>OU015463.1:18806385-18979491 GCA_907164805.1 Brachyptera putata | reverse complement strand
TTTTCACCATCAAAACTAAATTTTAGAACACTTTTGACTTGACATATCTTTTTCATTTTATATAAAGTGTTTGGTTTTTTTAATAATATAAAAAAACATAATGCTTTAATTAAAACTGACCTCAAAAATAGAAAAACTTTGTTAAAAAAAAACCTATCTATATATGTACGACAATGTAGCCTCAACTAAGTCTAGTACTAAAAAGTAACCTTATACCGTTTTATTACTGGCCCTTTTTATGTATGTAAATTATAACCCCCAAGTAGCACAATCTCAAGAAAAAGGTTGTCACGGGGTTTTTTTTCCCCTTTGAGAAAGCCCCATGTAACAGAAAAATTCCCTTTGTAGCGACGTGGGTATCGACCACGGGGGTGTGATAGTCAATCCCGCCCTGTATCGAAGCTCCAGTAACAGAAAAATTCCTTTAAACTGTCGCGTATCGACCCGGACGGTCGTAAAATAGTAAATCTCCGACCTCGTACGAAGTCCATGAAACCAAAATTTCCCTTTGAAATGTGGGTTTCGACCAGGGCGGTCGTGAAAAAGTCAATCTCCGACCTGTTCGAAATCCATGTAACGAAATTTTTCCTTGAAGCGATGCCCTACGACTAAGAGGGTTTGTAAAATTATCATTTCTCGGCGACAAAATCACGAATTTGTTTTCGTACGATCTCTATGAACAGAAAACTTGCGAAAAAACGTCGGTTAAACCCGGGAAGTTGTAAAAAATAAGGAAAATATCTCTATTTTACCTCATAAATGGGGCCTGTGATGAAGGGTAGTTGTTACAGGGGTTGTATATTACATTTTTACAAGTACTGCGGGTATTCGAACTCGTACGAGGGGCACGACGATCTCTGAAAGTGACTACCACTACCCCTACCTAAAAGGGGAGATGAGTTTTGAAAGGATTTTCGATATACGAAAGGGACGTGGGCGTATTTCAAAACGTTAAAGTTGAGTCTTTCAGAGAGAAAAATTTTAAATTTTACAAAAAAATTTATTTTTTAATATGTTAAAAAAATTTCTAAATATCTTTGGGGGGAAAGATTAATCAACTTTTTTGACGTCGTTTTGGGTTATGAAAAACCCCTTTTTGGAAAGTGATAAAATTAATACACCACCCCCTTGTACCCCCATATAATATATATATATATATAAAATTTTTATATATTATATAATTATTTTTTAGCAATAAATAAAAAAATTTAAAAATCTCAATTTCGAATGAATAATATATTTTCACAAAAAGGATCGGAACTCATTTTTGAAGAAGTTTAACAGTTTTGTGATGAATGAGAATATATTTTCCCGGGGTTTTTTGTTTTTTCTCGCCACCTATGAGAGATAGTTCAATTTATGGGCCACGACCGCTTCTTACCTAATAAACCAACAGCATAACAAAATCCCATCAAAAATCGTTAAAATCCGTGAAAAAAGTTGTCATAGGGAGATTTCTTGATTTTTAAAAAATGATTCTCAATTTATCCTCGTAAAATTGTAAAAGAGAAAACAAAATTGACCCGGAAAATTTCAAAAATAAAGTCTAAACACAAAAATTGTGTTTTAAAGTTTTTATTTAAAACTCAATATCCCAAATTATGGTATGCTTCATTTTGGGAAAAGTGTGTTTTTAAACAAGAAGTATTCAAATCGTAAAAGGGTTTGATGAAAATGGAACCAAATATAAAATCAGCAAAAATTTAAATTTTCCTCTTAAAAATTTTCTTTTGCTATGCATTTTTTTCAATAAAACAAATATATAACAAAAAAATTTTTTCCTTCAATTTTTCAAATGTTACACTCTCAGGGAAAAAAACTCATGTGGGCGCCCCCCAATAGTTTTTTTGTAACTAAAACATAAAAGATTCACCCGGGAGCTTTTGGAGGGAAAGTAATACGAAAAACGAGTTGACTTTTTTGACGGTTCGGCGTTCGAATTTCGCGGGCCGGGTTTGGGGCACCCCTCCCGAAAAAAATGCCCCTTTAAAATACGTTTTCTCGAAAACATGGGAGCACTTTTTTTAAAAACTATGCAATGTTTACCCAATTAAAAAAGTAAGTATTGCCACTGGGGGGGGGGGGGGGGGGGGCGTGTGAATTTGGCCCCCCCATTTTCAAACCCTATCTCGGAACCCAATTTCCCCGAGAAGCACTAATTCTAATACTTTTAAAAGGTAGCACAAATTAGCAAAAATCCTGGCCAAGTTCGAACTGCCGAGTGGTGGGGGAACGTGAATTGACCCCCCCCCCAGCAAATGCCTTTCTCGGAAACTACGGGGCCCTATAAACTTACTTGGCAAACGAAAGCACTAATTTAGCACTAAATCCCGACCAAATTTCATAATTATGCTCGAGTGAAGGGGGGGGGGGGAACAGGGTTAGGCCTAATTAACAGCTGCTTTCAACCGTAAAGCTGGCCAATGGCTCAAAAGGGAAAAAAAACACATACTGGGTGATGAATGTTACCTTTTCAAAAGACTAAAATATCCCTCACCTATCAAAATTTAATTATCTATTATCTTCCTTATCTATCTATCTTCATCTATTATCTTCTATCTTTATCATCTTTATTATCTATTCTATCTACATCTATCTTCTTAGCTTCTATTTGAAATTGATAAAACTTCATCAAAATTTATACAACTTATGCTGCTGATGAGAAGCTTCAACCTCTCGAGTTCGCTACATGAAAAACGCTTTCGTTAGACAGCCCTGTATACTTTGAACAAGCAGTAAAGCTTTTCGTATAGCGGGTTTACCGAAATTTTAACGATTCGTGCACTGCATCGAGACGCTTACTCCGAGTTTGTACACGGGGCACAAGCGCTTTTGTTCAGACAGCCAGTCACTTCGACACGAAGCTAAATCTCTTTGTATAGCGGTCCTCACGAATTTGATACGCTTCGTGCATCGCACCGAGACACTTCCCCTTTTCGAGTTCGCTCGACGGGGCACAAAACGCTTCCGTTCGACAGCCCTGTCTACTTCACCAAGCGTAAAGCTCTTTTTTTTATAGCGGTCTCATACAATTTTAACGATTTGTGCATGTGCCCCAGAAGTTCCAAATCTCGATTTTGCTCAATGGGCACAACGCTTTCGTTCGACATCCCCGTACAATTCGCACGAAGCTAAAGCTTTTCGTATAGACGGTTACACGAATTTTTAACAATTCATGCATGCTGCATGAGAAGTTCCCTTTTTCGAGTTGTACAAAGGGGCCAAGGCTTTTTTAGACAGCCGCGTAATACTTTGCACGAACAGTAAAAAGCTTTTTTAGACGGTTTATCCGAATTTTATACGACTTCGGCTGCTGCTCGAAAGCTTCCAAATTCCGGTTCGCTACCGGTGCACAAAACCTTTTGTTCAAGCCGCTGTACACTTCGAACAAGCAGTAAATACCCTTTTGTATAGCGGTCTCATCAGAATTTGTACGACTTCTGACTGATCGAGACACTTCCCCTTTCGGTTCCCACAACGGTGCACAAGCGCTTTCGTTCAGACAGCCGCTGTACTACTTCGACACGAAGCAGTAAATGCTCTTTCGTATAGACGGTCTCATCACGAATTTGATACGACTTCGTGCATGCTGCATCGAGACAGCTTCCACTTCTCGAGTTCGCTACGACGGTGCACAAGCAGTTTCGTTCAGACAGCCGCTGTACTACTTCGACACGCGGTAATATGTCTACCTCGAATGCCAATGCGAATTATTACCTCGACACGACGTTGACACGATGATATATTTTTATGTTGTGTGTGGGTCACAGTGTGAGGTGGGTGCGGCGTAGTGAGAAGGTCGCCCACCGCCATATCAAAAATCTTTGTAACGACGTGGTTCCGACATCAGGAAATATTCTGTGCTACCTGGGCAACATCTCTGCTAGCCACAATGCCAAATGTATTCTCAAAACCAAGACAGCCCATGAAACTTGTTACCACAGTCTGCTACAAAGTAAGAAAATGCATCACAAACATTTCCTAGATTAGGGTAAATGAAAAGTAAATTGTCAACAGTATGATACTCTAATCGAGTAAGACACTACAGTAGTATAAATTTCCTCAAATACACAATGTGTCATTATATTTATCAATTATAAAAACTTCATAAATCTACACTATATATACACTACTCAATGTTATTAATGATGTGGTTAAAATCATCTGCAACAAGAAACTGAGTCATCTTACAAACCAGATTGCTTCCCAATTGTTTTCAAATTATAGCCTACTCCAGTATACCAGTGTACTTATATGATACTTATTGTCCGAAAATCTATGAAACATTAAAAAGAATACTTTGTTGAAAAGAATATACTGATCGTATTTAGGCAGAAGGGTCAACGTTTTCTAATTGTTCACGGACTATGAAAGGTTTTTCCTGCCATCTTTCATTTATTCATCGAGACATTATCACAAATTAATTTCATCAGTTTTCATGTGGTATTTCTGTTATGACGTAACTACAGTGAAACCTCCATCATATTTCAAGGGACCAGGAAGGAAAATCCATCCACACAGGAAAACGTCCATCCAGGAAAATTCAACATTGGTTATATGGGACTACAGTGGGACAAAATAAATAGTGGGAGCCGGAAAACGACGGATCCGGGAACGATGCATAGAGGCTTTACTGTATTACACTATGAATAAAATATTTTCAAACAAAAAATATCGTTCACGTTGCTTACGCCCTAAATTGCATTAGGTCTACTAGTAGAGCAACCTCTCGGAGACATTATCGCCTCAGCCAAAATGTGAACATTAATTCCATTAAACCATTAGTTTGACTTTTACGCCTTACAGCATACTACTGTATTGACAATCAGAATAAGAAATATATATTTCATTACATTTTCTAGAATTGCCGTGTATGAGCGTCTGCCTAAATACACCCTACGGGTGAGTTATAACTTCGAATCATTTGAATATCGACTTTGGATTGAGTCCATGTCAGAACAACTTCAAAAGCGTAATTTAGGTACCCGTATTACCGAGGCGATAAGTTATGAAATATGAATACAGTATTTAGAAGAAAAAAAATCATGTGTAACCAATACGTAGCTAAATACATAATTCTACTGTAGTATGGTAAGTATTGTGTAAGTAGGCCTATAAGTATTCACTGTAAGTACCACTATACTTAGTTATTATCTGGTTAAGGGCCGGTATTACGAATCGATAGTTAGTGGATTAAGCTATGGTTAGCGGATTAACTTGTTATCACCATTGGTTACATATGATATTTTCGTACCTTTAACAAATAGTTAGTGGATTAGTACTTAACTAAGATTCGTAAAACCGGGCCTAAATGACGTAAACAAACCGTATGAAGTATTTAGAAATTAAGAAATAGAGAAAGCAGTTTGCTACTGAGAAACAACAAATTGTATTCAAAATGGAATCTAATGTGTTTTCCTTATGATTTAAATTAATTGAAAACAACCAAACATAAAAATTAGAAGAAAAAGACACTGTAGGTTTGTTCGTCTGTCTTGCACCCTCCAGAACTGGTGTACACTTTTAAGGGGCGGAGCTAGTTGAGTGCAAGGTCAAGTGACGTCATAGTGCAGAAAGTTCAAATGAATTTGTTATGACAGAAGAACGACCGTACGTCAGTTCGCGCGCAATCAGTAACATGCTTGAAAACGTAAAATGTGTCTTGCTCAGTCTAAAAACAAAATTGTCACAACCGATTTGGCATGTCAAAGAATAATGAAAATGTTGAACTATTGGCATAATAATATGATGTGTTGAGTATTCCTACATCACAAAGAAATACACCAAACACAACTCCAAAAAAAAAATGTTTACTTATGGTATAATAATGCAATGTGTTGAGTATTCCTACATCACAAGGAAACTAAGCCAATATGTCTAATACAAATACAAAACATGTGTCTTGCTCAGTCTAAAAACAAAATTGGCACAACCGATTTGGCATGTTAAAGAATAATGAATATGTTGAACTATCGGCATAATTAAAAATATGGCAATCATCGAAAACATGAGGCTGTAAATAATATGCCTCTACAGACTCCATGCTGTCAGTCATATTTTGCGCTTGTTCTTATCTTTGCACCGCTTTACACCTTCTACACCACCTACGAGAGCGAGTGTGGAAAGTGCAGAACTTTCGGCACTCATCCTGACAGAAGAACGGCCATGGGCGGGGCTTAGCAGGGTGAGTGTAACTGCACGAGGACAGAAGAACGACCAAGCGGTCTACTTTACCGACTAGTGTACGAAAGTGTAAAAAGTGCAAGACAGACGAACAAACCTACTATCTCTCAATATACACTAAATTGGGTAATGTGGCACATAATATGTACCATAGGAGAGTTCTAGGGTCGGTAAATTGTGTCCAGAACCAACTAGCGGCGACAATAATAACTAATTTCTCCTGATCCACTTCATCATTACCAATTTCTCCTGATCCATTTCATCATTACCACTTTCTCCTGATCCATCTCCATCCATTCCTCCCGTGTGTAAAACTTCTTGGGGTGGGCTCCAAAATTACTTATTATTTGCTGAAACGACGACCTTCTTTGGCGGTTTGCCGTCTGTACGCTACGCAGAGATAAAGTAGACATTGAGTTATACCAATTGCCTACAGAGAGCATAACATTCGCAATATTTACATTTACGTATTTAGAACAGATGATTGATAATAATAATGGACTTTAAAAATGTGATTACGTCTTCGAAGGCTGAATGCCAGTTTCAAAGAATCTTGAAGAGATAACAGCCATTCAAATTTAGTCGCACTACTTATACTTTTATAATACGTTGACAAATAATATAGGAAAAATGCGTGGGCAAGTGAAAATAGCGTGCACAGTTTTTGCAAACCAATGCAGAACTCAACACCTCGGCTCTACACCTTATCGGTGTTTCAGGAGTATCCTTTAAAAGAAAATATTGACATATTTCGCGTTTTCTTGAAATTGGGGTCACTTGTATGTCCTTGACATCCATGTACCGAAATAACTTCAGCTTCACAAACTGTGCCTACGGAATGTACACAATGTGTTGGGCTAGCAGTGTAGGAACTAAAGTTGGCCTAACCAGTGACCACAACTCAAAAACTGGAAAATATGCATTGTGGTGCACTCTCTAGGTAATAAATGCACCTAGACTTACCCATATCATAGCCCCTGTGCCAGAGGAGCTGTGATTCAAAAAACGGACTTATAATGTAGCCAAACCCAGGGCATATTTTTTCAACTTTGCATGCAGCCTTTACTGATCACAAATTGAAAAATAGGCGCACTGTGTCAAAATAAGATGTTTAATTTCACTGAATAAGTTTGTTGGTTTCATTAGAAATGTTTTATCACTTAATCACATTACGGGTACCGATATGCACTTATTCTCTCGATCCCATTGACAAAAATAAAATTTCCCGTTTGTTACTGCATTGAGCCTGTGAGTTTGTTATGTCTTTTATCCATAATGATAGGTCCTTACTATACAAGAGAGACAAAATAATAAGATGATGAATAACAACAAAAATATTATTTTAAAATTCAAATTCATATTGTGATAGTTTTTAAGAAGTGTATTCAGTCATTGAGTTTATAGAACTATACAGGGGCGCCGACTCCGTGGGTGCTCAGGGTCCAAAGCACCCGTCGGATCTTTTCGAGGGGTGCTGAGCACCCCTCGAAAATTTGGCTCAACCAATATATATATAATTACGAATTTGTATGTTTCATTACATTTCCGGCAAATTTATCGTTTTATTTTTACTTCCATTATATCAATAATATGTCAATGTTGTTGCTTTGAAGAAGCATTTCTTTAGCAAGAAATAAGAAGAATATTTAGAGCCTTTTCTGATCTTACTCGATTGCCGGGAGGGAGGGGGGCGGGGAGAGTCATAAATATATATATTTTTCAAGAGAACCGATAGACTAGTCATTGTTATAATGAACATATGTTAACCATCCTTGTTGCAGGAACATTTTATTGGCACTCTTTAAGGGTAATAAACCCTTGTGTTGACCATCTATGCGTTAGATTTGTTCAACTATACTGTAAGTCACATATTTCTTGTAACTCAAAGCTTTGAACACAAGGTATATTGTCTATGTCATTTCGCGTGAATTTCAGTATAGCATTAAACTTGAGTTTTCATTCATGACGTTTTCGTCCCTCCCGACTCTTGGTCCTTTTGGTATATTATATTTGTCGAATGATGTTCATATTGAGAAGTTACGAAGAAGGATGAAGTGCGCGTTAGTACTAGATATCACAGTGGAAAAATATTGGCATATTTGTTAAATATGTATAGTCATTTAGCAATATGTTTTGATTGATCACATGATGGATCGCATTCCCATTACATTGTGCAGTGAGTAAAAAGATAGGAGACATGAAATAATGCGGTGATCGAAATATAAGTGGTAGTTTCGTTGCTGTATTGGTAAGTCTCTGCATGGCCAACTCAATAGTATGCAATAATATTACTATTTGTTGTCATTTTTTACATACATTTCAAGATTCCTAAATATTATCTGCTTCGACAACTTCTAGAATACTCAAGCAGGGACGTCGTTAAAACTTGAAAGGGGGCCAAGGTGAGACGCGTGCCCCACCAATCGACATTTGCACCCCACCAAAAATTTATGTATTTAGAAATCGCGAAAATAACTTCGAAAACGTCCATGATTGAAATATTAAAATAACGTTGGAAATGTCCATAATGGTTCAATCTAGGACTCCTAAACTGCTTGTAAATCGCAAAAATCACTTTAAAAAATGACCATATTTCAAAATATTCCCTGCAGGGCTTTGCTGTGGGAGATCGAAAAAAAACTTCAAGAATGTCTATAATGGTTTTATCACTAGACTCCTAAACTGCTTGTGAATCGCAAAAATCACTTTGAAAAATGACCATATTTCAAAAAATTCCCTGCGGGGCTTTGCTGGTGGAGATCGAAAAAATAACTTCGAGAATATCCATGAAGGTTCAATTATTGGACTTCAAAACTGTATGTAGATCGCAACAATTTAGGAAGGAGTAGCAAAATCAAATTTAAAAAAGTCCATTATGATGTCTTTGTTATTATGAAAGTCTTCTTGAACTGATAAATTATGTACAAAAAACACGACTTTTCAAAATCTTTCCTGCGGGGCAGGGTGGGGGGCTGACCCCCCACACCCCCCATTGGGCTCTGACATATTTCGCTGAAACATTAGAGCACCCGTCGGAATTTTTAGAAGTCGGCGCCTATGGAACTATAAACTCAATGATCCAGTAGTGGGCCCTAAATGGCAAATAGTATGTTTACATCGGTAACTAATGTGTATTCTATAATATTTTGTAACTTACTCGAGATCATGACAATGTAGCAATGTCATTTACGCTATATGATCAATCTGCATTAATAAACGTTATTATTATTATTATTATATTATTACTAGCCTAGTAGCCTAGCCTTAGCCTAGTCTCTCTCTCTCTCTCTCTCTCTCTCTCTCTCTCTCTCTCTCTCTCTCTCTCTCTCTCTCTCTCTCTCTCCTCTCTCTCTCTCCTCTCTCTCTCTCTCCTCTCTCCTCTCTCTCTCTCTCTCTCTCTCTCTCTCTCTCTCTCTCTCTCTCTCTCTCTCTCTCTCTCTCTCTCTCCTCTCTCTCTCTCTCTCTCTCTCCCTCTCTCTCTCCTCCCTCTCTCTCTCCTCCCTCTCTCTCTCCTCTCTCTCTCTCTCTCTCTCTCTCTCTCTCTCTCTCTCTCTCTCTCTCTCTCTCTCTCTCCTCTCTCTCTCTCTCTCTCTCTCTCTCTCTCTCTCTCTCTCTCTCTCTCTCTCTCTCTCTCTCTCTCTCTCTCTCTCTCTCTCTCTCTCTCTCTCTCTCTCTCTCTCTCTCTCTCTCTCTCTCTCTCTCTCTCTCTCCACTCTCTCTCTCACTCTCTGTTGTTAGTATACTTCCCACTACTATTGTTATAACTTTCGCACTGCATATACCTTGAATGCACAGCCTCACTACGCACTAACCCAATTACGCGTAAATTCCCTTGTACCTTCCGTTCTCCCCCAGAATGTCTTGGACACTTCGGAACTGGTTGAGCACAGACAGACGCCAGCGAAACTCTGTATATGATTAAATTATTAATAATAATGCTTGCTGCTCAACAAAGAAGTGAAGACACATCAAATTCAGCTTCCCGTTGGTTAGAAACTTTAACACTAGATAACTTGGCTGTTGGTTCAAAAGATGGTTTCGCTAACCAGAAATATCGCATTGTAGGAATTGAATTGAGTAAGCTTATCGAAGTGTTTGGAAAAGTATTCATCGTAATCTATATATCTAGTATTGTTGACAACCCTCGTTTCATGAAATAGATTTTTTATAATAATTGGATAAGCAAAGCGAAGACTTCCATTGGGTCGGAGATGTAAATCTTTCTTTCTTTTTTTTTTCTGTATATTCGGCACAGGTCGCAATGTTTGATTGATCAATATGAATTTTTTTGTGGACGCAGATACTCAACCAACTTAGAACTGTCAAGTTTTGGGAAGAAATCGGTTTCACCACTTACGAAAAAATTGAAGTTTTGTAAGTTTTTGAACAAAAATGCGACAAATGCTATCCACAGGTCGGATGGTTTGTGCGATCACTCTGATTTTTTACGTGAATATGCTGGCGTATACAAGTCGGTTCTGTTAAGTTTTCTGCCGTGATCAGCTCAACCACTTCTGAGAAAAAAAATATTTTTGAGTTATTTAAAATGAAAAATAAAAATCTTCGATCTTTTCGAAACTCCTACTGAAGGTTGCCACTAGGTCGATTCACTCAGTCACGGCGTTTCACATTGATTGAATGAGGCGTTTAGAAGAGAAAAAAATCAAAATATATTTTTTCTTGAAATTCTTAGTAAAATTATTTTTGGTTATGCCACTGTCTCGATTTTTCATTGTAACGTTGCCCATGGACAGCTTCATTAGAGATTTAATCTGTATTGTGTGATTTATAAGTATCACCGAGACGCAACAACCCAATCAATGATTTCAACATTGAGTTTGTATTGGGATCATTTTTAGCCTACACCACCCCCCAAATATGTGTTGAAAAATGTTATACAGTAGATAAGTTTGGAAATATGAATGAACTTCTAACTCTTAAGCAACCTATAGAGACGTAGAAGTAGATTTTGTGATGTAAGTGTAGTATCCAACCCAACGTGGCCTAGACTAACTGCCCGGGTTGGGCTAACATGTTGAGGTTATCAAGGTCAGTACCATCTCGGACCCGATCTGATCTAACGTGGCGTAACCTAACTGCTTGGGATGGTTTATAATGGTTAGGGTTATGAAGGTCAGGTTAGTACCGACTCGGACCTGACCTGATCTAACGCTTCGTAACCTAACTGCCTGGGTTGAGCCATCATGGTCAAGGTTATCAAGGTCAGGTTAGTACCGACTCGGACCTGACCTGATCTGATCTAACGTGTCCCAACTCATCTGTCAGGGTTGGGCCATCATTGTTAGGGTTATCAAGGTCAGGTAGGGATTGACTTGAACCTGACATGAACTTGAGTGACCTGATCTAGGATGTGACCCAACCTAACTGCCTGGGTTGAGCAATCATGGTTAGGTTATTCAAGTCAGGTGACTCCACAGTAGGGTACAGTAGATATGCGATACTGGTGTTAATTTTCCAGCTCATCCTCCAACGCGAGGGAAACACGTATAGCGTTTGCCTGGTTAAATTAATTATGATATAAATTACGTTGAAAAATACATTTTTATACCATTATATCAACCGCTTGTCAGGTTGTTCAGTTAAGCTTCTCTTCAAGACAATGTCTAGTTTGGTTTTGTCAGTACCACGTAGTTTTCTAGTAACCATCATTCATTTGTGACTAAACAACAATAAACAATATATCTACTTGGATAGGTTTTCCCGATTCACATTAAAACCTGGTTCAAGTTATCAAAATATTTCCTCAGCATTTTGCTTAGACTCTGCCATTTTGAGAGCATCTGCTTCCAGTACCACCAAAGGTTAGTAGAAGTGGTCTCAAATAATTAAATAACACAGTAAATTGAAGTTCAGGGTAAAACTACAGACACTGAGCACGCCTACTTGTTTTTTTCCCAACTTCCCTCACTAACCTATGGGACATATTACACCCTCCAGCAGCTCCCCCCTCCCCAACCACGGCAACAACCTACCCCCTAACCTAACCAACAAAAATTACCCCCTCCAGTACCACCCCTATCAAACAACATGCAAAAACCATCAGATTCAAGTGAGTTTAAAAACTATAAAAACCAACAATTCTCAACCTCCCGCAACTTTTTCTGAATGATATAAACAAGATCTTTCAGAAAACACACAAAAATCGAAAATCAAACACCAATTGGCAATGCTCAGTGTCACAGTAAAATTACCCCATAAATCAAGTTGACATAGGACGTGTGCTGACATCTACAAGATGATTGAGAAATAAGCTCTGTTTATTTTTTTTCGCCAATGGAGTATGCTATTGTATCGAAAAATAATATGATACAGTAAGCTATTATTTCAGAACCTCATTCAAGACTTTGCCTCCTTACATGTGTCGAATTGACCAGCCATTAGCCATGAATGCTAAAATATAACAGTGATATCGGAGAATTAATGTTTTTACTAGGGGCGTGCGAGCACTCGAATTTTTGAGTTCGAGTTCAAATTTCGCTGAACTCAAAAATTTCGAGTTCCAAAAAGAATATATATATACATATCTCAGATGTATTTTCTTTTCCGAATTTCATGTCCAGAATTCGCTACTAATATTCAGTATTCCATACGAATAGTTTATTTTATTATGTAATATTTCATCATGTGAAGTCATTTTTAATCTATATTCCCTATCATTAAACATTAGTGATCATGGGTCCCAAAACATGTGGCATGTGGAAACACCCAAGTGTTAATGGCAAGGGGGAACAGGCATGTATTCTTGACAACAAGGGACTTATAGACCCAGGACATTAATCAAGATATGCTCTTGTCTGTTGAAAAGTCAACTACAGTTCTTGTTGCTGTTGAAGAAAAATGACATGAGTCAAAGTGTGGGCAGAGATGAGAATTTGCTCATTTCATTCTAGGCCCCAATATTTATATGAATTGCCTTGTCAGGTCTCTTTCATTGCTTTTTACTTTTAAATCCTCATGTTCTGTAATTTGACTCTTTTAACTCTGTGAACTGTGATAAGTATATCCTGAGTGACATGATAGTATTCATTGACACTTTGTAAAACTGTTGAGAAAACACTTCACTTGAAGATGAACACATGGCTGTCAGAGAATGCTCACACACTACAGTATATACTATACAAACAAAAAAAACATTTTTTTAAAATTCAAATTGTTTTCATTTCGAATTCTGATTCATAGGGTCCCTTGGAATTTGAATAAACGAGGGTTTACTGTATGAACTTTACTCAGAAGTAATTAAAACCCAATTTTAAATAGGGCCGTATTTTTTTTTTCTCTTCTGGAACTTGAACTCGACTCGACTTAAATTCTCGAACTCGCACACCCCTAGTTTTTACATATCAAGTACAACAATATATCAGTATAAATAAAACCATTGGTCTACCCTATAAATGTCATAAAAGGTCATCTAAACAAAAGTATCTCTGCAGTGTAACCTGAAAATATCCCGGCCTAGGAAATTGGGAAGTGATTTCGTAACCTGGCCGTCCAGTGGTTAATAGGCTCACTGCTACATCACATTTGTTGTTGACATGTAACCATACTTCTTGCAGCAAAATTCAACTGGGAAGATGCCTTCAACTTGGAGTCTCAACTTACACAAGACGAAATAATCATGCGGGACTCGTTCCGTGCATATTGTCAGGAAAAACTTATGCCACGAGTTTTATTAGCCAACCGCAATGAAGGTAGGCCTATGACCGTTCTTCAAAGAACATCATAACCCTGAAACTAGATTCTAGTGAATAATGATGATATTTATTATTATTCTTTTAGAGAAAACTGGAAATCATCATCTGAATTCCAGAAATTATAGTTATCACCAGCACATTTAGCGTAGTGGTTAGCACGCTCGCTTCTTGTGATCTGGTAGGCGACGGGAACTTCGGACCCAGTTCGATCCCCGCCGCCGACCATCTTTACAGGGGTTTTTCGTGGTTTCCCTCTGTAGTCTAGGCTAATGCCGGGATGGCTCCTACAATAAGTCGGCCACGACCGCTTCCTTCCCACTATCCTTCCCATTAACCAGGAAACCTTCATCTCATCATCCCATCACCCCATTAATCATCCATCCGACGCCAATAGACCTTCGCTGTCATTACAGTGCGTCGTTAAACCCAATATAAAAAAAAAAATTATAGTTATCATTTGTCCTCCAGGACCCGACACTTTTCCCGAGTCGTGGCGGAGACTTTTCGTAAATTCAATGTTGAAAAATTGATCAAGCGACTTGAAAAAAATTAGCCTATTGACAGAGAGATTAGGCTAGTGTGACTATTTATGCAATTTTGACAGACCGTTGAATGTCCCTATGCAGCTATAGCTACTACTACTTTAATATTCCTGGCACCATTCTGCCATAATTGTAATTTTTAAATGTAATTAAAAAATTTCGACATACATATTGATTGACAATTTTTATATATTTCGATCACTTGTCGATGCTATAATATTGATAAATTGTTTGTTTATATCGAACGACAACCGTAATAATGTGGTAATAACTGATTTCAGTTTTCCATCGAGAGATCATGAACGAACTCGGTTCGATGGGAGTGCTTGGGTGCACGATACAAGGCTACGGGCTGGCTGGTGTATCGTCCGTAGCTTATGGATTGCTAGCAAGAGAGATCGAAAGGGTCGACAGTGGATATCGATCTGCCATGAGTGTACAGTCATCGCTAGTCATGCATCCGATTCACGCTTACGGCACCGACCAACAAAAAGACAAATTCTTGCCCAAGCTTGGTAAGTATTACATGAATTGGGTAAAAGGGAAAGAAAGAACAGCAGCTTACGTATGCCTATAAGTAGAAATACTCATAGTGGAGATCCTTTCGATAGAACGCAGATAATTTGATGGTTAAAAAAAATAGCTGTAAATCCAACAGTGGCATTGGATGGAGACCACAGACTCATAGTAGCTACAATAAGAGGCGGACAGGAGCGGAATAAAGAGCATGTCAGAAGAAAAGTAGGGAGTAAACAAGCCAAGAGATATGGAGACTACGAAATACGTGTGTTAAAAGGGAATTTCAGAAGTTAATAAGGGACGTAGAAGAAGAATGGAGAGAGTTCAAAGACGTAATGGTACAAATTACAAACCAAGTGTGTGGAAGGTCAAGTGGGAAGAGAAAAGTTAAGGAGACAGCATGGGGGAGCAAGGAGGTGAAGAAGGCAGTAGAACAAAAACAGAAGGCTTGGATTAGGAAGGAGAAAGATAGATCGTCAAGAAATATATTGGAGTACTTAGAGAGGAAGAGACAGGTTAGGAGCATAATTGAGAAGGAGAAGAAGAGGATGATGGTTGAGCTAGCCGAGAAGCTGGAGAAAGATGGGCAGGGAAATGAGAAAATGTTGTATGGAATTATTAAAGAGAAGCGGAGAGACAAAGAGGAGCAGAAGATCATGTATGATAAGAATAATGAATTGATTCGAGGACCCAGAGAAATGAAGAGGATGTGGAAAGATCATTTTGAAGACCTGCTGAATGCAAAACATACACAGGCAGAAAAAGTGGAGGAAGAAGTAATGGGAGGAGAGGAGTGTGTGACGATGGTGTCAAGAGAGGAAGTAGCACAGGCAATAAAAAAGATGAAGAATGGTAAATCAGCAGGAGCAGGTGAGATTGTGGTAGAGATGATGAAGGCAGCAGGATAGTGGGGGGTGGAATGGGTATTCCGGGTGATGAAGGCAGCGTGGCAACAGAAGAGAGTGCCATGAGATTGGGTGAAAGGGGTAATAACAGTGATATTCAAGAAAGGAGATAGAAAAAGAAGTAGAAATGACAGGGGAGTGACGCTGATGAGCCAGGCAGCCAAGATGTATGAAAGAATTATTGAAAGAAGGTTGCGAGGGATAGTGGAACCGAGGTCAAGGGAAGAGCACTATGGGTTTAGGTCAGGTAGATCCACAATAGACCTGATCTTTGCAGTGAGACAGCTGTTAGAAACAAGATGGGGGAAGGGGAGAAAAGTGTTTATGGCTTTTCTAGATTTAGAAAAAGCTTACAACCATCTCCCTAGAGAAAGAGTGTGGGAGAGTATGAGGAGAAAGGGAATAGAGGTAGGGATGATAGACCGCGTGAAGAGTTTGTACGTGAAATGAAAGGCTTTGGTACAAACAAAGGGAGGCAGGATAGAGTGGTTTGAAGTAAAGAGTGGCATTAGGCAGGGCAGTGTCCTCTCCCCCATGTTGTTTGTGATGGTAATGGATGAGATGATTGGAAAAGTGGAACAAGAGAAGGAAGGCCCAGGGTCAAAGACAATGATTTATGCTGACTTTATCTTGTTGTGGGGAGACAGCAGAGAAGAGGTGCAAGAGAAAGTAGAAAGATGGGAAAAAAATGACTGAGGAGTTTGGGATGAGAATTAGCGCAGAAAAGAGCAAAACAAAGGTGATGAGCAAAGAGAAGAGGAAGATCCAAGAAAAAGTACAGCTGCAAGGTCAAGAACTGGAAGAAGTGGAGGAGTTTTCATACTTGGGAAGTGTAGTAATAAGGCCAAAGTGAACCAGAATTAAATGAGAGAATAGCAAAGGCAGACAGGATATTTCAAAATGTGAGGAAGCTGATTTGGAACCCGGATTTCCTAGGAGTGGGAAGATTCTCATTTATAATGATTATTACATACCTATTTTAACATATGGAGCAGTTACATGGTCTATGAACTGGAGAGAAGAAAGAAAAATGGATTCTGCAGAAATGAAGTTTGTGAGGAGCGTAGCAGGAGTGTCAAAGTTGGAGAAGAAGAGAAGTAGAGATATAAGGAACGAAGTGGGAGTGGAAAAGTTATTTAAAATGGAAAGGGAGAGACTTAGGTGGTATGGCCATATGCAACGAATGGAAAAGGAGAGAATACCAAGAGCAATGTTCGCGGTAGCAGAAAACAATGGAGCTAAGAGAAGAGTAGGAAGACCAAGAGAGAAGTGGCAGGAGGGAGTAAGGTGTGGGGTAGTTAACCAAGCAGAAAAATAGGAGGAAGTGCTAGATGACAGATGGTGGGAAGATAGAGAATGGTGGAGGGAACTCGTAGGAAGAAAAGACTAAGCAGAGGATAGTAGTAGTGAAGAAGAGGAAGAAGTCGGATCTGGCAGGAACCGACTGATAAGAAGACTGCCCTAGATGAAGTGGTGGAAACACCCCCTGGCCCAATCTAATTGGTTATCTGGGTTTTGAGAAATATATATATAACTTTTGAGGAAAACACAGATATTTTTAGTACGTACGTTCAAGATGGTATTAGCTATAAACTTGTAACTATTTGACTCGTATCACATTGTCAAATGTATACGGCCAAAAAAATTCTTTAGCTGTATTTGCGCGACAATTTCACCTCCTTCTTTCATGGACACAAGTATATTTTGAATTATTTTCACCAAGAAATAATACTTGACCTTAGCTTGTTACTTGCAACCCTTTTATTATGCAGTACTCCAATATGAATCTTGATCATTATTTGATTTCAGGTAGCGGAGAACTAGTTGGCTGTTTTGGTCTAACGGAGCCTAACCACGGCAGTGATCCGGGTAGCATGGAAACTCGTGCCAAACATTCAAAAGCAAATAAGACGTACATCCTTAATGGAAGCAAAACATGGCAAGTACCATTATTTCAACCATCAACATCCTGATATGCATGTGATGCCTGTAAATGAATGCCAGCTAAAGGAAATGTGATTAGTTAGTATTCATCCAAAATAGAGCTAATTCTCTCGCTAAAAATGAAACGTAAGAGTGGTTAATTAATCAGTTAATATTATCATTATTTATCAATTAATATTCATTCTAAATATAACTAATTCTCTCACATAAATAAAACGAAAGTCATGATGTGGACTGAAACGAAAATTTGAAAGTAAATTCTCTGATACCCACAAGTATTGGCGAATTCACGCAAACCGTCCACAAAACCTTGGCCCACATAAACATCCAACTATTGTAGGACTATTAATATTTGACTTCATTTTGTAGCTTGAAAATTTCTCAGTGAGCAAGCATAAGCAAGTAACTCAATTTTAACGTACAAGTTGTTTCACTATGTTGCTCCACAGGTCAAACAAAGAAACCAATTTTGATGAAACTTGGCTTGCACATATATGTAGAATCATACAATTGCACATATACAGTATATGTACAGTCTCAGCCATGGTGTTAATCTAACTAAAATCTAACTTCAAAACTAAAAGCGAGGCCAGATTATATTACTTCGCCATAATTCAACTTTCCAGGATAACAAATTCACCGATTGCTGACGTGTGCGTCATCTGGGCAAGATGCGAAGACAACCAAGTCCGAGGTTTCCTCGTCGAGCGCGGAACAAAAGGCCTGAGTACGCCCAAGATCGACGGAAAGTTCTCGTTGCGTGCCTCCGTCACCGGAATGATCTTACTCGACCATGTCGAAATACCGGAAGAGAATTTATTGCCTGGAGCTGTCGGCTTAAAAGGTCCGTTTGGCTGTTTGAATAATGCAAGATATGGCATAGCTTGGGGGGCGCTGGGAGCAGCGGAGTTTTGTCTAGCGAAAGCGAGAGAGTATACGCTGGAACGTCAACAGTTCAACCGGCCGCTGGCAGCCAATCAGCTGATGCAGAAGAAGATGGCGGACATGCTGACAGAGATCAGTATCGGTCTTCAAGGTTGCTTACATGTCGGACGACTGAAGGATAAGGGCATGTAAGTATGTTACGGTTTGGATAAATATTATACAATGGTTTCTAGCGTGTTACCTACGGCTACTACTGCGTTAACTACTAGATAGACTGATAGTTCAGTCAACAAAGAGTGAAAGACTGAAAGTTCTTCTTCTGCCTGGCTAAACAAGTCAACCTTGGAATATTGGTAGGATTTGACAGATATTGGGCAAACAAATGGTCTTTCACTTTTGGTTCAAGACCTACGTAGCCCCCCAAACAAAGATTCAATATCGTACTTTTTTCAACTTTTTTCCGAGTTTTGGTAGTCTGTAGTAATTGAGTTGATTTACTTATTATTACTGGAAAGTACACTGGTTTGGTCTATGACTGTGTATGACGCACATCACAGAATTAACGCAAAACCATATAAGCCCCATTCACAATGCAACGCTAACGCGATAAATGGTCGTCTTGTGGAATGTCTTGGTCTATTCACAACCACCACCATATATAACTCTAAGATGAACGCAAACATGAAAATTTACAAGCTCCAAGCTTTCATATTGATGTTACTGTAAAACAATAGAACCAGCCAATAGAAACCTTCAATTTTGGAACAATGAGAGACAAGTGGCAGGTAAACCAAACTACCAGGACTGTTTGTCAGATTTTGTTTGATGGTTGAGGGTGCAGTGACAATGGCAGTAATCTTGAATTCTGATTGGCTGTTATTTCCATGTTCTACATTAATCTTGGTGTGTTTTGTGAATAGACAGTTTGGATTTCATGTTTTCGACGTATGTTAGGCTTTAGTGTTACAAGCTATTTTGTTAATGATAGTATCGTGTTGCATTGTGATTGAGCCTATAAGAATGTGTTTTCATGCTGCTTGGAAATAAAAATCAAGATATTTACAAGAGAAAATAATTACTGGCACTGTAGTGCAATTTGTGAAGGCTCAGATAATGTTTTGTGAAAATAATAATAAATAAATCAATCAGGAAATAATCTCTCATTCTAATTTCTTGACAAAGGTTTTCATTTCTGGGGAAAAGTGTGAGAAACAGTTTCTCTTTCCCATTAGTTATTACACCCTCGCAGTAGGCTGTATTTAGTAATCGTATTCCGTTTCTAGGCTGATTCCGGAGATGGTATCAATTCTGAAACGCAACTCGTGTGGAAAGGCATTAGACATTGCCCGGACTGCTCGCGACATGTTGGGAGGGAACGGAGTATCTGACGAATACCACATTATACGACACGTCATGAACTTGGAAGCTGTCAACACGTACGAAGGTAAACTACTTAACTTTAAAAACAAGTCATTTCAGATGACTTACTGATGGAGCTGACCTCACAAGAAATTTTGGATGCAAATAAACAAAAGCACTGTTACCTAGTGGCAATTAAAGCATGGTGGGCAGAGCATACGGTGTCTTGTGCTTTTCGTGTCAAGCCTCAGGGTTGTCGACAGTTTGTTATACCTTTGTCGACTCGACTCGTTGGGGTCTTCTCAATAATAATAGTAATATAGAAACAAACAAGTATAAAACAAGTACGGTAATACCGTACGCACGTGGACACAGTGATCAATGAGATTATTTTAAGACAAACCGTGTTGAAATTGACACGGATGTTTTGGGGAAGCAGTATGATGGTGACCTCAAATAGATTTTACTTGAAACTAAATTGTATACGGCTGTTTCACATGCAAAATGCTGCAGTGCAGGGAAAAAGTAGACTCGAGCTGAACTTTTGCAGAATAACTTTGCATCACCCCACAGTCGTCGTTGATTGGCTAATTATTCAAAATGGGTGTCAACAACCGAATACGCTCCCGCATGCGACAGCAAATTCACGTGACACATGTTGATGTAAAGCCGGCTGCAGCACACCTTTAAATTTAATACAAAACTTATAACCAAGTAATGAAAAAATAAAACTAGATCTAGACGAGTTGCTCGATTTCAAATTTTAGCCCAGTTGCAAGTGCCTAACTAGTGGTGTATTCAGGCTTAGCCACCTTTTTTCATACGCATTTACATATTTTGTTTAATTTTGTCATTATGTTACTACACTTGGGGTCACTTGAATTGTTTTTATCCAAGTTGAAATTATTTTTATTTATATTGGGTTTAACGACGCACTGTTATGATAACTGAGATCTAATGGCGTCGGATGGATGATTAATAAGATGGGATGATGAGATGAAGGTTGTTTGGGTAATGAGAAGGATAGTGGGAAGGAAGCGGTCATGGCCGACTTGTTGTAGGAACCATCCCGGCATTAGCCTAGACTACAGAGGGAAACCATGAAAAACCTCTGTAAAGATGGTAGGCGGCGGGGATCGAACTGGGTTCGGAATTCCCCTCGCTCTCGGATCACATGAAGCGAGCGCGTTAACCATTGCGCTGCATGTGCCGGAAGTTAAAATTATACTTTGAATAAAATGTACGTATTTTTAACCACTGGCGCGAAATGATCTAGCTGTCAATGCGGTCTGAAGTCTAAACCCTAACATACAATTCAATTCAACCACTATTATTTTCATAGATTATGGGTGGAGTGTGATTACAGTAGGCTACTATTTTTGTTTCAGGTACACATGACATCCATGCTCTAATAGTCGGCCGCGCGATAACGGGGATCCAGGCATTTAGCTAGTTATAAATTTCAAGAAAAATGTCATATTAATCAGGAATTTGTCATTGTCAACAGTTAATAATTTATTAAGAACTGATATTTTTTACCAAAATCTAACAGTTACAAATTACAAGTTACCCTTACAATTTATAAATACATTTTCATCCTTTCTTTTATATAATCAATGAATCACTACATATCATGTAACAACCATTTTGCTGAGCTGTTTCTTACCGAATGTTGTAAATCAATATAACAAATAAATGATCAACAATCTAAGTAGTCTACATTTCAATGGATTATCATCCCTTCTAATTCATAATATAAAAAATACATTGTTAATTAAATCACAAAGAAACGATTATATATTTTATTTAAACATTACAATATTATAATATGAATGTAAATGGTTCTCTATTCAAGTTTTTCTTATTTGTTAGACATTCTATTTTGCTAGTCATTCTGTAAGTAAATGCTAGTAAATACATTCTTTCAGAAGTTAGGCCCTATTATTTTTCTCAAATTTTTAAAGATTTCATAAAAATATTATTATTCACACATCTGATATGAGCTACACTATATATATCAATGTAACATTTTTCTGGTCTGCTTCAAGTTACTGTACTATCTAGTGGTCACTAAAAGTTGCATATCATGGTTGACAAATACGTTGGTTATCTCAATTCGAGCTCGAGTGCTAACCAAATGAAAGTACCATTTCTAAATTTTTACTAATAACAGTAAGTTGATAGCACACCATGGAAACTAATCTATTCTATTATACAGAACAATAGTAATTAATTAGACAATCATCTTATATCATAATTATTAAAGACTCTGATTCAACCTGAAGAATAATTAGTAGGGATTTTATACGCATATTCAAGTAATCTTTACCACTGTGTTGACGATATGCTACGCTTTACTCTAACGTTATTAACCTTCTTTACTCGAGAAAACATGTTCAAAGGATATGGATCTCCAGTCCTCGCGTACGAATACAGCATGTAGCAGGACAGACAGGCAATAGGCAATAGTATATTGACCAATTTGTCAATCTCAGCAGCTTTTGATGGATTGTTCAAGACTGCACCAATGATCGAAGAGTAAAAGAGATAATTTGCTAGTTTCCAATGCCAAGTCATGGAAAATGGCCGAGTAAAATGCATAATAGCCAATTAGTCAATCGCTTGTAGAAACAGGTACTTTAAATGCAATAATATCAAGTTTCAACAGACAGCTCAACGACCAAATTGGAGATGCTATTATTCTATATTTATTCTAGGAAGTTTTAGACTGTACTACTACTCCACTATACCACTATTCTTAGCTCTCAATATGATATTTTAATTTAAAAAATGTAAATGAGCACACATAAGAAATTAAGTTTATGGTTCATTGATAAAAATCCAATTACATTTAAAACTCGACATTATATCATTAAAAAAAAATTAAGTATCATCTGCGGACCTTGTCGAAAGTCGACGAAATTTCTCTACGAGAAGGTGACGGAATGTCAAGAGTGTGCGTTTGTAAAACTGATGGTCGCTTCTAACAAGTCGTACCAACGAGCCTAAATCGGAAATTTTCTAAGTACTACATAGTTTACTGTCAGTCTTTACGTTTGGAAGCCGTCAGGTTGGTTGTAAGATGCTCAAGGATTTGGAAGACCTTGTTGACTTCAAACTTCTAATGTATGGTATCATTTAAAATTCTATTTACTTTTTTTAATAGAAAAACCTGCTATCAAGCTTTCAAGACTTATGGTATACATACTTTTAATAGTTGTTAGTTGTTACCGTACTCGACACTTATACGCCTTTACCTCAAGACTTAAAAATGCTTGACAGTGCCCATGAATTGTCAGCACAGAGCAGAAAATATTATAATAAAGTTTTTAAACATAGAAGATGAATGAAATAGGTAATAATGCCACATCACATTATTCAAGGATGCCACAGATTATTGATTAATTAATCCACTATCACTCATCAGGCGTCGGATCACTAATCAATCTGTAACAGTCATTAATCGATTAATGATCATTATTCATTCGAGTATTTATAGATGAATTCAAACTCCCGTTCAAAGAGAGTACGCCTGGTCCCAATACAAATGGGTGGCGAATGGTATATGGCAAGCTACGATGATTATAGGCACCTACAATATTTGTATTTCTACGTCATTTGATCATACACACATTGTGAATGATATTTACTTGATTATATTTTTGTTGTTATTTTTGCCAATTATTTACACGATTAACCTAATAATCAATTATCGATTAATTATGTATTGGTCGTAAAATAATCGATCATCATATAAAATTTGATTAATTGATGTAAATTTGAAAAGCGAACGGCAACCCTACTTGATCGTGGCGAGTGTGGACCGAGGTGATCTACAAGTCCCAGCATATGTACCACCTGTGTGCCAGCGTCCGCAAACACCTCCGTCCTCACCAGCGGCAAAGGGAACATTTTTGGGAATGGTCCTCCTCGAGACGTTTGAGGGGACCAAACGAGAAAGTTGCGATGGTCCACGGGTTCGCGTCTCGATTTGATACCGCTCCAAGAGATATACTACAGAGAGTAGAAAAATCACAAAGTTGTTTCAACTTCCATTAATTATTTTTGCTTCAAAGTAATCAGCCCAGACATAAGTAAATGTTCTACCTGCTCCACATTTTTCACAAACTAAAAGTCAGCCTATTACTTTCATCTCAACTCGGCTATTATGAAGGAGGTTGTATTTAATAATAAATTCAAACCTGGTATACAACTAGCGGAGTCGAGATAAGAAACGGGTCTAAATTTAGTACATACGAAAACATGATCAACTTCAGAAACTATACACATGAATGGAAGTTTGACAGCACTGTTATTTTCCTCCGTTCCGTTGCAAATCTCGTGAAGTTGCACTGGGGTGGTACGCGAACTATGGACGTGTGCATCTGCTTGTACTTCCCTGGAAATATCTCGATGAGCACCTTTACCAAAAATGTGTACCATACAGATGATAGCAATTGAAGAGTGACAGCCATGGGAATACACGTGAATAACCGACGGCATCAGCAATGCATTCCCTCGCAAGGATGCACTAATGCGTGAACAGATGTTCAGTACAGTGTTTCTGCTGTCTACATCAGATAATTTACTAATCATCACGTCCTTATATGGTCAAGTAGAGAAAGAGAGTGATGTGAACATATTACCACAGTCACTACAGTATTTAAATATTGTGATGGTACCAAACACCTGCCATTCTTTCTATAGCATCAAGTAGTTCTTTCTACATATGTCAGTTTTTTCTATAGCTAACCTAGCAATTCATCTCTAGCTATCTTGCTGAATTTCTGTAACCATATCTTGATATAAACTTTGATAAATATCTGGCAAGTTCAGATACATATAAGATATGTTTATCATCTTCTCATTTGATGTAGACAAGAAAAACCAATACATTGCAATACTGCGTTGATATACTAGACCTCAACTTGAGGACCGGTAGGACCTGGTGATAACATGATATTGTTCTGTTTACCATGAGCTTTTGAAATTTCGAACAGTTTTGGACCACTTCATTGCAAATTGCAATACTGTTTCCAATACATGAATTAGGTGTAGAAGAACATCACAACCCTGGAACTACATTTGAATACATAGTGCCGCGATTTCTCACCCTAATTTTAGAAAAAAATGAAAATCATCATTTCAGTTTCAGACATCATAAATAATCATTTTGATGGCCCGATTTTGTATTGAAACACGAACAGAAATAGATAATGCTTGTCATGAGTCATGGCTGAGAAAAGGACAAATAAGGTCTTGGAGGACAAATAAATTGATTAGAATTTCTGAAATTAAGATGATGATTTCTAGTTTTCTCTAAAATTGCGGGAACAACTAGCATCATTATCCATTAAAATCCAGCCCCAGGCTTGTGATGGCCTGATTAAATAGGGACGTCTTCAATCTAATATAGAGCTAGGTCTACCGTAGGCCTACTTCAACTAACAATCCTGTACGTAAAATCTATTGGATCGTACATTAAAAACTTCTCATGCATCAACGAGTTAGTTGGGTATTAAAACACGTAATAATATAAACGTGTCCCATGGACCCAATGGGTTCACTCATTGTTGTTATCATTACCACTGACAGAGATATTTTTAGAAAGTCAGCCTGGTCGATTGAATCTTGCCGAAATTGTTCAACGTTTCAGTCTGAGAAGAGCTTCAAGCTAGAGCTGGCCATAGAGAGGCCTGTCTACGTACAGCATACGTACGCCCTCAACCAGTTTTTATATATTTTTCCTTCAGAATGGTCTACTTCTATTCTATCTTTAATCTTTATATCTAAACGGTTTTATGAAATGTGTGTAATATAGAGAACACATCAAGGTGAGGAAGACCACATTGTCTTGGTTCAGGGATTATATATGCAATTCTAGAGCTACTGAAGATGTCTACTACAGATGAAAATGAGAAATTGCTCGACTTTCAGATGTGTAAGAATGAACTACGAATGTAACTTGCAGCAAAAGTTCACCAAGTTCCAAACTTGACAATTATTTTTGTATTGTGTGCGTATATAAGAGACTAAACATCTGATCCTCGTCAATTATGGACGTATTTTAAAATGAAACAGTTTTCATAAAGTTGTCGGCTGGTACCAGTTCGCCAGGTCGATCAGTCAGCGTCAACGTAACCACTCACGATTCATAACTGCAGTAAGATAGGCCTATAGCAAACATCTAATATTTTCCAAGTAAGTGAAAACTGAGATTCATATCTTGATAGTCATAGGAGTAGGGTCACTGTGTTGGTCAGATGCAATAAAACTATCTTTGCACAGAAATAATTAGTGAAAATGCTCTTACAATCTTAGTAACAGATTACTCGAAGACTAGTAATTGAGTAGTTCACAATACTGGAAATATCTCAAACAATATATATATTTGGCCTACTTGACCATTAAACTATCCCAATCCCGTCATCATTTCGACATCAATTCTACTTGATTGGCCACGAGTCAAAATCGAAGAATCGACAAACGTGGACGCTACTCCTGAGCGTGTCTCGCTCGCACCGGCAGGGGGGAATTGGGAGTCGTGCGGGGAGGAGGCGTGGACGCGGTCCGTGCCGTCGGCGTGGCGCTCTTGGACCGCTTGACTCGCAGTGACGAGTGCGGGGAATTGTTGCGCGAGAAGTGCTTGTGTGCGTACAGCAGGATGCCCACGTCCTTGTGACCAGCGTCCAGGGCGATGTCGAGCGCTGTGCTACCGTCGACGTCCTTGACGTTCTGGTCGGCATCGGGCTGGCCGATGAGGAACTGCACGATGGCCGCGTGGCCGTGTTCTGCCGCGCACATCAGCGCTGTGCTGCCATCGTCGTCCTGGATGTTCAGGTCCGCTCCCCCCTCAATCAGCAGCTGCACCATGTCCAGCCGGTTGTGCGACACCGCTAGCATCAATGCTGTTTGACCGTGCTGAAAACCAATCAGATGTAAATACAGTGAACCAATAGACCCCTTGGAAAACGAAAGTCACCTAGTGGCGACTTTTGAAGTGGAGCTGGAAGTTGGTAGACGCGTTTGATAGTCCTATGCTATTTAGCACAAATTATTTATATTATTGTACGTTGCAGTGACCGTATTCAATATGTTAGCAACTATTCTTAGAGATTTGGACATTGTCAGAGTGAGCAAGATGAGACAGTGCAAGTTATATTGCCTATAACCCTGTGGATAAGCAGACCAACTTTTAAAACGCTACAAAAATACCCAGAATGCAATATCAGCCATCTCGCCCGCTAGATGGCAGTATAGCAGGCAAAACTGAATTCTTAAAAAAGTCTATTCTAAATTTCAATCCCTCCACTCGTTCATTTTGTTGTTGTCCGAATATATTACTGTAAACTGTTGTAAACTACCCTTCACTGAGAATCATCACGCCTCATAGAAGACGATTTACACGATTGTTGGGGGATGGACACATACGACTGTTAGGTCTGATGAATTGCGCCGACAGTCAATCGAATCCTCTACATCGAAGCACTCAGTAGGCTCTATATGAAACATGAACTAAAAAAACCCAAAGATGATCCTTTCATGTGTTTCTATTGTCAAATACAACATATTTTCTCCAAGTTTTACACACAAAAAAAGAAATCATATAGGACCTATATCACCTGTCTTCATAGAACGTCGAGTCATTTTTCTCTGACAAAAGGAAGTTGCAGTTGCACTGACACATTGGTCCGGCCAGTAACAGCTTATAATAGATAGAAGGGGGGGATATGGGGGATGTGCACAACGCAATTTGCGTTAAGGCAGCAAAAAGTAATTT
This sequence comes from Brachyptera putata, assembly GCA_907164805.1. Lineage (NCBI taxonomy): Eukaryota > Metazoa > Arthropoda > Insecta > Plecoptera > Taeniopterygidae > Brachyptera > Brachyptera putata. Next base: position 18,951,662 of record OU015463.1, on the reverse strand, counting down.
CAAAATCAAAGCGTTTTAGAAGGCAATAATGATCGCTTTTCATTGTTTGAAGAGGAATGTAATTTCGATCATATTTCCTTTCTGACAATGACAGGAAAACAAACAAAAGTCGAAAGCACATTTAAAGTAATGCCGCACTAGCGTATCTGCACAGCGGCGATGGTTGCGAGGGGCATAGCGCTAGTGTGTGTGTGTGCGTGTGATACATGTAAACTGAGCTGTCAAGTACACACTGTATGCTGACAAGTTGTTTAGAAGTGATGGGATGGTGAGGGGGCAGAAAGGAGAGAAGGTTGCGCGTGATTTGTGCGCTCCTGCACTGAATACAGCGGACCAAAAACATCGTACAGTACACATGAAGAAAAGACCAGAAAAAGACATTTCATTACACGGCAGGGTTTCGACCCGGGTTTCACTTGAAAATGGACCAGCCCAGGTACCCTGGTATCTGCCGACATCTCTACTAGATATTATGAAATACATCTTTCAGATAAAGGTTCTCTAGTGTACACAATCTGGCACAAGCGCCATGCTCAAGTCCAAAAGATCTCTCTCTCTCTACTCCCATCACATTTAGCTCAGTTGCTAACGCGCTCGCCTCATGTTGATCCGGGAAGGGAGGAGCATATCGTACCTGGTTCGATCCCTGTCACCATCCATCTTTACATGGTTTTTTCGAGGTTTCCTTCTGTAGTCAAGGCTAATGTGCCATGGTTCCCACTATATTGGCCACGACCGCTTCCTTCCCACTATCCTTCTCATTACCGGTACCTAAGAAACCTTAATCTCATCATCTCACCATCTCATCAATCATGCATTAATATATCTTAGCTATCACTACAGTGCATTGTTAAACTCAATAAGAATAAAAGATTTATAGAATAAACCCATCCCTGATAAGATAACCATATACTGTGCATTACCCTGATGTTCGACATCTTACTTTGTCACAAAGTGTCAACCTATTTAGATGAATGCATGAAATTTGTGAAACTTGCAATTGACATGGCTTGCTGGCTTGTAGTGATTTGTCCGGTCCAGTTATCTAAAGGTAATTCTCCAGACATAGACACACTTTGAACTGGGCAATATGGTGTAATTTTTCCAGTTCATAAATAAATAACCAAGTCAATCCACAACGCATTCCAGCGGAATCCTACCAAATCTTACCAAATGGGTCAACACTTTAGGAACTATTGTTTGACTTGGAGCAAAATTTGAATATCATAGTTTGAATTAAAAAGGCTTTACTTTACTGTATGTTTTTACTTGATTGACACGAGTATTTCAACCATAATGAGAACAATTGTGAAATTTTATTGAAAGTGGTATAGATTGTAGTCATGCACTTTATCAGAAAGAAGACAAATCTTCAAACAAATAACCTCCCTGCAATTTTCTTTTCTCCCCCTCAACTCTCCTGCTGACCAATCTATTTTAATAACCCCTCACCTACCCAAATTCCTTCAGTTTATTCATTCTACCTCACTTCTCTCCACCTCTTCTTCGCTTGTCGCATCCAACCCCTCAATTCTATCTGATAAAACGGCAATTTTTCAACATATTTCTCTACTATCCCTTGTTCTTCTACAGCGACCCAAGGCAGTACTCGAAACGACATTTTTATAATCTCGTGTGATGTTGCAATATTATATATACTGGTATGGTAACGTGTTTTCTCCATGATGAGTTGCTCGACACATCTTTCAGGGTAACCTGAAGTATTTTCCCTCTCAACTGAATTCTGAACACATCATTTATCTATATTATTACTATTATTATGCCAATTTTTATTATTATCATCATTATATTAGCATATCTACAATGTTGACATATCTATGGCACAGATAGCTCAGTTGCTAACACGCTCGCTTCGTATGATCCAGGAGATGAGGGGCATATCAGGCCTGGTTCGATCAATGCGACCATCAATCGTTACAGGTTTTTTCATGATTTCCCTCGTAGTCCAGGCTAATGCCGGGACGGTTCCTATCATATAGGCCACGACCGCTACCTTCCAACTATCCTTCCAATTACCTAAGAAACCTTCATTGTATCATCCTATCATCTCATTAATATCATCCATCCGACTTCAATAGAAATAGGCCTAGTTATCATCACAATGCGTCGTTGAACCCAATATGAACCAATGGGATGAATGAATGAATATTGTCATTTTACGGCGCGTCAACAACTAGGTTATATTCTGCCAAAAAAATAAATGGCATTCAGAGTAAATCATTGTAGGTCTACCTGTTTGGCTCTGATGTTGACATCAGCATTAGCCAGGAACCTCTGCAGCACGCGCCTGTGCGTCTCCGAGCGGACTTGAGCCAGCGACACGAGCATGACGGCTGTATAGCCGGCCGCGTTCGGTCGGTTGATGTTGCACACCTTCGAGTCGAGCAAGATGGAAACCACGTCGAAGTTCCCTTGAGACAGGGCGTAATGCATGGCCGTGTTTCCCTGCGGAGTCAGTGGAGAATGAATTAATATTAGGATTTGACGAAACGACGCGAATTCGCATTGTGTCTCATTATCGTTTGCACTTCACAATATGTCAATAAGTAAATAATCACCATTATATATATGTATACGTATATATAGGCCTATATATATATATATATATATAGGACCTATACATATTTTTTGAAATGAATATCAATATCTTGATATGCAATCATTCTTCCCCAATTAAGGCTACGGATGAGTTAGTAAGACCTTCAAAAGCGGCACCTCTTGGTTATTTCAAGAATTAAAGGCGGGCTTGTCACCAATATAAACAACTTATAAATGGTGTGTAGTAAAAAGTGAGTAAAAACTTTTAGTTTAATATCGCACATTTTTCACATGTAGGTTTACAGCTAAAAAACATATATTTTAGCTGGAGGCCCTTTACCTGTTACAGTATTGGAATCAAGGCTAATAATTTTAGTTCAGATTATTTCTAATGTAGCCTGTACAGAATATCTGTTTCTCTCGTAAATATGGATTTTGATACCCCATACCATTCAAAGGTTATCACCAAAAAAACTGACATTTCAATAAATCAACTCTTATACGTGCACTCTCAAGTCGTTACGCTAACTCACAGCTTTATCAGTAACATTGACGACGTGCTCCAACAACGGGCTGGATATTTCTTCAATCGCGTCCAGATAGTCCTCGACGACGTGTGGGTCTGCGCTCGGAGTGCTCGATATCTGGAACCACTCGCGCTGAATGATGTCGCTCGCTGCTTTACCCACGGACACGGTGCCTGCGGGAGACTTCTTGAGGGAGTCATTGACTACCTTCAACGCGGCTTGCATCTTCTTCGAAGGAAATACTCTATAACAGAGAACAGAATAATGGCAAAACAATAATAATAATGAAAATAATATTTATTATCTCCATTATATCCTCAAACAATAACTACCAGTAGGCCTACATAGGGCAGTTTACATTATATGTTATGCCAGGATGTTGAGACATTTATTCAAAACAAGAGATTGTAAGATGCACCTTGATCAAGATAAGTGAGTACATTCAGAACACATGATTGACCGAGTATAATTCAAAAGACTTTCTAGACGAACGTCATGATGTTGATATATATTCATTCAAAGAATATTAAGCTTTATCTTTATCTAAAATTTTCAATTCAATTTCAATTTTTGAGAATGTTTCTTAATTTTTACAGCTTCTGGTAATTTATAATAAAGTTCAAATCTACATTATTAGAGTTCACCTGTGTAAGTTTCAACAGCCATTTTCGTACACATAAATTTCCGCTTATTCTAGTATCGTGATTGTGAATTTGATTAGATGTTTTGATATTGTGAATGTTTTTCTTCATATTAATGAAAACTTGGAAAATATATACGGTACTATCGATCATGTCGAACAACGGTTCCTCACATGCAAAGCCCCGTTGCTTTCACACGTAATATAAGATGCCCGCCAGAGGCGTACTATTCAATTATTTTAAACAGAAACGTCATGAAATGCGACAACCCTCTTATGGTATTTAGAAGTGAGTGCGTGTAAACCGGTTGCCAGATATCATCCCTAAACGGAAGGTTATTTGGGAACACAATTGAGAGTGGTAAAAACCACCTCTCTCAGTGGGACTTGAATCCCTTTCTAGCTTGACTTCATTTTTTAAAGCAGTGCCTATATGGTAGGTACTACCAACGATTAAGGAATATGACCTACTGACAAGTCACATGAAGCAAAATGAAAACAATCATTTTTAAAAAAACAAATCCAATTCAACTCACTTAGCCCTAGCTTCTTCGTCGATCTCTAGCAAATCGACTGGTACTGTAATGTCGCAAGAATCGTCTCTGCCCACATCCCTCGCATCGTGGAATAGTTGCAAACTATCAGACTTCGTTACCGTGGAGCGACTTGTTCCGGGTGATTGGCTCGACTTGCTCGAGGTAGCACCACTAACCAAAATGTCGCCAACATATTCTGACCTGAAATTCTCGGGTGACGTATTCGGTGATTTTACGGAAGTTTTCTTCGGACTCGTTACGGCATTTGATGTGCTCTTGTTTGGAACTACACTGTTCGAGTTACTAGGCTTGGGATCTGTGTTCAATCGACCAGTTGGTCTCGAGCTGGTGAAATTTGCTGGTGCCTCATTCTTAAGAGTGAATTTGTTTGATACAGTTTTTGTTGAACCAATCGATTTGTCAACTGAAGGTGTTTCCCAACGGTGATTCAATTTCTCTGCTGGACATTCTGTTGGTTCTACAATAGATGGCTCAACTGGAGATGGAAGCGTAGTAAGCCTAAACACACACAAAAATTCATTATGAACTCACTCTACTAAATTTTGTTCATTATTTTGAGAAAATGAATTATAAGATCCAACTGTTACCCCACCAGAACCAGGTTACAATGTCGGAAATTGGCTGCAAATTGGCAGAGGAATTTTCATTCATTACATAAAAAGTTTCTTCCTTCTTATGGTTGATTCATATCAATATTTTAGATCGATATAATATAAACATCTAGATAAAAAGGAGATTGAATACAATGATCGATAGAATGATCAAGAATTAAGGAATAATTCAACATGAAATTCAAAGTATTCTGGTGAACTACTGATGAACCAAGACTGTTGCAACTTGATTAACATTAATGTAGGCCTATGAGATGGGCCCCCTCCAAAGGTTGTTGAACTGTGGAACTTAATCAATGTTCAACCAAACACTGAAATTTAATCCATTTTTGTACCACAACAATCCCAAGTTTTACAGGTAATTAAAAATGAATTAGTCTGTAGGAGATTCCTGTCTGGGATCCCTGTAGTAGTCTTGGAAGGAAATTCTGTGAAGAATCCTGCAAGGGATTTCCCATTATTCAGTGCTACCTACTACACAAGGACAAGGAAGACCATCTAGGACAGTTGCCAGTTCATTGTTTTACTACACACCACTCGAGAGTATACTCAACCAGAATGGTCATACAGAACTACCCTAGTTATTTACTGTATGCCTATTGTATTTATTTATATAGCTAGTTATTTCCTAGCTGGTCATTTTCACGTATTTACCAGTGCAAATAAATATCTAGTTTTCTGACGTAATCAACTTGCTACATTTGATATCAGTGACCTCTTAACCTTGCATCTCATTAGAAATTCCCAAAAGTGACATGCGAAAGGCGCACACTCCGTATTTTAATCGCCAACGTTCATTCAAAATTGACGTTTGTATCAAAATATGAACTATAATAACATGAGAAGTAGGCTTATTCATTTGGTGCCTCTATTTTCACCGAAGTGGTGGCTCTATAAGTAGCGCGAGGGTGGGTGCTAGAAAATAAGTTCAAAAAATCTGTAACTTAAATCAACCTAATCGGCCTAATCTAATCAACTCGTAACTACCTGTGGCAAAAGTTACAATTAATTTCTTGGGGTCACCGTTTAGGTGAAAATGTATATCCTGTGCATTTTTCCTACTTTACACATTAGCATTTACAAACTGGCAATGAGCTTGAACCTCGCCATTCCAAATGTAGGCCTATTGTGCGCTTCATTTTTAATACAGACTAGACCCAGCCCATTAATAATAATAATCCCCATGGTAGGTCTAGCCTCGGGTCTAGGCCTACCAAGTCACTAGGCCAAGTCCAGGTTTGTTTGCAATAAAATCGAGACATGCAGTCAGAAATAAATAGTATATGCCTATGCCACCTAGTGAAAGGACATGCCATTTGTAAAAAATTCACTATCATAAACACCTTTCTGAAAGTGCATCTTGTTGGTAAAAAACTGCATTCTGTGAAGCTGAATGGTAAACGTGATTAGTTTCTTGTAGCATCTGTTGCACTTTTATCATGAGCTTTACATTTGTTCTACACACAATAATTTTCAGTATGCTCTTTCAATCAACATTTTTTGAGTTGTTGATGGATTTTGAGTGTGTAACTTGAAGAACATTTACAAAGTTATATGTCAAAATGATCGTAAATCAAAAGTCACAATTACGATTGAATACAGGCCAAAGCCTACGCAATGTTATGATTTCACAACCAAACTATTGATTCCATGATGTAGAGTAGAGCAAGCCCAGATCACAGGTGGTAGTTAGTGGCCAAGAACATACCAAGTCTAGCAAATGACATTGACAGCGGAAAAGGGGCGTGGTCACGTATCGAACTCGGAAGGCGGCGTATTTTCGAACATTCAAAACGACCTGACCAAAATAGGTTATAACTGTACGGACGGCTGCATATTTACTCTAAGAGTATGTTACTGTACTTGTAAAAAAAATGAAATATTTACAAATGTAGGTTGCTCTTAATGCATACTATTATTATTAGTCAAACCCAGAATATGCATCGTAAGATGAGCGAGACACAAAGTATAAACTCTAAACACCTTGATCATATGAAATATACTTCATTCGATACCAACGAATCTAGGGGGCCGTGACTATCATTGCAAAAATTTTCTGGTAATATTTCTATCTATTCAATGAATAAAAAACATTTATTATATTATTTTCTTCAAAATGTCTGGTCCGAATTGCATACAAATTTTTAATAATGTGGATCATTTCCTTGTTAACATTTGAGGAAAATTTGAATTAAATTGGAGAGATTTTATTTTTCAATATTTTCCGTACAGCCTAATCTCATGATGTTTTAAAAAACTTTGAGATGATGTTCCTCAAAAATGGTCCAACAGATTTCACCCAAAAACTTCCCAGTTCTGAGTTGGATAAGTTTACATATACAAAAGTTTCATATCGATTGGTCAAATCCTGCGACCTGTGCAGTGCTTACAAACAAAAACAAAAACAAAAACAAAAAAAAACACAAGACAAAGATCCATAATAGTCGGATGGAAATATTTGCTAAAGCTCATCTAATTATTTCATTTCTGGTGTATTATTGGTTATATTTATTTACTTCCTCGAGTTTTCATTTACTACGTTCAATGATATCTTTCTTCTAATTTTCAACAAAAATTCAAATATAATTCTGTAGGTGTACCAGTATCTTATTTTGTTGATTCTTTACTCGCTTGTTGGCAATGTGCTTCATTGTATTGATTGATATTAAATTTTATTATGAAAAATGTTATTGTATATATGATTGAATTATATACCGTATGTGTATCGATATTATATATCTCCACAAATAAACCGAACGAGGGTTTTGTGGAACCTCACAAGAGTATCCATTATTGTTGAAAAGCACTTATTGAAATCAAAAATTTATATATATATAATTTAAATATAAATTTATATATATATATATTATTACTATCATCATTATCATTGTCATTATTACTATCATTTTTATTATTATTAAACAATGCCCAGTGTGCTGTACCATCATTCATGTGATTGGATTTCGATTCCGACCATGGTCAACTATCCTGATGGAAAATAGAGATTTTCTCCGTTTCCTTGTCATTGAAGCAACGTTACATTGACACTGATAATGTGACATTGTAAGTAGGTCTCCCTGAGTGAATACTGGGATGGGTCCTTTAAATAGCCATGACCATTTACTCCCCACTATCCAAATCACCTAATAAAATAACCTTATATCTCAACTTCCCATCTTCTCATTCATCATTCGCCAAACTAATAGATCTCAGTCATAATTACAGTGCATTTTTTAACCCAATACAAGTAAATATGAAGTATAGATTATTAATAACCTTCAACGGGCTTAATGCTAAACCATGATACAGTACCAACACGTTCACTGTAAGAGGTAAAAATATGTGTGAGTACTCCAGCTTGTCTACTGTATTTTTTGACGCACCGTAAAACCCCAATACTCATCCATCCATTCACTGTATTTGTAAAAAATTATGATTTATTTATTAATATTGGGTTTAAAGGCACACTTTAATAACAACTAAGATCTATTGACGTCGGGTAAATGATTATTGCGATGATGGGATGATGGTAAAAAAGAAAAAGACTACAAGATTGGAAAAGAAAGAATGAAACATCAAGCAGAAAACATCTGAACCTCTAGTATTTGCACGGTTTTTAGAGTTCCTATAGAATAATACGTACTCTATTTTTATTTTTTATTTCATTTATATTAGCTCACAATTTATTTGGCTTTAGTCTGATGTGAACGGCCTACCTACAATTATTTTTTTGAATGTTAATTCTTGATTGTATTTAAATGCTAACCTATATACTATTCAATCCAATTCAATTTTCATTCAGCCAGACAGTTTTCTTTTCCTTTTTTACTTCTTAATCAATATCTAATTAGTCAATTAGTTTATACGGGTTATGTGGTAGAACAGCCACTGTGAATCTACCTCGGTCTGATCACACGCTGAATATCGCCCTTTAATAGTGTCTACTTTTATCATATATTATCATGTAATTTGTTTTCACTTATAAATAAAGTATATTTTATTATTTATTTATTATTATTATTATTATTATTATGAGATAAAGGTTTCTTAGTTAAGTAGAAGGGCGGTGGGAAGGAGCCGGTCGTAGTATATATTGTAGGAACCATCCCGGCATTAGTCTGTACTTCAGAGGGAAACCACGAAAATCTCTTACAACGATGGACGGTAGCAGGGATCAAACCACGTCCAATATGCCTCTTACATCCCTGATCACATGAAGCGAGCGCATCAGCAACTGAGCTAATTGTTCCAGATAATAAATTATGATAATTACAATATTTAATAACCATTACTGGCATTGTCAGCCATTTCAATGTGCACTAAAACTTCGACTATCAGTAGGATTATATAATATAAATATCTACATCTATTATCTATACATACATATATATATGTATAGAGAGAGAGACGGAGAGAGAGAGAGAGAATTATATCGATATATATTGCAGGCCTATACAGAATTGTTCATCACGAAAAACATCAACATACATTCTACAATGTGGAAAATGAAGTGGCGTGATTCGGTAACACCGCTCCACCACCCAACCAGCTTAAATAATAATATGCAGTTTCAAGAGACTATGTGTAAATCCTGTCACACTCTGTTCATGAATAATCATCATCAACAGCATTCAACAAAAATCATATTTTGAATGTATTACATTATTCAAACAATATAGTAGAAATGTGGCCAGTAATTACCTGTCAGTTGAAGCAACAGTAGAAGAAAGCGTTACAAGATCATGTAGATCGACAACAATGGGAGGCGATAACTTTGTATAAGTAGTTTGTCTCTTGAACGGTCGAGCGTCCGACATACCCGTACGTCTCGGAATCTTCGATTCATGATCTACCGCAGTCACTTTCACACATTCATCACTTGCTACCTTTTGCTCACATTTATTACACAAATAATGACTGTCGGGTATTACCGTAACCGAGTCTGACGAACCAACACTTGCATCCACACGCTCCAGAATATTTGTCAGCGTACTAACATCATGTTTAACACTCAACTCGGAAGTATCCGTCAATTTGTTTGCATAGGTTAAAATATTTGTACTGCACATAACACTCTTCGTAGAGACTTTCAATACTGGTGGAAGACACACTTTAACGGGAACCTCCTTCGGAAGCAACTCGTAGTCCTTCACGTCGTTCGAACCAGTGCCGATAGATCTTTTCTCAACGTCGCACTTATCACAAACAAAACATTTTTGTGATCCATAATCTCTCATACTGACCGTCGCATCGACTGCGATGGTTTTCAGTCGGGGATTCGCCTGGACGCTCGCATCGTTGAAACGTTTTGCATCGACTGTCGCTTGAACGGCAACGTCTTGCCATCGAACAAGCGGCAAGACTTGAGTCCCGACATCTCTCCGTTCGATTATCTTGAGCTTACTAACTGGATTGTCGGCAGGCGACTCAACCTGACATGCAAAATCAACACGTGATATTTTCGGGCTGCTTTTCGACAATTCTTTTTTGTAATCCATCATAGCATCAGCAACTAATCGTTTCACTTCACTTTCGGTGTACGTTTTCTCTATTCTAAGATTGGACCCACAACTGACGTCTCGAGTGCTAATTTTTACGACTTTCGGCACACGAGTTGTGGTGGACGGTGTTTTCGACATTATGTTATCGTCCATAGCACTTAAAGACAGAGGATATCCGGATTTGAAATCCTTCGACTGGTCTAGATTGATATCCTTCTTGGACTGGTTAGAATTCAGCTGACTTTTATTTACGTTCAACTGAGTGATAGAAATATTTGGGAACGAGTGACTTTGTATCGTTGAATGTGAATCGAGGTTGACTGGATGCTGTTCACTGTTGATGATATTCTTCATGTCATCCGTACAGGTAGATACGGTGCGAACGATCGGACGGTGCATGGTGTCAATGTCTCGCTTTATCACCGTGCATGTGAGGCCGACATCTCGCATCGGAACTTTTGTTGACGAGTTGATATAATATTGACCAAACGAAGGCCCATTTCCTGCAAACAAAGGTAGAATGAACAATTAGGGTAAGCTCTATTTCCAGCCTCAAAATATTGCCCGTTCATCTACACTGTGAATGCATAATCTTTGCAATGCATTAACTTGTACTGTATACTCATATGCAATAAAGGGAAAGGGGTTAGGATTTAGGTAAACATACTGTAGTATACCAAGGTTTACAAAATGCACAGTATTAATAATTTGAGTTGACATTGTGAATCATTTATAATTAGCTAGTCGACGAATCATCATTATAATATTATTCTTTTAATTTCAATTTCAGTCTTTAAACGGAGTGCGAATACAACATTTCTTTCTTACACTCAGTAGCGTATTTTCTTTTTCTAGTATGTGCTATTATAATTATTTGATCTCTTATCACCAATTCTCATCTATTTCATGTAACCTTATTTCAGTTATTTGTATTGAAATATGTGAATTTGAAAAAAAAATAGCAAAATGTATGAATTAATCATTAAATATTCCTTGCACATATTTTATTATATTCTGTTGGACATTGATATTCTTTTGGGTTTTGTTTTTTATGTTAACGACTCAATTTGAGAACCACTTTTGTTTATCACCTTTCACTCCTAAAAATGAGCTCGGCAAAACTAGTACAACATCCACGTCTCCAATCCCAGAAAATTGATAAAAGAAAATGATAAAGTCATATTAATCAGGCACAACATTATTTACCCGACAAAATATGGAGTTTTCTACCACTTTTTGGAGATTTCAGAGCCAAATTCTTCTCTTTAACACTAGGGTGAATATATTCTTCAGGATCGCCATTCTCGTTATGATGATGACTTGTTTCGTGGCACTGCTGTCCGACGCCGGTAGTATTCTTGTCTATCAGGTGTTCTACCATTTTGCTCCTTTGGTCTCTCATTGGCTGCGAATCGTCGTCGTGCTTCAACAAACTGAGCTTCCGTTTCTCTTCTCTCGCCACCGACAGCTGGACCTAGAAACAGTTCCACGTACGTAGCATCATGTTGTTCTGGATTGAGAATTTCGGACATATTACTGTATTCCAAAGGGTTTTGGGCTTAACGATGCATTGTGAAAATAATCAAGATCTTTTGGCATTGAATGAATGTATAGTGAGATGATGGGATGATGAGATGAAGGTTTCTTAGGTAATGGGAAGGATAGTGGGAAGGAAGTGATTGTGACCTATATTGTAGTTACTATCCCGGCATCTGCCTAGACTACGGAGGGAAACTAGGAAAAATACTTGTAAGATGGACAGTGGCAGGGGATCAAACCAGGTCTGATATGCTCCTCACCTCCTGGATTATACGAAGCAAGCGAGTAACCGAGCGAGCTGCATGTGCCGGTCCGAATATGTAAATAAGGTGGATTTATATTCAACAATCTCTTATCCACAACAACGAAATATTCTCGGTAATCCATGAATCAGCCATGCTATTTAAAGCTTGGTAAACAAGTTGAACAGTTTAGTTACCAATAACGGATAAAATGATTTTCCACAGTGTAGATTACAATGCACAATAGTCACGAAGCATAAAAACATATTCTTGCGCTATGCTGCCACAAATAAGTAATGACACTGCATCTGCAAGATACATTTTCGAGATGTTGCAAAAATAGTGATAATCTTGTTTTCCGTTTTCTTAGTACTCACACATACGTTATTAAGAATTTAAAAAAAAAAAGATGAATAAATAATAAATAATGGTTGATAAATAATGGTGTTGAATATAGATATTTGCATAGTATATATTTTATCGATTTAACCAAACAAATGGCGTTTAAAAATAAAATCTTCATAAATGCTATATTTCTCAAAACTAAATCAGTTGGGGTTTAAAAGGGTGAAGTTTGTTGAAGAATTTGGAAAACCAAAGCGCATCTGCAAATACAAGTGGCCTAAGAGCTGCAGTTAACCCTCTTGTGAAAAATATTCTTCTAATATATCAATTGAAGTGTTTCTCTTGTTGCTATTGTACGTTGAATAATGGTTTCACTAAAACCGTATTGTTGTTACTCCAAGGAACGTTGTTGCGCTACAAAACACAAAGTTTAATAATAATAGATGCACCAAAGTCCCACTTTTCAAATTTTTAATGCAATAAAAAGGATAAATAGAAGCTATTTTTACATATTGCTACCCATACTAATGCATTTCAAACACCAACCTGCAGAATTGGAATGAGTTTCACTTGTTCTTCAAGCTCGCGCATGCGCTCCAAACTGACTGCCATCTGGTGGCGAATGTTCTGAAACGGGAAAAGAAGAAATGGTCATAGGAATTCATGAACAACACACCTTCCTAATGCGAGTCTGTAGTCTTATATATAGAGAGACTGAATTAGGTTTTGGATTAGCTTCAGTTCAGATTTAGTTAAGCATATTTTGTTTTGTTTGTCTAGTTAGTTCAGGTTAGTTTGAATTTAATTACATTGAGTTATTTGGGTTAGTTAAGGCTGAGCGCAACAACAACAACAGTGTCTGTATGTGGTCACATAGACTGGTGTTCTGATGAATAGTGGCTGCCCTAACAATGTTACTTTACTGAATCATCTACACTACATCTCTTAATATACCTATCTCTTCTACTTCAATGTTTTACATTAAAAAAAAAATCAGTTCCATGAACTCAAGTCTAGTCGCTATTTCCACAATTCATTCAAAATCACAATCTTTTTAGTGATACGAAATTCTTTAGAGAAAATCAGAATATAAGTTCAATAAATCAGAGCAAACTATTATATAGTATGACGCAATAGACACAAGTCTCTAATTAGACCCGCAATGAAGTATGGTAGTTTAGTCTGGGACCGCTCACAACATAATATTTGCCAAGGCCGTAGAGATCATCCAGAGGGTTGCCGCAAGAAGGGTACCGTACTGGGAAGAGTCGGGAGATGGTGAACCATTGGTAATAGAAATATAGTGGTAAGAGAGAGGTCTAGAAAGACCAAGCAAAGTGATTGAAGAACTGGCATGGGAAACACTAGAGGAAGGAAGAAACAAGGGTAGGCTTTGTCATTTCTTTAAAGCAAAGAACAACTATACTATTTGGGAGTAACTGAGCAATAGAGTAGGTAAGAAGTTGCAGAGAGGTAGGCGGTAGGCCCACTAGTGGAGGAGATTGATTGAAAGTGGGGAGGGTATATACAAAGGAGGGTCAGAATGGATTCTTCCCGAGGACCATACAGGACTGCAATGAGCTGGGGGAAAAGTGAAGAGATGCAAAGAAAATTGCAGAATTCAAGAAAGTGTTGTACGAATAGGCATAAGGAAGATAATTAGAGAATTTTGCCACCATGCATCACGGATATCTGCAAGAATGATAAGCATACGAAAATAATACCATTAGACGACGTGAATTACTCAAGTCAATGAGTACGTTAATACAGCGACGGATTGTACCTGCAAAGCCCCATGACTCAGGGTTGACGTGCAGCTGCCAATGCTGGCTACGTCGAAGTCTTGCATGAGAGCCTCGTGCGCGGCGCTAGATGACATGTGGACACCGTCAACAGGGGTCAACGGACTAGATAGGCTCGACAGGGATGTGTCTCTGGAACCGTTAACGTGGGCTCCGTTCAAGAAGGCATCTACAAAGAACAACAATAACCCAAATTTTTAGGAATACGTTTGTTTTATATTGGATTCAACGACACACTGTAATGATAACTAAGATCGAATGTTGAATGAATGATTAATGGGAGGATGAGATGAAGGTTTTGTAGATAATGGGAAGGACATAGTGGGAAGCAAGCAGGTATGGTCTATATTATAGTAATCATCCCGGTATTAGGCTAGACTACGGACAGAAACCACGCAAAACCCCTGTAAAGATGGTCGGTGGCGGGGATCGATGTCCTTCACCTTCTGGATCAGATGAGGCGAGAGCATTAGCAACTGAGCTGAATGTGCCGGTGAAAGCCCATATTGTTTCACCATCTTTGAGAGGCTCAATTCATTATTTTGAAATCACATATACGATTAATTCATCATATTCACACTTTTATTATCATTATATTTTGGTATCATTTTATAGTAGGCCTACATAATTAACTACTGCACAATATACTGACTGATGTAAGGTTTTACGAATGATACATTTGTTGATTAAGCAATAACCAGCTGACTAACTTGTTATCAACCTTGGTTTGCAATGACATTTTTGTACTTTAGTTTTCATTAGCTAAATTAATTCAGCACATTTTTTTTTTATAATGTGTTCTTAGAAATTTTTCCACCATACAATCAATGTTATATATTTTTTTTTCATTCAATTCTCATTTTATTCCACATTACATATCCATTTAGAGAGTTTTCCATACAACGTAATGATTAGTAACAATGTACAATAAATAAAGATACATAAAGAAGAAAAACAAGTTGGAAGGTTCTGTTTGAAAAAGAAGTAGGGATGTTCATTGAGAAATAACAATGCAATGTAGAAGCCCGCATAAGAAAGATTCTTGTGTGCGGGCTGACCAAAATAAAATATCATAGTTATGTTTAATTAACAGTTGAAACAGAAGACACTTATATGAATGTGGTTTAGTGACAATTGAAATTGAACAGAATGAACATATTACGATTAAATTTTGATTATGATGCAAAAAGAACACATATATATATAACATATATATATATATATATATATATATATATATATATATATATATATATATATACAGTATATATATATATTTATAGAACACATATATATATGATAGATGATGAATATGTTAATTTAAAGAAGAACAAAAAGTCGACCCATACTCTGTAGCCATTCACTAATGCCCTTTTTGAATAAAATTGTACTTTTAATTGTTCTAATGTCAATAGGTATTTTATTGGAGAAGTAAGGACCTAGATAATCCGCATGCTGTTGTCCAATTATTTTTTTCTTTTTAGGTATGATCAAATCATGAGCGGTATAGTTAGATGCAGTTCTAGTAAGATACGAACGAAGTGGGGTTTCCTTTTGATATAAGTGAAAGTTTTTGAAAATATGAATGAACAACGTCTTGAAATATAGTTGTTTCAAATCGAGGGTATTCGAAATTTGGAAAGTTGATTCAGATGAAAATTGTAAAGGTTTATTTATTATAACTTTTAAGAGGATTTTCTGAATTATGAGCATAGGTTTAATGTTAGTTTTATTTAATCCTCCCCAACCGATTATTCCATGAAGTAAAAAGGACTCAGCTAAAGCTTTATAGATTGATAATAGCATGCTCCTATTCACTATACGTTTCAACCTGTAAAATACATACATCAAGCTACGAGCTTTCTTTACAGAGGAGGCAACATGCAAGTTCCATCTCAGATGATTATCGATTAGTATTCCTAAATATTTGATGCAATTGCTCGATTTTAGAGAATAACAGTTACAATTTATGTCTGAAGTACATTGGGAAGAATGCAATTTCAATTTCAATCTTACATCTGGCAAAGTTTTAGTGTTGATTGTGAAAGTTAAATATATTGTCTTAGATTCATTCAAAGTTAGTACGTTATAGTTGAGCCACTGGTAAATTAGTTTCAGAGAACTGTTAGCTTTTCTGAACACTTCGGACCAGCACGAGTCACTGAACAACAGTACAGTGTCATCGGCGTAGGTTATAATTTGACCATCTATTTTCAAGTCACATAAATCATTAATATAAATAAGAAACAAAATTGGACCGAGTACAGTCCCTTGTGGCACTCCATATTTGATATTGGTTTTAATACTGAAGGTTGAATTTATTTTGACTGTCTGATTTCTATTATCAAGATAATTTTTAAATAATTTATGAGGTAGGCCACGAATACCTAAACTTTCTAATTTGGCTAATAGAATATGATGATCAACAGTATCAAACGCCTTAGCTAAGTCTAGAAAAACACACACGGTTTTATCCCCCCGATCCAAGGAATTGTATAATTCACTCGTGAGTTTGAGTATAGCGTCATTCGTTCCAAGCTTGGGTCGGAATCCATATTGATTTTTTGATAGTATATTGTTTTTATCCAAATAATTCATTAATCTAATTTTTATACATTTCTCTAACAATTTTGATATATGTGATAACAAAGAAATAGGTCTATAATTACCTAATATATTTCTTTCGTTGTTTTTATGAATTGGAATAATAATGGCAGTTTTGAGTGCTTGAGGGTAAATGCCAGTCTCAAAACAGAGATTAAATATATGAACGAGCGGTTTCAGTAAATACTCTTTAGCTGCCTTAATCGTATGTGTTTTAATATCATCAAATCCACTCGCTGAATTGTCCTTTAATTGAGTTATAAGATCTCTAACTTCAGACTCCGAGACTGGATTTAAGAACATGTTAGAGTTAGTATTGTAGTTATTATTTCTATTGAATCTAAATATAGGATCATTGCCTTGAAGTTTAGGTATTTGTTTTTCTGAAATATTTTTAGCTAAAATAGCACCAACATTCGTAAAGTATTTTACAAATTCATCAGCAACTATCCGAGGTTCATTCTCGGGACTATACGCATTGCCGTCAACTATTATTTCATTCAACTGATTACAATTATTATTCACTTTTCTACCAGAAATTTCATTTATTGTAGACCAGAGTTTATTCGGACAATTTGAAGAGAGATTAGTTTTATTTTTATAGTAAAGACATTTAGTTCTATTAATAAGACGAGTTAGAAAATTTCTATATAATTTGTATTTATCCTTCATATCATTAAGATGATTCCGATCATAATGAGAGCGTTTTTGCATTTTGATTATCTTTAGATGCAAATTATCTCTCTTTCTTATAGACACTATTAGACCGGAAGTGATCCATGGTTTTATTTTTCTAAATTTAGCCGAAATCGATTTTGTTCTGCTAACCGAGGAATCATTGATATGACTATAAAACTGATGATGATTTTTCTCGGAATGTCCAAGCATCGTATCGCCGAAAAACGTATCGCATCTTGGTCGAGTATGGGTGGCCTCGTGGGAGCTCGAACCATGACCATGTTTAGAACATTTCTGCACGATAGTCATTGATTCAGATTCAAGGGTTTAACGACGCACTTGAATCAATTGTGCTTTCAGCTTTCATTAAATACATTTTTAGTTCATTTTGCCAGATGGTACCCACAAAAAACATCTATGTGATTTATTTATGAGATGAAAACGATAATATTATTATTATGCCATAATGAAAATGAATATTCTCACGACTGAATTTTGTATTACCGGTAACAAAATGTTGAAAATTGAATGAATTCTAAATTTGAAACATAATATGAAATTAAAATAATAACCATTTATTTCATAGACATCAGATGCATTATTTTCAAAACTCGAACGATTATGCAACTTGAATCCAACCTGTTTGAAGCATTAAAACATACATAGTTTAGCATCACAATAAATTAGTGTACAAATAATATATAAAATGCATAAAAGAATCTTTGACCATGAAGAATACCTCTCTGTACTCTAGGCTAATGCCGGGATGGTTCCCACAATATAGGCCACGACTGCTTCCTTCCCACCAGTGCTTAATTTGTACAGAAAAAGGTGAGTAAGCTCTCCTAAACAATAGTCTATCTTATTTTGGCGCGCCTATGCCGTACTTAAAACGCCCGTTTACAATGGAGGGGGAGGGGGGTCTGCGAGGAGGGCCCCCCAGCTCATGCAAGTCCAGGGCGTATAACCCCGTAAAAAAAAATTGGGGGTTAGATTTGGAACATTTTGGAGCATCTTCAGAAACGGCGGCGGACAAGGATCACATCAATGGAATAAACAGACAAATAAGAAGTAAGGGATATGAAGCTGCAAAAATCCACGTTATAAAAATATAACACAGTACTGGCATAATATTTACCATAGGATTGTCTGGCAGTAATAATAGTATCAAGGAATTTTGAAAACATTTCAATTTTACTTTGTTAAAGATGGATCTTACATTACACCAGAACTAGAAATAGGTGAGTAAGCCCGGCTTATTCCCTAAAAAAAGGTGGATATTGCCGGGCTTACGTTGGCTTAGCCACAAATTAACCACTGCTTCCCACTATCCTACTCATTACCCAAGAACCTTCATCTCATCATCCCATTATCTCATTAATCATCCATCTTACACCAATAAATCTGAGTTATCATTACAGTGGGTCGTTAAACCCAAAATAAAAAAGATAATAGTGGTACCTATGCTATGAACGAATGAGAAAAAATTTACATTTATATTTATTAAAATATTCAGTGAATAACAAATAGAAAAAACATATATGTCTACATCTATACGCATGTGTGTTTGTTTAAATTTGAATTTCTTGTTCGTTAATAACGTACTTATTCAGATGATTCAAGTAGACCGATTTTTATGATATTTTCAAGTATGCAAATAATTGTGGTACCTAATATGTAGGCCCACCTTTTAAATTGTATATTCACTCAATTGTTATTGATAAAAGAATACCTAAACATCAAAACAATTCATCATGTGGGATACAATTTTATTTATGTGTTGTGATAATTTTGTGAGGACAGAAGGATTAGCTAGCTAGCTTAATTCATGTTGCTTACTGATAACATATTTTGTACCTCAATGCCACCATGATTTTGTAACAAGAACTAATATTGATTTATCCTTTTGTTATTTATGGTATTGAAAGACTTCTCCCCGACCGAGTTCTCCAAACCACACTGATCCCACATTAGGCAAATAATTTGCATTCTTCCTAGCCGCGGAGGAAAGGGGGGGGGGGGGGCATTCTAGTACGATACAATACGGTTTTAGCTGGGTACTAGCAATGGTACTAGGAATGCACCCCTCGCATTCATTTCCACGACTCGAGTTAGTAAAACAGCAGAAAAATGATATAATTTTGTTTCTAGTGAAATAAGCTAGGTTTACGTCAATACAGAATCTACATCAAATTTAATTTAAATGAAATCTCAAGTGAAGTTATTTACAGACTATGCGTGTAGTGCGTGCACACATTGCTTTCTAGTTATAGAGCGTATAATAACAGCATATTTAATTCAGTATGCATTTTAATGTGGCTCGATCGACGGTCGACCACTGTATGTGACCGTATGCCGTACTGAACTCGGCGCGATATTGCCCATGCTGACACAAACGCTCGAGTTCATCATGAACTCCTGCCCGCTCCCCAGTCCCCTTCACCGATAGTCGTGCGCACAGCGTATGTAGATACATGTAGAGGGTTTTGAACTTTCAAAACCTTCATCTCATCATCCCATCATCATCCATGTGAAGCCAATAGATCTTATATCCAACAAGTTGTAACAGAATAACATTTCTTGCAACAACGTGTTTCTTACAAGTTACAAACCAATACAATCACCTCTGAGTCACTTTAATTTATAAAATTGACCTACGAGGCGAAATGGGAGTCTTCTCAAATGATTGGCTCGTGATTGTGTAAGTGATAGGTTGGGGTGTACCGTGTAGCCATGAATATTATACATGGCACTTATTCATCGGCACTGTTGGTATTTTAGTATTTTAGCGTAAATGTGTATCTAATCATGTTTCAGCTCAAAATATTTATTTATATTTCCACCAACAAAGTGAGCGCATATCGGTAGCTCAGTCAGCTGAGGCACCGCTTCAGAAAGTCACCGTTGGGCGTGGGTTCGAGTCCCGCATAAGGCATGGGTTTTTGTAAACGTCCTTTCACTCATCATCACTCCATAGTTTCATAATCACCCCCGTATAACCTAGCTGTTGGTGGGTTCGTTAACCAAACAATAATCATCATCAAGTGAGCGTATTGGGATAACAATGGAATGAACCTGGATATGTAGGCCTAGATTTAGAATGAGTATTTACCTTCGTTGGAAAATATATTCTCGATTTTTCGTAATGGGCCCTACCAATTGAAATGTCCTACGAACGCCTACGCCTTCACCTGTTTACTTACACTATAATGAAGGTTGACTTTTTTGTAGTGAAAATAGAACAAATGTATCACAGAACCATCAGTATTTTAACTGTAGCGGTACCAACTCTTGTTATCTGTAGACCACGTGGCTATCGCGACGACAGATAGGCCCACGCAAATATCGATACCGGTATTCGAAACTTTTTACAGTGTATATTCAAAAACAATGTAATCTCTTCTTCCAGTTCTAGATATGACCCACATATAAAAATGAGTGCATCATTAGTTCATAGCACCAGATTTTTTCTCACTGTAAAATAAAAATATTATTTTCTTGTCGATTTTGGATTGCAAGAAGTAGGCGTAGTAGTCATGAGTAGGCCTATTATGTTGGGCAGCCGTGATTCATCGGACCATCGGTCTATCTGTGTAACCTACTGACCCACGGACGTTGTTGTTGTTGTTGTTGTTGCTGCGCGCAGCCTAAACTAACCTAAATCATGCCTAAATCAACACATTAAAACTAATTGAATGAACCTAACCTATTCAAACTAACTAACCGAATAAGCATCACAAAGTAGCTTGATCTAAACTAAAGCCAATCTGTAACCTACTTGAATATGAATAGCGTACAGTCCGATGAATAGCGGCTCCATTGTTTAATTGTTACGCCATATAATTGCGGATCATAAACACCTGACCAAATAGTAACAAACGTTCTGGACGCTGACGTAAATATGCGACTAGGGTTTCGAGTTTTGGAGAAGATAATGTTTACAAACCTTATCTTCAGCTACTGTTATTAAAATAACGAAGACTATATATATACAGGGCCTACATAGGGCTACAAGAAATTCGCAAATTGCAATCACATATCGACATCGGCTATATTATTTACTATACTTCTGACCCAGTCTACTTTACCATAGTA
The DNA here is from genome assembly GCA_907164805.1 of Brachyptera putata. Classification (NCBI taxonomy): domain Eukaryota; kingdom Metazoa; phylum Arthropoda; class Insecta; order Plecoptera; family Taeniopterygidae; genus Brachyptera; species Brachyptera putata. Next base: position 18,929,962 of record OU015463.1, on the reverse strand, counting down.
CAAAATGACACATATAAGAACAAATCATGTTTCATAAATAATACTCATCACATAAGGCAGTAACATCCTGTAAATCCTGGTACCGGTAGGAGGCAGTCAATTCACAACCACAGAATTGAAAAAATAAATCGAGACAAAAATATTTTGATCACATACACTAATCGTCGGTCAAACTGTCAATTAACGCATCGCGACCAACTTTCATCCTGAAATTGGTGTTTTCCAATATAGCTTGATAAGCTCTATTGGATAAAGCCACAAGTTAAGAAGCGTTATTATAGTAGTTTAAAACTCCCTTGAACATGATGGTTTATGGACCAAGTTATCATAAAGATCTGTCATTTTTTGGTATAAGTGCATCAAAACACTTTCAATGAGCCGATAAAGAAAACTCACTAATAACACTTGGCCAAAAGCCTTTATATATAATTTGAAAAACATGAAAACACACAGCACATGAAATTGATCGTGATGCGCTATATGATAGTAATAACTAATTGTCTAATTGAATGATAATGCACTAGCTGTACGGTCGATATATAAACATGACTAGTATATATATTTACCTAGTTATCAGTAAAGATAGTGTTGCTACTAGGTCGACGTGAAGGTAGCCAGCGAGCGAGTGCACCGTGCGCCTAGCCCCTACCCTAATGCACGGCGTACGACACGATAAATGCGCGATAAACTGGACTTGGGTGGGGGGTAGTTGGTTTTTACCGGTGACTAATATATGTTCACTTGCCATGTACGTTACACACTGACTCAGGTATTCGATTCAAATAATTAGTCTGGCAAAATGACGTGGAATAATAATGGAAACGCGCCACAAGCTTGAAATTACAGGTCAATTAATTCATTTTACTTATATTGCGTTCTAACGACGCACTTTAATGATAACAAAGATCTATTTGCGTCGATTGAATGATTAATGAGATAAAGGGATGATGATACGAAGGTTTCTTAGGTAATGGGAATGAAGCAGTCGTGGCCTATATTGTAGAAACCATCCCGGCATTGTAGCCTAGACTACAGAGGGAAACCACGAAAAAAAAACATGTAAAGTTGGACGGAGGCGGGGATCGGTCCAAGGCTCGATATGCCCTTCACCTCCCGGATCTGCACGTGATGCTAGCATGTTAGCAACTGAGTGCCGGTTACATGTATAATTCGGTATTATTTGTGTTAGTAAAAACGTGCTTTTAATAATAATAACAACAGCCGTCCCGCTGCCTCAGTAAATTTGGGCGTGGGTCATTTGTACCCCTAAATAATATGGCTGTTTTGGGGGTCGTTGAGCAAACAACAGCAACAATAATAATAATATTATTGATATAATTTTGTTTGTTATTATTATTATTAACATCGAAATTTGATACAAAATCATTGTTCCCTAATATATATAGGCTATGGATGAATGGTAATGATAAGATCGTTCGGACGCGGCATCTGGATGGCGATAATTAAAATAATTGAAATAAGATGACTAATTTAACAAACAATAAATGTTGAGGCATCAATTTCAGTGATGGTCAATAATTCAAACATTTATATTAGGGAGAAAAAACAAACATATGCCTATACCCTATTAATAATGATAACAATAATATAATATAATATATAATATCTCTAACCCAGATAACCAACTCAGTTGGGTCAGGGCAGATTCCAGGCAGACCCACCGATTTGTCTATAGGGCAGATTCCATTGAAAACCCGATAGTTAAAAGTTACCCGGTAGATAGGCCTAGCTTATTATTAATAAGTTAATAATAATAAAAATAATAATAAACTTAGTATTTTGTATGTGCTAGATAGATCCTGTGCGATTTCTTTTATTGAGTTAACCAAGTCAAGTTTCTGTAAACGCTCAAACACGGGAAGTAACACTCAACACTCACTTAGCCTACTGAACCGGTAATTTAGGAAATGTCTATTCGTTTATTTGCTGGTGTTCTTTTCATTCCATTATCTGTCTGTCCGCTTTCTTCAAGCATTCAAAACATAAATCGATCAACAGCTCTCCATTAAACATTTATCACACATGAGTACACTCGCGGTCACTTAAAATTGTTTTTCCGAAATTCATATCAAAATTTAAATAGAATCTAACCATTTGTCACCGATAATTTCCTAATAGACGGTACGTAACATTGTATGTGACCACAAAAGAACGTTTTTTATATTGTATACTATTTTTAAAACCCTAATGTGTAATGCAGGGTATATATGTATATTTCTTCATTTCATTTTCATAATTTTTTGTTTCATTCCAAATGATAGTACACTTGCGGTCGAATAAAGTGCATGTTCTATGAAGCCACATTGAGATGCGTTGAAAATTCACTGACGCAATAGACACTAGAACCATTCTAAAAATATACAAGACAATTACTGTAGACGTACTTCAGCGTAAACGGTCTATGACAAAAAAATCTAAAATATGCGTGGATTATTCAAATTTAGATTTCAATACGGTATCAGAAAAACACATGTATACAACCGCAATTGTACAAAACGTGTTGAAAACAATTATTGCATTAAAATGTCTTATATTTGGAAATCTCTTGGAACATGCAGATTAGAATAGAAGGTCTTTATTTGTCACGTATATGCGTCAGTACGGTCAAAAAGAGCGAGATTCAGTCAACTGACCGTTCTTCCACCTTACCTTACCTATGAGAAATTAAAGAAATTAACAGTGAATAATGTGGAACATATGACATGCAAATGACAAAATAAAATGAATTACGGACTATGACATGAAACAGTTTCAACTTGACAATTAGTTTACAATATGATTTTCTTCATAGTAAAATAAAAAAATTGATATGTTCAAGGCCTATAATACTCCTTTCATTTAAGAATCTTGGCTATATTTTACTACCCGTAGACCTATATTATATTATTTTAAATGACATATTAACTTAAATTGTATTGAACCTTAACTGACATTTATTTAAACAAATGCAAACGCAGCATGCATTGTAAAATGAGCGAGATATTTGTATGAGTACTCGAAAACTCTACATACCATGACTTATATAAAATATACTCGAGAAATCTACACACTTTGGAAGAAACTGTCAAGTCTAAGAGTTGTAAATCACCGTGTGCAAGATACTGAATGAAGAATAACCACTATATCCAGCTATTTGATGAAAATTCATTCATTGAATAATTATTCTCTTCAAAATGGCTAGTCCGATCCTGATAAAAATATGTAATAATGTGTTTGTAATGTATATTTACGTTCAGTAGGATTTTAAAAAAATGTTGGAGATTTTTCTTTCAATTTCACGCCCGGCCCAATCTTTTTTTTTTAATTTTCGAGATGTTCCATCTCGAAGGTGGTCAACCGAATCGACACCAAACTAAGCACTTATAAGTTGGGCGAGTCTGCGTGCCCAGAAAAAGTTTCAAATGTATCACAGTCACACCTTGTGACCTGTGCAGTGCGTACAAACACTCTTACAAAAAACACAAATAATGCACACAGACAAAGCTCCATAGGAGTGAGAAGGGAGTCCTTGCTATCACTCATCCAATGAATTCATAAATGAGCTGTATTTAATAATCATTCAATATACTGAAGAAATCTTAGATAGTCATTTAAGAATGCACGAGAGTTGATTTAGCGAAATTTCATTTTTTGGGATAACGTTTGAACAGTACGAGACAACAAAATTCTAATAAGAAGGAAACCCAGATATTTTAATATCTTCAAGGTGGTCCAAGTTGATACTATCAAATCGCATAATTATCAAGCGTTTAGAGCTAGGAAACAGATTTGTTCAGCCGTATACAATTTGCCAATTATTCAATATAGGGTAAATAGATTTTTCTTATACCCTCTTATTAAAATATCTGTGTATTAGAATTCTGATATATACGCCCTATTATCATACCGTTCAAAAGTTATTAACACAACTGGTATTTTATTGAATCGACTCCCATCACGATTGACTTGAAAATAGAGTTTTCTGCTTTTCTATCCAAACTCGGTCTATAGTTCTATTTCTCAGCCATTGTTAATTGTACCTGCCGAAGTCTTGTAATGCATTCACGTGGCTACTCGAAACACTCGAGCGTCTGCTAGTCATGGTGACTCGATCGACCGTTCCGTAATACTCTTCTTACGTGAATAATTATGATGTTTACCAATCCGTGACCATCTTATGTAAGACTGCACGTCGAGTCTAAAGTTAGTACCGTGAAGGAAATGAAGACAATAGGCCTAGCTAGGATCTTCCACCTGAGTAGGTATAACACGAACACGTACTACACGAGATTTCTACGATATACCTGTTATTGAATTTATATTAAGGCGTCCCAAGTCTTCATAGGGTAGAAAGTTCCTCCCAGGTTGATTATCAGATATGAATGAACATAAAACTTCAATAGCGTGGAGATACAAAATTAACAAATTCATCGTAAGGTGCAGGCACTATTTGTCGAAAATGCTGATGAGTCAAAATTGATAATAACCAAGGTGGAACGATCACTTGCATGTAAGTAACAGTAACACTCGATATTTTTGCCATCGTTATTACCTCACCGCGTACAGTTGTATACAGATAATATATGTAACGATTGTGATTGTTTGTTATTGATAGACAGTATTAGTGCGATCGTTGTCGCCCCGAGACGACTCGACTCCAGAAGATGACCAGTCGTATAGCTGTTCGAAACGTCGAGGGACAAGGTTCTTTTCAGAACCAACTTTTTCAAAGAATCAGCAAAATGTGACATTATCATCAACAATCGGCCCTCGAAACTTCCACCATCACATATATATATATATATATATATATATATATATATATATATATATATATATATATATATATATGTGTATATATATATATATATATATATATATATATATATATATATATATATATGTATATATATATATATATATATATATATACATATATATATATATATATATATACATATATATATATATATATATATATATATATATATATATTCAAAAAAATAACTTTCGGATATATTTGTTGACAGTATCTGCATTATGCCTATACAAGGAACTTTCAAATATTAGTACTTGTGTAGAGACTTGACAGGCATTTCTGTCTAATTGTATTGTTTACCTCTAATTCAACTTTGATTTAATTTACCTGTAATCTTGTAATCTCTAATTCAATTCAACGTATTCTTGCCAATCTTATATCGTGTAATGTATTGTATTCTATTGATGTATATATATATATATATATATATATATATATATATATATATATATATATATATATATATATATATATATATATATATATATATATATTGATATTTGTCCAGCTATGTTGCTAAATGAAGACATTATTGTCATTATCATAACTACTATCAATATTATTTATATCATCATTATTATTATTATTCTACGATGAGTCGAATGACAGCCGTCTGCCGAGTGACTTGCTATGGCCTCATCGCGCAGTCAGGCGAACTGGTAACTTTGTCAACAGTCGACGTATTCTCACCTTGTGAACAATATGCATGATGTTGCTTTACAACTTGAATAGTCTTCAGTTGATGTGAAAGATCTTCAATGTTTTTATGTAATAGGTTTCGATTTTAAACTTATTGTTGACCATTTGACTTTTATATCGTTTCAATGATCAATTATATAACAATGTTTTATTCGATTTATCGCTTTCTTATATTGATTGTTATTCTGTTCACTTCTGGAGTGTGATATATACATATACATACACACACACACACACACACTTCTTTGTAGGGAGTACTCTCTGAGGACCTTGCACAGAAGCACCCGTTCGAGGTTTTCTATACTACAACAGATAGATGATAACCAAATATCAGGTTGGGTAGGTCATGCTAAAGTTCTGCCAAATACGCAAATTATATCAAGATCAAACGTGATATTAAAAATGTTCGTACGAGATATGTTGAGAGGACTATCAAAATACTGCACTAAAGGAGGACTTATACACGATCCATCATAATTGCCCATCTGAGGAATCACACATAACTGTCAAATTATTCTCACGCTCAAATAGAGGACATTCGAATGTTGAACGATGTACAACTAACTGAACTTGAGTACACCAGATTTTTTGATACAAAATATGAGTACACATGAACTCAATAGTAGCCTTCCGTGGATGAGGAAGATACTAGCATTATCGAACAATTCACAATGTTTTTCTCGAATAGATCAAATATAATCACGACATTATATGAATGAATGTTATCAAATTTTCAATATATCGAAGATATATTTCGAAATCATTCCTTGCTGAAAAAGAAAACTGTACATAAGAAGTTCCATGGAAATTATGTCTTTTAAATGAGTATGGGACCATTTGAAACTATACGACGACTCTTGAGTTGAGATGTATGAGACTGCTCACATAATCAAATATATGCTGAAATGTTCCGTATGAATCAATTGAGATACATTGCGTGTATAAATATATGAGAGGACTCTACCCACACACTCCAATGAACGCACTCGATTATGTTCCATATGGATCATGTGAGGACTGTGGGTGTATGTATATGAGAGTCCTCTAATAACACAATCAGCTACACACTCATATGTTATTACACGTAGTTCTTGTGAGGACTGTGGGTGATCGTGTATTAGAGGACTCTTCTCACACAATCAAATGTGTTCCGTATGGATCATGTGAGGACTTCGGGTGTATGTATATGAGAGTCCTCTGATAACACAATCAGTTACACACTCATATGTTATTACACGTAGTTCTCGTGAGGACTGTGGATGATCGTGTATTAGAGGACTCTTCTCACACAATCAAATGTGTTCCATATGGATCATGTGAGGACTTCGGGTGTATATATATGAGAGTCCTCTAATAACACAATCAGTTACACACTCATATGTTATTACACGTAGTTCTTGTGAGGACTGTGGGTGATCGTGTATTAGAGGACTCTTCTCACACAATCAAATGTGTTCCGTATGTATCATGTGAGGACTTCGGGTGTATGTATATGAGAGTCCTCTAATAACACAAACAGTTACACACTCATATGTTATTACACGTAGTTCTTGTGAGGACTGTGGGTGATCGTGTATTAGAGGACTCTTCTCACACAATCACGTGAGATTACGATCTCGTGGGTGTTACAGATACAATCAGCAAATACAATCAATCACGTTCCGTATGATATGAAACATGCGAGGACTCTGGGTCAATTAATATGAAAGAATTTTATACCAAGTCAGGCGTGGGTTCAAGTCCGGCTCAAGGTATGGGTTTTGGGTTCATGGGTTCCATTACTAATCGCTGATCCAAACTTCCGTGTAACCTAGCTGTTTGTGAGGTCGTTATAAGTAGTATTCCGAAATAATTTTTAAAAACACTCAAATATTTTCCTGATGATTATTTGAAGACTTTGGGTGGATGTATGTGAGGACTCTCTTCACACACTCAGATATGTTCTCGGTGAATCACTCGAGGACTCTGGGTGATTCCAGTCATTCCACATGCCTGACATGAGCGAACTAGTCACACTCACACACGCTCAAATGTCCAAGGACTCTGGGTTGAGGTTTCATGAGGTCGATGTATCTTCAGAACATGCACAATGTGTGCATCGTACGCACGTATATCTTGATAAGATATGAGAGGACTCTTTTGACACACTTATATGAACACTTCCATATGGAGCATTTGCATTTATGTGAGGACTGTGATTTGATGCCATATTAGAGGACTATTTCGACTCACCTATGTGAACACACCCACATGACACATTTGCATTTATGTGAGGACTGTGACTTGATAAGATATGAGAGGACACTTTTGACAAACTTATATGAACACTTCCATATGGAGCATTTGCATTTATGTGAGGACTGTGACTTGATAAGATATGAGAGGACTCTTTCGACAAACTTATATGAACACTTCCATATGGAGCATTTGCATTTATGTGAGGACTGTGACTTGATAAGATATGAGAGGACTCTTTTGACAAACTTATATGAACACTCCCATATGAAGCATTTGCATTCATGTGAGGACTGTGATTTGATACCATATCAGAGGACTCTTTCGACACACTTATATGTACACTTCCATATGGAGCATTTGCATTCATGTGAGGACTGTGACTTGATAAGATATGAGAGGACTCTTTCGACACTCCCATATGAACACTCACATATGGAGCATCTGCATTCATGTGAGGACTGTGATTTGATACCATATCAGAGGACTCTTTCGACACACTTATATGAACACTCCCATATGGAGCATTTGCATTTATGTGAGGACTGTGACTTGATAAGATATGAGAGGACTCTTTCGACACTCCCATATGAACACTCACATATGGAGCATCTGCATTCATGTGAGGACTGTGATTTGATACCATATCAGAGGACTCTTTCGACACACTTATATAAACACTCACATATGGAGCATCTGCATTCATGTGAGGACTGTGACTTGATAAGATATGAGAAGACTCTTTCGACACACTTATATGAACACTCCCATATGGAGCATTTGCATTCATGTGAGGACTGTGACTTGATAAGATATGAGAGGACTCTTTCGACACTCCCATATGAACACTCACATATGGAGCATTTGCATTCATGTGAGGACTGTGATTTGATACCATATCAGAGGACTCTTTCGACACACTCATATGAACACTCCCATATGGAGCATTCATAATATGTGAGGACTGTGAAATAACGGTGAAGGAATGGACACTCCTCATACATAACTGAATACGCAATTACTTTGTTACTCTCCATAAATTATGTGAGGACTGTGACTTGATGGGATTTCAAGAAAATGACAATCTCTACTCACACAATTGAGGAGTTGAAAAAAGATCAATGAGCTGATGCTATAAGGCTGGATATAAGAGAGGGATCATGTATTATGTCCTCAAGGGCAAGGCCTATATGTCGGTTTGTAAGTCAACCCAAATAACATGTCGTGTAATTCTTTCGCAGCAATGTGAATATTGATGTTGGATGTCGGTTCCATACTCGACTGTTCAATTGAGATCACTCATTACTTATAAAATGCATAAAGGTCTCACTTACCACCGGTTCGATTCCTGTGCATACTGGTATTTATGCAAGTGAATTCCTCAAATCATAGTGCAGAACTAGAAAATTGATCTATAAATATGAATCACTTCAGACTAATGAACTCTATCTGAGTACAATACGACTCTCTTCCGCACTCACGCACACTGACTTGTTCACTCAAAGGCCGATTGTTTGCTCTCGACCCTGTGAGTCCTCGTTTATAGCTGATATATTGAACTTTCCTTCCCCACCCTGGTGTACTTAGAATAAGGAATACTAGGAGAAAGCGAGGACTGTTACTACATTAATATTACAAGACTTCCCTTGGTATGGATCCACATCTGAATACTTACACGATGAAAGTAGCACAGGGAACATTCGAGGACTCTAGGTTGATGACTTATTGAGTAAAAGCGAGGACGCGAGTCTAGCCAGATGGATCTCTGCTATCGGATGTGCCGACACAAATTCAAACATTCCACACGCATGCATCGCATATATATCAATACGAGTACCTATGGCTCTCTCAACCCAAGGGTTCTATCAGGCCATGTAAGTAAATAAAGTTCCCATTCAAACTGGCGGCAAATTTTAAATCCGGCGTGCATAGGCCTATTTCATAATCTGATCAAGTTAACGCGAAAAACGCAGTTTAGGCATTGTAATATAAGCGATGAAAATCAGAAAATGATTAATACAATCGGACAAGAAAAGTAGGAACGACTAATGACAATTCTGAATCCATGTGCATCTTGGGTTTTCTAAAAATTGGCAATAATTCAAATGTTTTCGAAGAGATTGAAAGTTATTCTACCTTTAATTTCATTCGTATACAGTGTTTTACAGAATTCTTTAGGAAATTCCATACGATTATTTCCAAACGACTTTTCAAGTTTATTCGTACCTCTGTATAACAATTCTATATTCATCTGAAACACGCTGATCATATATTGTGGTTCAGTTTCTATCGTTTTGCTTCAATAATGTTTGCAAAGGAGCGTCGTCTATAATTTATATGATGATGAGAATGAAAACTTCGTGTGATCAATATTGATAGTTCAAATGATTATTGTCTGCTACAAGTGCTATGTTGAGTTGAGGTACTAGGAAAACGCGTTATGTGTTTCCGCGTTGATGGATGAGCTAATAAGAATGACATTGAATTTTCACAAAAAGTTATATCAAGTTGATGTTTTGACAGCATTCAAGTTAAAATCAATCTTTCCATTCGGTTGGTTTATTTCGTAGACTATTCTGATGAAGACTTATTTGGATGCGATTTAATATTATATGTAATATTAGACTACAATATGAAACGTAATGACAGCTATATAATATATATAATACACCTTGAGATCCAAAGAATTATGTCATTGCTCTCCTTGTTTCACTCATTCTCAATAATTCATTTGATAATAAAAGAGGCCTTGTTTTAATCGTTCTTCATCAATTGGTGATACTTGTTAATCGGATTTAATTGGTTTCCTTAATAGCTTTGAGCGATGTAGAAAAAGTCATTATATAATTTTCCACATCAAAACGACTGATTGGATTTCAGTGAAAGTTTGGAATAATGTGTATCATTATTTTATTGGAATTCGGTGAAATTTGAAGTTTTTCAAAGGACATTTTTTTCAAGAAAATTCCTCTTCGACTCATTGTTTGGGGATTTGGGAAACTCGAAAATTAGTTTTCTCAGAAGTGGTGCCACTGATTGCGCATAAAAAACAATAGGACTCGAATCAGATGATGAGACGTGGTCATGCCAAGTTTCAATTGAATTTGAGTTTTCGTTTGACATGTAGAGCGCAAAAAAAAATCGAGTCAAGTGAAATTGAGTCTTCGCTTCGCTCATCCAATAATATTATATTTCTATTGTCTCTATTGTACTATTGCGTTTGATATAATTGCAATTACCTACACATATAGTGAACTTGTTTTCAGCAATTCACATGTCTCATCGTCTGCCAAAAATAGAAATAGAATAATTCATAATGAATGTCCATGAAATATCACTCTTGGGTATATGAGAGGACTTGATTCGAACTTGTGGCATTATATGCAATATGTGACGACCGATGGCGATTACTCAGTGGAGGTATAGGCCTACAATTCTTACACGTGCGAATAAACTTCAGACGTATTATGAATCATATGAGGACTGTGACTTGATGGGATTTGAGAGGACTCTACTAACAATATTTGAAATATGATCTGAAATATGATTTGAATGAGCCATCCGAGGACTTTTGGTAAAATATAACGAGGTGATGAGTTGATGCGAGGACGCAAATCTAGCTAAATGGTTCTATCTTTGCTCCCAACTCTGCACGATCTATCTCAAACTGGAGGGAAATTTGAAATGTAATGACTCGTTTCAAATCTTCTGAGTGCTAATTACTTTATAGATTTGATATTGTTTCGGAAGTTGAATGAGTAATTGGTTTTCCCAACCTCAAGTAAAATACAGATGTGGACTATAATATAGAAACGATAATAATAGTCCTTTTTCCATATTGGGCTAATGCCACGATGGGCAAATAATCAAAATGTTGATCAAAGAGACCTATTGGCGTAATATTACTATCATGCCTATAAGATTCATTTTTGTATTGCCAAGTTCAGTTGGCCTTTATCTGAGAGTTGGTGATAACACATATCATGGGTAACCATGGCGATAATAACTTTAAATCACCAATTAGAGCTACTCCCACGTCGGTATCACCGGGCCTTGCTATAGCATATTTCTGCAAACAGAGTGATCCTGAATTCAGAATGTGTTATACATTCGAGGATTACTTTGAACAATCGAATGTAATTTGAAATTTGATTTCTCAACTAATTGTGAATCCGTCAAATATGTATTTTAAAGAATAAAAGTTAGCTTCGTTGGTAGAAATTATGTTATGGAATACGGTCATTTCCGTGATTTGAATATGTGTTCAAATTGTGCTCTTTTGTGAATCAGATTGCGATCAAATCGAAATGATGACGGCAAATAAAATTGAATATTTATACATACGGTGCGATAACTTCTGTGGTAATTCCATGCACAAATAAGTACAATGCCAGCACATGCCAGCACAAATAAGTACTCGCTTTGACATAAAAAAGTTAGTTCGTATGAGAGTATCGTGCAGAGTTGGGAGCAAAGATAGAACCATTTAGCTAGATTTGCGTCCTCGCATCAACTCATCACCTCGTTATATTTTACCAAAAGTCCTCGGATGGCTCATTCAAATCATATTTCAGATCATATTTCAAATATTGTTAGTAGAGTCCTCTCAAATCCCATCAAGTCACAGTCCTCATATGATTCATAATACGTCTGAAGTTTATTCGCACGTGTAAGAATTGTAGGCCTATACCTCCACTGAGTAATCGCCATCGGTCGTCACATATTGCATATAATGCCACAAGTTCGAATCAAGTCCTCTCATATACCCAAGAGTGATATTTCATGGACATTCATTATGAATTATTCTATTTCTATTTTTGGCAGACGATGAGACATGTGAATTGCTGAAAACAAGTTCACTATATGTGTAGGTAATTGCAATTATATCAAACGCAATAGTACAATAGAGACAATAGAAATATAATATTATTGGATGAGCGAAGCGAAGACTCAATTTCACTTGACTCGATTTTTTTTTGCGCTCTACATGTCAAACGAAAACTCAAATTCAATTGAAACTTGGCATGACCACGTCTCATCATCTGATTCGAGTCCTATTGTTTTTTATGCGCAATCAGTGGCACCACTTCTGAGAAAACTAATTTTCGAGTTTCCCAAATCCCCAAACAATGAGTCGAAGAGGAATTTTCTTGAAAAAAATGTCCTTTGAAAAACTTCAAATTTCACCGAATTCCAATAAAATAATGATACACATTATTCCAAACTTTCACTGAAATCCAATCAGTCGTTTTGATGTGGAAAATTATATAATGACTTTTTCTACATCGCTCAAAGCTATTAAGGAAACCAATTAAATCCGATTAACAAGTATCACCAATTGATGAAGAACGATTAAAACAAGGCCTCTTTCATTATCAAATGAATTATTGAGAATGAGAGAAAAAGGAGAGCAATGACGTAATTGTTCCGATCTCAAGGTGTATTATATATATATTTATAGCTGTCATTACGTTTCATATTGTAGTCTAATATTACATATAATATTAAATCGCATCCAATGAAGTCTTCATCAGAATAGTCTACGGAATAAACCAATCGAATGGAAAGATTGATTTTAACTTGAATGCTGTCAAAACATCAACTTGATATAACTTTTTGTGAAAATTCAATGTCATTCTTATTAGCTCATCCATCAACGCGGAAACACATAACGCGTTTTCCTAGTACCTCAACTCAACATAGCACTTGTAGCAGACAATAATCATTTGAACTATCAATATTGATCACACGAAGTTTTCATTCTCATCATCATATAAATTATAGACGACGCTCCTTTGCAAACATTATTGAAGCAAAACGATAGAAACTGAACCACAATATATGATCAGCGTGTTTCAGATGAATATAGAATTGTTATACAGAGGTACGAATAAACTTGAAAAGTCGTTTGGAATTAACCGTATGGAATTTCCTAGAGAATTCTGTAAAACACTGTATACGAATTAAATTAAAGGTAGAATAACTTTCAATCTCTTCGAAAACATTTGAATTATTGCTAATTTTCAGAAAACCCAAGATGCACATAGATTCAGAATTGTCATTAGTCGTTCCTACTTTTCTCGTCCGATTGTATTAATCATTTTCTGATTTTCATCGCTTATATTACAATGCCTAAACTGCGTTTTTCGCGTTAACTTGATCAGATTATGAAATAGGCCTATGCACGCCGGATTTAAAATTTGCCGCCAGTTTGAATGGGATCTTTATTTACGTACATGGCCTGATAGAACCCTTGGGTTGAGAGAGCCATAGGTACTCGTATTGATATATATGCGATGCATGCGTGTGGAATGTTTGAATTTGTGTCGGCACATCCGATAGCAGAGATCCATCTGGCTAGACTCGCGTCCTCGCTTTTACTCAATAAGTCATCAACCTAGAGTCCTCGAATGTTCCCTGTGCTACTTTCATCGTGTAAGTATTCAGATGTGGATCCATACCAAGGGAAGTCTTGTAATATTAATGTAGTAACAGTCCTCGCTTTCTCCTAGTATTCCTTATTCTAAGTACACCAGGGTGGGGAAGGAAAGTTCAATATATCAGCTATAAACGAGGACTCACAGGGTCGAGAGCAAACAATCGGCCTTTGAGTGAACTTGTCAGTATGCGTGAGTGCGGAAGAGAGTCGTATTATACTCAGATCGAGTTCATTAGTCTGAAGTGATTCATATTTATAGATCAATTTTCTAGTTCTCCACTATGATCTGTGGAATTCACTTGCATAAATACCAGTATGCACAGGAATCGAACCGGTGGTAAGTGAGACTTTTATGCATTTTATAAGTAATGAGTGATCTCAATTGAACAGTCGAGTATGGAACCGACATCCAACATCAATATTCACATTGCTGCGAAAGAATTACACGACATGTTATTTGGGTTGACTTACAAACCGACATATAGGCCTTGCCCTTGAGGACATAAGACATGATCCCTCTCTTATATCCAGCCTTATAGCATCAGCCATTCGGTTTTTTTTTAACTCCTCAATTGTGTGAGTAGAGATTGTCATTTTCTTGAAATCCCATCAAGTCACAGTCCTCACATAATTTATGGAGACTAACAAAGTGATTGCGTATTCAGTCATGTATGAGGAGTGCCCATACCTTCACCGTTATTTCACAGTCCTCACATATTATGAATGCTCCATATGGAAGTGTTCATATGGAAGTGTCGAAAGAGTCCTCTGATATGGTATCAAGTCACATTCCTCACATAAATGCAAATGCTCCATATGGGAGTGTTCATATGGAAGTGTCAAAAGAGTCCTCTCATATCTTATCAAGTCACAGTCCTCACATGAATGTAAATGCTCCATATGGAAGTGTACATATAAGTGTGTCGAAAGAGTCCTCTAATATGGCATCAAATCACAGTCCTCACATGAATGCAAATGCTCCATATGAGAGTGTTCATATGGGAGTGTCAAAAGAGTCCTCTAATATCTTATCAAGTCACAGTCCTCACATGAATGTAAATGCTCCATATGGAAGTGTACATATAAGTGTGTCGAAAGAGTCCTCTGATATGGTATCAAATCACAGTCCTCACTTGAATGCAAATGCTCCATATGGAAGTGTACATATGAGTGTCGAAAGAGTCCTCTAATATGGCATCAAATCACAGTCCTCACATCAATGCAAATGCTCCATATGGGAGTGTTCATATGGGAGTGTCAAAAGAGTCCTCTCATATCTTATCGAGTCACAGTCCTCACATAAATGCAAATGCTCCATATGGGAGTGTTCATATAAGTGTGTCGAAAGAGTCCTCTGATATGGTATCAAATCACAGTCCTCACATGAATGCAAATGCTCCATATGGGAGTGTTCATATAAGTGTGTCGAAAGAGTCCTCTGATATGGTATCAAATCACAGTCCTCACATGAATGCAAATGCTCCATATGGGAGTGTTCATATAAGTGTGTCGAAAGAGTCCTCTGATATGGTATCAAATCACAGTCCTCACATGAATGCAAATGCTCCATATGGGAGTGTTCATATAAGTGTGTCGAAAGAGTCCTCTCATATCTTATCAAGTCACAGTCCTCACATAAATGCAAATGCTCCATATGGAAGTTTTCATATAAGTTTGTCAAAAGAGTCCTCTTATATCTTATCAAGTCACAGTCCTCTCAGTTAAAGGCAAATGCTCCATATGGGAGTGTCTATATGGGAGTGTCAAAAGAGTCCTCTCATATCTTATCAAGTCACAGTCCTCACATAAATGCAAATGCTCCATATGGAAGTGTTCATATAAGTTTGTCAAAAGAGTCCTCTCATATCTTATCAAGTCACAGTCCTCAGTTAAAGGCAAATGCTCCATATGGGAATGTCTATATGGGAGTGTCAGAAGAGTCCTCTCATATCTTATCAAGTCACAGACCTCACATAAATGCAAATGCTCCATATGGAAGTGTTCATATAAGTTTGTCAAAAGAGTCCTCTCATATCTTATCAAGTCACAGTCCTCACATAAATGCAAATGCTCCATATGGAAGTGTTCATATAAGTTTGTCAAAAGAGTCCTCTCATATCTTATCAAGTCACAGTCCTCAGTTAAAGGCAAATTCTCCATATGGAAGTGTTTATATAAGTTTGTCAAAAGAGTCCTCTCATATCGTATCAAGTCACAGTCCTCAGTTAAATTTAAATGCTCCATATGGAAGTTTTCATGTAAGTGTGTCAAAAGAGTCCTCACCTAATGCACACCCGTATGTCATATCTCCCATTCGTTATTTCACGTACGGTATACCTGTATTATATATCATAATCAAGCTCTCGTGCTCTTCACCTGATTCGGTAGCAATAATTATTTCTTCACGAAATAAGTATTTCTACAATTACAGAAAATGCAAACAATTGCATCATTCGATGTCACTAGCATTAGAAGGCATACTAGGAGCAGAATATATTTCTCCGGGTCAATTTTAATTTATATAGCTATATTTATTTTTTATATAGGCTAGCTCTACAGAAAAATTGAAACTTCCAAAGCATACCCAGGTTTTTTTCTGGAGGATATTCGAAATATTCTCTTTAATTTCTTTCAAAACGTCACGATGATTGTTTACTGAGCAAATACAAGGCTGCACAAACCAAGGCTGGTTTAATTAGGAAAATATTAATATTTTAATCTATCTCAATGTCTATGGACGTCTCATGAAATCAGCTTCTCACGTATCGAATCACGTCCTGACATTTACACCTTAATATGAATTGTGTGTTATATTTGAATATTCAAACAATGGCTTCTGATTGGTTCCTGATCGGTCCTCGATGTTGCCTGCGACTATGAATGTGTGTATACAGTGTGTGTCCGACCGATTAAAGCGCAGCCCTGGCGGTCAAACGCATGAACTAAAAAAACTGACATAAAGACTTTTCGGGGACTTTGACAAATCAAGTAAAAAACTGAACTTGAGATGATTCTGAACTGGAAAATAGCCTTTTTTAATCCGAGGACTTGACCAAGTCCTCGGATGATTTTAGGTCCTCGATTTGCTGTCGAATATCCATACTCGCGTCCTCAGAAAAGATAGCTTACAAACACACATATATATATATATATATATATATATATATATATATATATATATTTATATATATATATATATATATATATATATATATATATATATATATATATATATATATATATATATATATGTGTGTGAGAAAATGTATTTACTTAAAATTAAAACTTATTGTGATGTGCGAGTATGGACGTATGAGCGTTAAGAGTCCAGGGAAAATTTGCTGTTGAAAATTAAAAATTGTTGAAATTCTTTGTCATAACAGAGCATGCAAATTTTATACTTTCCCACCGGTACTGAATAAATCAGCCCAGATATAATCTCAAATAAACACATTATAAAACTATTCATATATAGATTCTGAACGCTATGTGAAACAACGTTGTTGCCTTATTGATTTCAATTGTAAATAATATACAAGTTTCATGTTATTACCTATCAGTTTTGTCGGCAAATGTCTGCAATTCCTGCGGCCACGAAGAAATCCTTGCCATTGTTGAATAAAAATCACTGGCTCTCAACTCAGAATGTCGAGTGAACACAACGGATACCGTGCTTCTAGACAGAGAAGCTATTTAGAAAACACAGAAAACACCGTCCTTCCGCGGCTCGAATGAATAATAATGATACAATTATTTCACGATCGCACGCTAGGCTGGTCGGCCAGCGTGGTGACTACTTTACCACCTGTTTTCCTAGCGGGTGTTGCTATCACGACAACACCGCGCTAACTAGTGAGGTCACACTGACGTAGGCAAACTCAATTGATGCCGAACTGTCAAATATTTGCATGACCGGAGTTATTGACAGCCGCTATTAATGGATTATCAGTGTATGTCACTATGTGCAGACGTAGTTGTGCGCAGCCTAAACTCGTCCAATTAACCCGATTTAACTGATTTAATGAACCCAACCTATTAAACCTAACTTAAACTAACCATCCTAACCAAAAACCACACAAACATTATAAACTATAATTTAATCTAAACTAAGACCAATCTGAAACCTACTTCTGGTTGAGCACCATGACGGAAACAGTGAGCACCATGACGGAACCTGAGAGCACCATAACGGAACCTGGAGTACCATGGCGGAATAGATCGGCGATCGAGCCCTCAACTACCACCAATGGCTCACGGTCGGTGAAACTATTACCAGATTTTTTATATACTTTTATATACTTTTTTTATATATATATATTTTTTTATATCAGACTATTACGGCAAGGCTGAAGCCTAGGGGCGGGAAGTCCCGGGGGCGCTTGTGCTCTTCAGGTCTTTCACAATTTGTTTTGAATGCAATGAGGTCGGATTAAAAAATGTAATACGAAGTTACATCATAGGTAAAATTAGAACTACTGAAAACGCAATGAATATGTGAACTAAATTAAAACTAAAATAGAATAGGCCTACATACTCAATAAAGTCGCAAAATCAATAAAAACTCGACAGTCAATATTTCTTATCCACTCACAAAGTTACAGTACTACAACATAGGCCAATATCTACAACCATAGTCTATATGCTTCAACTTACAAAATAAAATCTAGAAACATGGTATTTAAAACATTCCGTGCGGATCTACTTTCATTTTGATGAGGATTTACTTGTATTACCGTATAGGGGCTCTAAATTATGTTCAGCTTAAAGGGGCGCTGAATTCTTAAGTCCGGGCCTGTTGGTTTCGGTCATGTTGCTCGCAGATTCTGTGAGTTTAAACCCGCTCTAATATGATTTTTTCGCCCAACCGCTTTGTTCCCAATATCCATCCCATTGCCTATAAGGAAACTTCATCTCATCATCCCATCATCTCAATAATCATTCATCCAACGACAATAGATTTTGATTATCATAACATCAGAGCATCGGTAAACCCAATATAGTTTTTCATTAACATGAAACTTGATACACAATTATTGTTTCTCAATTAAGGCTATGGATGAAAGGTAGGATCTTTCGGACGGGGCACCACAAGGTGTCAAAAACCCAATATAAAAAATAAAAATATACGTGTGGCCAGAGGTTAAAGGACAAGATGCCTTTTTGCTCTAACATCATCCTTTTTTGTCCCGACCTGTTATTATGACGTCATGTTTTAATCCAAGTGTTGTCGTAATTGCACTACTTGTTCAATGTGGATCAGTGCTTGCTCGCCGTTACGGATATCGGCTTACGTTATGTCTATCAAATGCGCGAGGAAAAATAGAAACTCAATATAAGTAGAATATAATATACACTGTATAGTAATTCTCATCGTGATGACATAGTTTCAGTTTTCTCACGAGCCACTCAATTGCCACACAAAAAAAATGAAACTGGTGCAGAAATTCTCGTTTCCATAATCAGTGTTTTCACTGAATGAGTCACGAACGCGTCTGATTTTGGAGTTGCTCTGTTTGCCCTCTCTCGGTAAGGGAAACCTACCCAAAGCGTAACATTTCCAGTTTCAACATAACGTATACACGATTGTAGTAACTTTTCTGACTAACATATTGTAGGGAAACTGCTTCATACGATGCAGAGAAAATCTAAAATAATATCGATCCATAATGAACATTCACAATATGTTACGTATACGTGTTATTTGTATGTAACGATATGCGGTGAAGTGAAACTCGATGGCCAAAATATCGTGTGTTACTGTTACATACAATGATCATTCCACCTTTGCTATTATGAAATTTATCTCGTCAGCATTTTTGACATATATTGTCCGCATAAGGTGAAGTATTTATTATTTTTCTATTTTGTACGGTTCAAGATTCATGATCAATTTTATCTGTGAAATCACCCTGGCGGTAACTTTCTGCCCTATATGGAGACTGGGAACGTCTTAAGCAAACAATTATTATTATTAATTTCTCTATAACAAAATTAATTATTACTCGAGTCAATATAACAATGACCAGATGCTGTTGTTTCGTTTACGGATTGTAAAATGCGAAGGTCAATGTATAATTAATTGTGTCTTCGAAAGAAGGTTTCGATCGATCTTTTCCCTGTCCCACACCACTGGACCATGGGTGTTTTCCGCATTATTCTTTCGTGAATACAAGTCTGTTACTGAAGTCTACGGGAAAATAACAATATTTTAAAACACAGACAAAAGCTATTGCAGTCGCTTGATACTGAAACGACTTTTCCGCCATCTTATTGAAAATTAAATATTCGCTAAATATTCAGCTAGATTAAAATGTATTATCACATTTAGAGACATGTATGTATAGTTGATTTACTTGGTCGAGTGTCCTATGTGTACTAGGTGGTACGTGTATAGTGTTGAATCGTACATGATTGGTCAATAGGAGATAAAACATAGCGATTATACATTGATTGATTAACATGATTAACAATCATTCATGAATCAGCTTCATAAACAATTTGACAAATTATTGCTATATCTAACGCAAAAAATAGAGACTTGAGCATTTATAATTCATATTTAATAGCAGAGCAGGAACACTAATTTGATGCAGTTGATGAATACAAATATTTGACTTTTCAACACTGCAGTGCCGCGATGTCATCTGTGTCTGAACTACCCAACACTGGCAATAGAAGATTTAACTCTGTATGATTGATTGATTATTGCTTGCTTAACGACCACACCAACAGCTAGGTTATACGGGAGTACGAATGAGCAGGTGGTAATGAAACTATAAAGTGATGATAATTGATCAAACCTTTACAAAAACCCATGCCTTATACGGGACTCGAACCCACGCCCAACGGTGACTTCAGTTTCTAAAGCGGTGGCTAACTGACGAACTACGGAGGGCGGCCACAACTCTGTATAATTATCCAATGCCCGTATGAACAGGCCATAATCATAACCGCAATGAATAATTGCATTCTTTCTTACCGGTTGCATCCATCAAGCTCAGAGTATTCGGCGTCTTATGCGTTCTTTCCAGCGTGTCCTCGAAGTCCTGAACGGCTCTATGCAGTGCGTCGCCAATGAACGCCGACGCCTTGGCCGGTTCCGCTGGCTCCGCGACGCCGACGCCCACCTCTTGCGGTATCTGAGGCATCTGCTGTTCCAGGTTCCATATCGTCGGACTGGTCAATCCGAGCAGAACCTCCATCGACTGGCGCTGTCGACGGCGCTCCTTGCGGCGCTCCTTGCTCACCGTCGCATCGCTGCGATGCGAGACAGCTTCGCAGTAGCGCACGAAGTCCAGGTCAATGTGGTAGCCGTACGGACAGCATTCGCATTGGTTGAACTTGCTTTTGTCTGTAGTGTTATGCCAGATGGAGCCCCCTGGAGAACAGAAATCAACAACATTAGATACGAATAAATGAATGTTTTGTGTAATACTTATTTGCCAAAATGTTACATTGATTTTTTAAATTGATTTTGTGTGTTTTAAATAGGTTAATTAGAAGAGCGGTCATCGACGACCGAACTTCGCCCATGTAAATAAGACCTAATTAATAAATGTTCAAACTGGCTATTCGTCAGACCGGAAATGGGTTTTAGTTTAGCACTTTGGATTGAATTGGTTCAGGATGTTTCTTATGGGTTAGTTATAGTTTAGGTTAGTTTGGATAGGTTATGTTAGGTTCAACAAATTGGTTAAGTTTAGGCTGCGCAAGAAAAACAACAACAGCACAAGAAACGTTCGCATGTGGTGACATGGACCGATGGGCCGATGAATAGTGGCTGCCATGAATGTCGACAGAGAGGTCTTTTGAGCCAATATGTTCACGTCCGTGTACTTGGCATAATTTTCAAATTTTGTGGATGTTTCAAGTGTATGGAGAGAGCGAGCAAGAAGAAGAAGATCAAGGGAAGATCAAGGGGAGGAAACGATAGATGAGGAGAAGAGCGACAAGAAAAAAAAAGCAACGCTCGGTATACTCCTTCCATATACTCCAGTCAGCAAAAACCTTCCCTTGATCGGACGCTCCGAACTTGGTCTGGACCCTCACTCCAGACCTTATCCCATGGGTGACCCTTCTGGGAGTTACATATTTGTAGCCCACTATAAGTTACATATTTGATATCTGTTTGATTTAAAAACTCACTCTATAGTGAAAACTAAGATCGGTGTGTTCGAAATGATTAATCGGATGGTGGGGAAGATGAGATGAAGCATTATTTTATCATGTCATTTTGGATAGTGGGAAGAAAGTGACCGTGGATTCGTGGCCTGTTCTTGATAAAAGATAAATCTGAATAACGTAATCATCCAAACATTCACTCCAATTACTAAGGCACGCCTCATGCACCTCGTACAGTCAGGATGGTCGACCATGGCGGAATTAAACCCCAGTTTGTTAATTGATTTTATAAATATTGTCTCAAAGAATGTGCATATGTTTAGGGTCACCCACGAAAAGCAATAGAAGTAAATTAAGCAATTACGGTCATTTAATTTTGTTTCCGACATTAAAACGAAAGCTTTCAAATCGCTGCTTATTCAACTGACTATTCTTACTGATATAGTTTTCATGCAGTGGAAAGTGGAAGGATCACGTATAGGCACATATCTGTGGTGTCTATAGTCCGTGGTCTGTGGGGCAAGTATATCTCCCGGTACTTTTGCAATCGATTTTTAACTCTCCACGCACCTCTATACACATGACAAACATCATAATTACTGTAAATTTGTTCACTACGGATCGACAGTATTTTAAGATACTTCCTCATATGGTGTGAAGCAGTTTCACTGCAATGTGGGTTGAAACGGAAAGCCACTACGATCGTTTATATGTTACGTTGGCACTGAAAATATTACGATGTGGGTAGGTCCCCCTTGAATTTATAAAACCGCTACGTCCGCTTGGCACTATCACAACTAATGAACTACGATAGACAAAAATATCCCCTTCAAAATCAAACAGATAAACTATTTAGAAAGAAAACAGTGTCAAGCTAAACGTACATAGAATCCCGTCGGGAATCGAATTTGGTGTATTGGGTAAAAGATCATGGTGTTACTTCTGCTAGTGTTGCATTGAATTGAATCTTGAGAGGATATAACCTTAAAACACTGATCCTCCAAGGTTGACTCGGTGACACATTGGCTCAAAAGGTAAGGTCACAAGCTATACTCGGTACCTTGTATAGCACAGGCTCAATGTGCCAATACCTGCTTTAGCCAATACAGCATGAACTATACAGCTGTGGCCACGAGAGATCTATTTATTATTATTGTATTAAGTTCAAAAATGCACTGTAATGGTTGATAACTGAGATCTATTGGCGTCGGATGAGTGATTAATGAGCTGATGGGATGATGAGATGAAGGTCTCTCAAGGGTAACAGGAAGTGCAGTGGGAAGGAAGCAATCGTGGCCTATATTGTAGAAACCATTTCGGCATTAGTCTAGACTACAGAGGGAAACCACGAAAAAAACCTGTAGGGATGGACGGTGGCGGGTATCGAACCAGGTGCGATATGCCCCTCACCTGCCGTATCACATGAAGCGAGCGCGTTAGGAACTTAGCTATACATGCATGTGCCGGTAAGTATTTATCCGACAGAAAAAACGGAGGTAATCTGTTGCCTTCGATCCACGCATCACTGAAGAATTTAGAGATATAATCTTATCGATGATTAATAAGTGGATCGAATAATACGTTGAATGAGGTAACAATCAACAGGAGTGACAAAATTTATTGATCTTTGTCAGTCATTTCGTTTTGATGTGCTTGGTTTTTAAAGCGTCTTCATTCTCTATAGGGCAAAAGTTTCCACCCGGGTGATTTCACAGATAAAGGTGATCATAAAACTTGAACAGTGCGACATACAAAATTGACAAATACATCATAGGATGCAGACAATATTTGTCGAAAATGCTAATAACTCAAATTTTATAATAACAAATGTGGAAAGATCACTTGAATGATCTCAGTAACCATTCATCTGACGCTTATAGATCTTGGTTATCATTGCAGTGCGTCATTTAACCTAATATAAATAAGGTAATTCGTTTATATAAAAATGGTTCCTTTGGCTGAGAGAGTGAAGGGTCAGTCGGGCGCGAGTTCGAGTCTATCTGTAGGCATAAACGTCCTTTCACCTATCATCATTTTCACCTGCTTATTCGTACCTCCATATAACTTAGCTGTTGATAGGGTTTATATATAACAAGGCGACAACAACAAGCTAAATCAAATATAAATATGTTCCTTTTGTCTATGCACGGTTGCGGTTACGTAAAGTGGTCATCAAGCTACATTAAAATGTACCCTGAAGAAAATATACTAACGCATTAAAACCAGAAGGACAATGTGCATACGTACACCACTCATAGTCGATAAAAAAATAAGCAGGTAAATGTACTTCGATTTTATTTACATTTGACTTTGATTTCGGAGTAAACCATTTTATGTGACCGCAAGTGTACCCGTGGTTTCTATTCAGGACACGCGTACATGTATGGCAACTTGGCAAGCTGCTATTGACGGCGTGTATCGAGTCTGGAGCACTGGTAGATTGTTTATTTGCAATAACGATATTGGCACTCGACGAAATGGCAACTTGCGAAATATTTACTAAACTATTATGACCATTATGACCATACTGATTTACACAATGCTAATGATATGGCTTCGTTGAACGTAAATAACAACACAAGCTAATGGCACTTGAAAGTCAACCTATTACGTCCTAATATGGCACTTACATGGACACGGCATTGTGCTAGCCAGCAGGAGTTTCTAAAGAGTCCAAATCAATAGAAAAAAATGCCCAGTCTTTCTTGAAGATGATGACTGCGAGTGAGTAGGTGATAATGAAACTATGAATTGTGATGGTAAGCATACAAGGACTTGTACATAAACCCGCGCTTTATGCGGGTCTCGAACCCATGCCCAACGTGATTTTAGTTTCTAAAGCGGTGTCTTAGTTGACTGAGCTACGGAGCTCCCAGTATACGTGAGCTCTCCTCATGCGCCTACTGGGTTAGCCAACTTTGCCCCACCCGATATTAAGGTATACTGCCCGCTTTGCATTGTTGTGAATTGTGCTTGCGTCAGTAGGCCTACAGGCTTCGGGTCCGGATATGGGAATCAGAATAAGAAGAGCCCCAAGTGACCTCGTCGTCACCGTGTCAGTATACTGCACTAGTAGCACAGCGGTAACTCGCTTGCTCCATGTTATTGGGTGTTGGGGGTATTAGATCGGTTCTAGGTTCGACACCCACCACCGACCATCTTTACAGAGGTATTTCGTAGTTCTCTCTGTAACTGATTCTCTGTAACTGATCGCCAGCGCCAATATTTGTGATGTTCGAAGCGAAACTTCCGTTTGGTCTCCCACCACGCTATCCTCCTACTAGTTACACCAGGACCCCTATTCCTGAGACAAATGAGATGTGAGAAAAATCAGTGAGAAAACTATCTCATATAATAATGACATATTTCATCTCATATTTTATGTGAGATACTCGTTTTCTCACTCATTTTTATTTACTCATTTCTATTTGAATAAAAATAAGTGAGAAAACGAGTATCTCACATAAAATATGAGATGAAATATGTCATTTTTCTCACATCTCATTTATCTCAGGAATAGGGGTCCAGGATGAAATCTGTTCTGTCCGACAGGACGTGTCTGCACTTACCATTGTCAGTGGGGACTCGTGGCGTTTCTATCTTCAGTGACATTTCACTTAGTCCTCATTATCGTGCTCAAACTGGAACAAAAAACAAGAATGATTTTATTCACAATGGGAAATTCTAGCAAGGAAAATATTTGAGTATGAAATATGTAGATTCGTTTTTTTATAGTGGGACATAACCATAAAAGGATTAGAGGACAAAGAGACACGAAGCTGTGACGTAGGGACTGTTATATAATTGTTATCTATCCGATGCTGGGTTGACACAATTTTTATCTAAATAAAGCCCATCCCAATAGGGATTGTTGAGGAAAACTTGAGTTATTGTGTATATAAGTAAAAAATGCGATGAATGAATACCAATTGAAATGTGAGTTTTTTTTTTCGCGATCTGGCATAAACTTGACAAGGAAAACCATAGTCAAAACTATCATAACAATAAATTGAAATAAATACCTGAAATACTAACAGAGCTGATGCAAATAATTGAACTACAAAATATTGATGGTTATACCCATAACGGAAATAAATCCAATGAGCGTATACACAATCACGAGCTGATAAGGGGAAGGCTCCCATTGTGCCCCGCAGAGAAATTGTTTAAATATAAAGGAATTAAAATGTGATTTCATAGGTTTGCGATAATTACATTGGTGCAAGAAATGCTATTCTGTGATAATTGTTAGAGATAATTGAGAATAAAATATTCAGCGTATACCCTTCCTTGGGATGGATAAGGTACGGCCTGGGCCGTCTCTGCGTACTTTGTACGCACGCCTTTGCATTGCAATCCTCGGCTCTTCAACACAACATTCTGTGTATGAAATTGTGATGTCAATTGAGTACTGAATGTAAAAACACGAAAGAAAAATCGCTGTAATAAGCTTGTGTTGTTTTATGCGAGAGCTGGCAATGGCTCGTTTTCCCTCCCTGCGCGCTAGCTCATATTACCAACTACTTGATAATCGTGTTTTTCAGATTTTATTGCACTTTAAGAGTTCAAATTGAGTCATAGGTCATACTTGATAGCAATGAGCTTATGTCTACTTCCTACATTATGTCCACCATAATTGTAGGGCAAACATATTAAGCTACGCACAGAGGCTTAAGAGAGATGTAAAATGTAGCTTATTCAGGGGCGAACTGGGTGTGAACTGGGTGCCCGGGCGGTGATTACGAATGGGGCCCGGAGAGAAATGAAATGAAATAACATTATGCTCGATCGTTCGGAACCTTCGTCTTCCGACATTACAAGTAAACATTAGTTTAAATGCATTTATAAACGTACTCAGAGAAAAGAGAGAACATCAACTCATTTCTTGGCTGCTGTTGCATGATCTCAAAGATAATAATTGATGAAGGGTTAAAATTGAATGAAATGTTGTTTTATCGTGTGTTGTGTACACAGCCTCTCTTAAATAAAGGCAGGAACTATCCCATGATTCGCTCGAGCGTCTGAGGAAAACCACGAAAAACCTCTCACAAAGGCGATAAGAAGTTTGATCCAACTATCCAACTGGGGGGGGGGGGGGGAGCATATTCAACATAAGTTAGGGTGTATTCTGACGAAAGTAAGTGAATTGTGATGATGACAAAGCATATAGAGTGGGAAGAAGGAGGTCATTTCACCCCTCCTCCCCCCGTTTCCTATGCGCCTGCTCACACAGGACGGTCTATCATTGAGAATCGAATCCCGGTCCTCTGTATGACGGTTAAAGAGCTAGCGACTAATCCAACCGTCTCATTACAAATTTATGGAGGTAGTTTACCTTACGGTACTCATACGTTTATGTCGATACTAAACCCGGCAGTTCGACTCACTTTTCCTTTTTGGGAGTGCTCTCGCTATACCTATTATAGTCTGTGGTGTAAGAGTTTTCTCCTGGAGTGATGACGTTGACGTTCGATACTAGTAGCCACGAGAGTACAGGCTCTGATCGAGCGTCCCCCATCTCTCGTGGACACAAGTGTATGTACACTTGTACGGTCACATAAAGTAGTCGATCAAACCACATTAAAATGCATCCTGAACAAAATTTACTGACATTATAGTCTGCTAGTCTGAAGGTGCTAGTGCTTTACGAAGTATCAAATTATAAAATAAACTGAAAACATATACGGTAACAATAACACTTCGCACTTATTGCATTGTTTTACCACCAAGTGTTAAAATATTTCGAAACAATTCGATACAATTATAAATTGCCGGTATAGGCGGTAGTTTCATCAATCAGATTGAATAAATTCGCCAATGATTATTATTAGAGATTGCGTATTCAGTATTTTATTTTCCGTTGATCGGTCCCTGTCTTGGCTAAATAAGGCAACTTGTTAATCTAAATAATAGTAGAAAGTAAACTTAAGTTGAAACGAGTCAACAGCATTGTTATTACTGTACATACAAGCAGTCTTCGACTTGTAGACTAGGCAAAAAATACGCGTAGTCTGCACACGTTTTACTCGTCGCATAGAAGAGATTTCAAAAAAGTTATTCACACGACCTGACTGAATTGAATGTTCGGTTTAAGGTGCGTCAACGGCCTGGTCATTTTGCACTGCGTTAATATTTATAATCGAACAAATTAGCTACCAACCATTGTATTATCGACAAGTGAGATGCTCGTATAGAACATGACATCAACCTCAATTGGTAAAATAGAAGCAACTACACACATTCAAAGTGAAGTATAATATCACAATTTAGAAGTATACTATAGTCTAAAAAGTAAATAAAAACCAAAGTGATGACAAGTGTGGATATTATTACCAAAATTAAAACTTATTACTATTATAAAAACACTATGAGCGCCTTTAAAATGAGACGAATAATTATTCAAGATGAGAACAGTTCGATCAAATCTTGTCAAGTAAGTTTGAATGCTTTAGGAAGTTGAGAATGTTTTATACTAATATTCTGTCATTTCTGTCAGTATCACTGATAAGCTGTCTAGGTCATATTTAATCCCAGTCTCATCTTTATATTGATTACAATCGACCAAGATATGCTTTGTTGTGAGGGGGTCATTGCAATGATCACATCTTGGAGGTTTGGTCAGGACAGGATTACATATATAAATATGAGTATGTCAGCAGCGAGTGTCCTATTCGGAACCGAAACAGGACAACTTCCTCGCGACGTGAACCGCGAATGGACGAGTCCCATGGTTCGATGGTCGGTCTTATTAGCCTAACTTCAGCTAGTTGTTGCTCTGCTCGTCCCATTCTTTTGGGGATTTCTTGTGATGGATTTGCTTAAAACATGATTTCGTGTCACTATAGAAGGTACTTTTGCATCTCTGGGCTGAAAGACTTCGGCGCCCTTTAATCGGGTATCAATGGAGAGTTGTGAGTTGCCACAGCTGGTACGTTTAATACTTGACCTATTACACAGTCCCCACACTGTGTGTAGGAGAAAATGTTAGGATTTTATTTATATTTCTGCTCTAACTTCTTTGAAAGATATTGATCTTGAGACGAGTGGTCGAGTGGCTAGCACAGTAAACCGTATTCAGGAGACCGAGGTTCGATTCCGTCATGGTGGACCATCTGTCCATCTGATCGTTCAGATACATACTGGGATAGTTCCTTAATAACAGGCAACAACTGACTCCTTCCCACTATCCAAAAACACTTAACCCTAAAATTCCTCTTCACTACCTCTCACTATACATACTTATTGTGTAGGTGAAAATGTATGCATAACAAAGTATCCTTATTCCTTACATCTCATCATCCTATCATTTCTCATCATTCACCAACGCCAATAGATCTTAGTCATCAGTACAGTGTGTCGTTAAACCTAGTATAAAATAAAAGATCGATTTGCTAACGAAATCATTGTAACAGTCGCTAAATGAGACCGTTGTCGCCACGTCTTGAAACCCCAATTCACACATCAGTAGAAAATATAATTCTCTCACTGTTTTCATTTGAAAATTGTCATTTAAACTCTTATTTAATGTAATCAACAGTTGGCTTCATGTCGTTCCATAGAAGCTTCTAATCTCCTTTCTAACACGCATACATAATACTTGTAGTCGCGAGAGATGAAGGTTCCGATTGACCGTCCCCCCTATCCCAAAGCACGAGCGCCCGGATAGTTCGCTCGTTCATCTTCTGTGGCCACACGTACTACACAGCTCAATTACAAAACGTATTATCACATACCTTGTGACGAGGATGACGTAACCATTGTACATAATGCATTGCTCACACTTCGAAGCTCTGTTCTCATTCGTGCGTCATTCAGGAGACCGGGGTTCGATTCCCGTCATGGTCGACCATCCTGACAGGGGTTCATCTTAGATTTCATCAATACTTTGACCAAACCTGTCATAGTGCTTGCTACGACCTCCCTCTTAGCTCTTATCATTATGGACTCTTCACGCAACAATGCAACATATCAGCCCTACACTTGTCGATAAACTATAGTCTTCGTTATATAAGAAAAAAATGAGTGAGGGCGGCTGGAGATAAGGTTTGCAGGCGAGGGTACTTACTGAATGAATGAATAGTAGGGTTTGAAGGCGCGTCGACAGTGAGGTTATTTTGGGCACATGTCGATGTCCTTGCCTTCGCCTTAAGCGTATGGAGGGATTGGGGAAGAAAGAGAATAGAAGGGAAGATGAGAAAAAGGAAGTGATAGAAAAAACTCCCTGTTCACTCCATATACTCTGGTCACCAAAAGGCTTCCAGTCGACCCAGACGGTCCGAACCTGGTATGGGCCCTCACTCCCGATCGTATCGTCATGGGTGGCCCTTTCGGGAGCAAATAAATTGCTCACGACGACAGCTCTGGCGATCACGGAGCCAAGCAAGCCTCCACATAAGGTGTTCGGATCCTTAGAAAATAACGAAGGCTAGACACTAGATTCAAATACTCATACGAACAACTAGGAACGTATAGGTAATTAGTTTTCCACTTCCATCTTGAAAACGTGATAGTTGAATTAGCAGTGTGAGGTAATATTGGCTGAGTGGCATTGGGACCTAACCTCCTAGCCCAGTATACTGCCTTGTGTGTGAGATGGTGCAATCATAGCCAGCAGTGAACTGATCAAGGTGTCTGTACTCGACGTTTAGCGCGATGTATAGGCCAATATGGGATCAGCGGTGACTCGACAGAGGAAACATTCGAACAGGTGTGCCTATGTCAACCTAGGCAACAGGTCCACCATCTGCTTCGTTATCGCCGGTTACAAGAGCTGGAGAAGCGGTCTAGTGTTCCAAATTCCGTGTCATTTTGCTTAATTATGTACAAATGATATGTTACGATAGTATGTACGGGTAATTTTCGATTTAGTACTTGAAAAAAGGCGGATAACCGTTTTGGTAACGGTGAATAAGGTGCATGTAGGTATAATTAGGCCCACACATGATTTCCACTAGGATGCTTGAACGAGTGGGTTAAGGTATAGAAAGCATGTTGAGCAACAATAAATGAGAGGAATCGGATAGTAAAATGCAAGAAATAACTAATCGAGGTATAAATGAATATTTGTACATTTTATTCGAATTATCAATTGATTTCCCGATCCTAATTATGAATATGAACGATTGATTAACGAGAAAGCATCGAAACGAGTGATTAATTTTAAAATGAATTATAAGCGGAGGAATTTTGATTATTGTATTATTAATTATAATAAAATGCCTATACGGAGCATGTTGGAAAATTGCAATTATTGTAATAAATTCTCGGCCAACACAAGTCACTGGTTTCGGAAACTTGGGTGATGCCTCGTCTGGGTTCGAGTCCCGCATTCAGGCCCATTTTGTGCGAACATAATTCTGTCACTCAAGTGTGCAATCTCAACGTATATACGTCCAACATCCAAGAAGATAGTTTTAACTTTTGACTGCGTATTTTTGTTTATATTATCAATCGAAGATTTATGACAGGGATAACTCGGATAAGGCTCGGATAATTCGGAACTGGCAGGAACCGACTGATAAGAAGACTGCCATAGACGAAGTGGTGGAAACACCCCCTGGCCCAATCTAATTGGTTATCTGAGTTTTGAGAAATATAGATAATATTATCAATCGACACTATTCAATAGATTACAGCAATCCCGTAGCCAAAAGACAGGCTATGGGCAATGCAATGGGAAAGGTAAGGCTAGACATGGAAATAATTTAATCCCTATTATCATAACCCTATTTTTATTTGTGAACTTCACTTAGGCCTACCACTCTCTAACACGATAGATTTACTACCGATAGACGTAATCTATCGCAACGAGTATAACTTGATTCGTGAGTATTATTATAACACTATCCCTCTGATATGCTTTGTTCTATCAATTCTACTTCTAAGCTGACTTTTAACGTAATATTGTCATATAGCGCACTACGACCAATCTCACTTGTGTTTTTTCTTTTTTTTTTTTTTTTGTTGCTTAACGACCCCACCAACAGCTAGGTTATACGGGGGTACGAATGAGCGGATGATAATGAAACGATGAATAGATGATAGATGAAAGGACGTTTACAAAAACCCATGCCTTATTCGGAACTCGAACCCACGCCCAACGGTGACTTCAGTTACTACCGCTAGCGATAATTGACTTGGCCACCGGGGCGGCTGTGTTTTTTCATTTTCTTTATATTATATGTGAAGGCTTTTGGCCAAGGGTTATGGGTGACTTTTTTTTTTTTAGCGACCCACTGAAATTGTTTTGATTCACTTTCACCAAAAAATGACAGATCCATATTATTAACCTCATGTTCAAGGAAGTTTCACACTATTCAATAATCCGGCGGCTTGATTCAATAGATCTTATCAAGATCTATGAAACACCAATTTCAGGACAACAATATGAAAATTGGTCGCAATGCACTATATGACCATTTTACCACTTTCGGTACAAATCCATGTGTCACTTAAAAGGCACATGCTCGGAGATCAAGTCACCACCAATTAATGAGTATTTTGTTCTGGACCTTACCGTTAAACCGAATAATCCCATGTCGTCCGATCCGCTCGCCGTATTAATCCACTCGCTCTCAACACTTCACAAAACCATAAGCACTTGTAGAAATCAGTGTTAGACGCTTACTAGTTAGTGATGCTGTATGGACTTACTTTCACTATCCTCTGTGTGAGGACGGTGCTCGCGGGACAGATGGGGAGGGGGGAGTGGGGGGAGGGGCAGACACACCGACAGCTGAGAGCAGCTGAGCGAACGCACGTTTCGACTTGTTTCGTAGTATTGGCGGTCGGTGGTTTCGTCCAGTCTTCTTACAATGGTCCAGGTAGCAGAATATATCATCCCCTTTCAAGGTTATATCCTATAACTAACCTGTTCTACCTACTTGTACGGTACAGTCTCTTTCGTAAATAAAACTTCACGATCTATGACGTTTTATTTTTTTATGTTAGATTGGTGTATTTTATTGGTTTGTGACTTGGCACCAATGCAGTGCGTAGTATTGTTATTAAAATACGTGATTGTGTATAAAAATAGTTTCTGTTATTTGCCAAAAAAAAACTAAATTCATATGTTAATCTAACTAACAAAGAGTGAGATTGAAAGTCGGTGACCGTACTACGGTGTTATTCACGTGAATAGCGTGGAAACGACTAAACGTAGCAAATGTAATGAAATAATTATGAATATGACGTTTAAGGATCGTGTGGAATTCTTCGTGGAACTTTGGATTGGCAATAGAAGCTGTTTCAGGAAACACCGTCACACGAATGACCTATGGGACAACAAAACAAAGAAACTGTTCCATAGATTTTTTGGGAATCTTCAACATAGTTTCATTTTAAATTTCAAGATACATGTTACACCAAGAGGGACAAATATGAATAAATGGGTATAATTGTTGCAATAATAATAATGGAGAAAGTAATGATATGACGTTTGAAGACAAAGCTATTCTACATTTTGTGTATGACTGCATTATTTTTCATTTTCGTGTAGATATTCTTGAATAGAATAACATTCTATTCTAGCTAAGAATTTGTGAATGATTTTATATCTAGCATATCTTTTAACGATTTCTGGAATTGCATTATAAAGTTTAATATTTATTCAAAATAGTTTAGCCTAACACCTTGTATTATAGCTATTTGGATTCGCAACTCATGCAGACTGCAGACTCTCCTAATGCAGACTGGTGTAGAGTATATGCACATTTTACGGTCAATGCACATGTTTCATTTTAATATATATATATATTTATATATATATATATATATATATATATATATATATATATATATATATATATACGTACAGCTCTGAAATGCTTTTGCCTATCCATAGCTAGGCCCATAACACAAGCTCATATACCTAGACTTGACTTGAGATGAGTTGGCTATAAATACGGATGTATTTGTCTTTCTTTTTACTGCTCTTTGTGTTTCTAAAGCTAATAAATGGGAACATATAAATTATTTCGGCTTGTTTACCGCCAGTAAGAGTGTTGTCGTCTATTTATAAAGATAACAGCGTGGGTGGGTGGTGGCGCCGTAATAAGAGTAAGCGTACTATCCCCTATTCTCCCCATGAAGAGTCGTCTCATTTTTTGTTCCAGTGATGGTTTTGCTCCTCCGAGGAACGTCACCTCGCGTTAGATTTGACAAATGGTACAGGATGAGTCGGAAGTTGCTTGATTTTCTCTACCGCACGTAGCAAGTTAATTAGGATATTATGATGAATATAACCAAGAAAACGCAACATGTGCATTGTGAGATGAGCGACGTTTTATATTGAATGTACTGGAAAAAAATTGTAGAGGTACACACCTTGATTTCGAAAATATCAACTCACTGCCCACCTGATTCACTTAGTGATAGTTTTCGATCGTTTACGATCTAATTGGTTCTACCTGTTTATCATCTTTTAATAGTTTGAATTGATATAAAAAAAGATTGATTAACAATTTCATCTTCAAAACTGCTCCTTCGATTTACGTAAAACTTTCGAATGATGTTTCGAATGTCCTGGAATTCTGTAGAAATTTGAATTCACCGGAGTAAATATTTTCATCATATTTTTCCCTTTGGGTTATTCTTATAGGGGTTTTCAAAATGTCAAAATTATTTTTCTAAAAAGTGT
Organism: Brachyptera putata; assembly: GCA_907164805.1. Classification (NCBI taxonomy): domain Eukaryota; kingdom Metazoa; phylum Arthropoda; class Insecta; order Plecoptera; family Taeniopterygidae; genus Brachyptera; species Brachyptera putata. The sequence continues at coordinate 18,895,012 of OU015463.1, read as the reverse complement.
TTCTACCGATTGCGCCGTACAACTATACACTATCGACTTCGATGATTATATATATGTATATGCGAAGTTTCATGAAATAATTTTCTTCCGTTTGACCTGTGGAGCGCGAAAAAAAACACCCTCGTTCAAGTACGGTGAAATTGAGTCTTCGCTTCGCTTGTCCAATTATTCATGTAAAATGTTATGCTTCATTTGTCTTTCTGGTTGAGATGATTTGCTGTAAGATTAGCTATCATCAATTGCTTATTGATTAATCAATAGAGTTAGCGGAACAAAAAGATACAAACAATCTCAGATTAAATTCCAAGAATAATTGGTAACTATCCGTGGAATTATTACCCAAAGAATTATTTTAGGCCTATGTTGGATGAGTTATCATATTTTATCCATTCTTCGGGGAGGTAAGACGATCTTCTATAATATGGTGCCCCATCCGAACGATCCTACTTTTCATCCATAGCCTCAAATGGAAAACAATGATTCTGTATCAAGTTGATATAACTTATATAATATACATAGGCCTATATATATATATATATATATATATATATATATATATATATATATATATATATATATATATATATATATATATATATATATTCACAGATTTTGTTCTCAAAGACTGGGCCTAAATTCATAGCTTTTTTCAGTGCATATATTTACACTGAAAGAATGTGTATATTTAACTCGTATATTTTCTTCATTATGCATTTCGCTGTAGCATAATCGACCAGTTTTCGTGACCGCAAGTCAACATGGGTCATGATTTCATATTTTTTCCTAGTTTAGAGCCGAGGACATGGCCCGTGACAGCATCCATCACTTGTCAATCAGATTATAACAATTATCAAAAGTTTCAAATACATTTTGTTATACAGATAACGTGTTACTAAAACCATAAATAAGATACGATATGGGAATTTATTGATTCATTCATTTCCTTCTCCAAGTTAAAACACTGTTATGAATACTTATTTTGTATTACAACACAATTATAATACAATTACTACAATTGTGTCAACATACAAGTTGAATAGAAAATACAATACTGAGTGGAAGAAAGAAACCTTGTGTTTTCACTCAGGTTAGTATGAAATAGAGGATATGAATTACAATTGGAAAAAAAAGGATGAAATAATTCATAGTTAATTTATTATAATAATACTATAGTAACAACATAAGTGAAAACATATTTATAATATTGAGTGGCAGTTGGTGGCAGCAGGAACCCATTCCCCGATAACGTTTATATATCACATCTCTTCTCTTATCAGCTAGCTTATGTGAACACAATGCCAGCTGTGATGACATTGCAACAAGCATGGTTTTTACTGAGTGGATATTACACTTCAATACCAGTCTGCCAGTAATAAAAAAAAATCGAAATTGAATTTGATCGTGAATAGAAATGCAACCGTAACAAAAGATGGTGTGGGTAGTATCGTACAGAGGCGTAGTATGAAAAATGTTTAAATCTGCTTTGATTTCAATTTCCTGTGGGCGTCAGTACTGCAGGCAAGAATCTCACTCGAACAGGTCAAAAGCCTTGCCACTATAGCTTTACTCTTTACACATATTTCGTCCCACATTGAAATCCTACAGGCAATGCTAGAGTGATTTTAATGAAGACAGGAGTTGAAAATATGTGGCAGTCCCACATGAATTCTTCAGGTATATGAAAACGAATGCTAATATGTGAATAAGCTGGCTGGGATAACCTTTTGTTTACTTCTAATTATAATTTTTTGTAATTCTTATTCTAATTCTAATTTTCCACGATTTTATTCATAATTATTATCATAATTATAATTTTCCACAATTTTAGTTTTAATTTTTTCAAATTATAACTATGATTATTCATAATTTCAATTATAATTTTCTATAATGATTGGTAATATTATTTTGTTTGTGGGCCTAATTTTAATTATAATTTTTCATAACTGTTCCCAAAAATCACTAAGAATTCATTCTTAACATTTTTTTACTAAGAATAAATTCTTTACTGTAGGCCCTATCGTAAAGACATGTGTTGTTCTCCAAACACGCTTATGAAGGTTCTTGCCTAAAACGTATTTTTGTATTGCATAGGCACAATTCGAAAATAAGAAGTTATTGTATGAGTACCGGTAGCTATATATATATATATATATATATATATATATATATATATATATATATATATATATATATATATATATATATATATATATATATATATATATCCAAATATATATATATATATATATATATATATACCTATATTAGGAATGATAGAATGATGATAGTCCTAATGAATGCATGAATTGATTAAAATAATGAACACAATGGGATAATACATAGGCTACATAATATAATAAAAATGAATAGATGGATAACTAAATGAATGAATGAATAAATAAATTAGTAAATAACTGAATGGAAAAAAAATGAATATAAAACAACAAAAATTCAAAACAAACGTATTAATGTTATAATTATAATATAGGTTATTTTTGTTGAATGCAGGATCAAAAAAGAAAGAGGAGGATTTAGAATAAATCAAGACTGAAAAAGAAAAGAAGATTAAAATAATAAGAAGCTATATAATATAAGAAGAATGAAGATTTTGTCTCAACAATGTAAATGTTTGAATTGTTAACTATCCCTGAAATTACTACCTCAAGATGTATTGTTTTTCGAATAAGTTATCATATTTTAATCATTTTTTAGGGTGGTAAGATTGTCCTTGTGGTGCCCCGTTCAAACGAACCTATACCTTACATCCATAACCGCAATTGGGGAACAAAGATTTTGTATCAAGTTTCGATGTTGATAAAAAAAACTTTAAATATATATAGGCCTAAATATATATATTATACAAGAGAGCAGAGAATTAGTCATTGAATTAGGGAATATAGATAGAACCATGATAGACAGGACGGAACTTCATTCCATTTCACTGAGTGACATTACCGTTTCTAAATTATTCACAATGAGTACGATTCACTTGCACACAAGTATAAATAACACACTTCAATAACTGTGCATATAATACAGAGTCAAGGGGAACCTACCCACAGCATAACATTTTCAGTGTGAACAAAACATATAAACGATTGCATTGACTTTCCACATGGAAATATTGTGGTGAAACTGCTTAACACCGTGCAGAGAAGTATGTACCATCTGAAATATTGTATCCATAATAAACATTCACAATGTGTGATGTGTTACCTGTACGTAACGGTACGCTATGAATAACACTCCTTTATATCTAAAATATCTAAAATATCTAAAATATACTATTCTGTGTTTGATTAAAATTGGACTAAGAGCTAATCAAAAGGAATACGAAAGCAGAGTTACAATTCTGAATGTACTTTAACAAATTATTGAAGCACAGGAATGTATTTTAGTCGTATCTTCCGCATGTTGTTTGTCTTAGTTTGTCATGGGTACCTCTTATTCGTCTGTACAGTTATTGTCACCCGAACAGAATAGGGTAAGGTCTATTTTAAAACGTGTGTGGTTCTAGATTAAAAAACTGTGATTTCCGCCGAGGGTAAAAAAGATGTTGCACGTGAAAACAGTTATAATGATATGTTCCGTAGCTCACTTGCTATAAGGCATCCCCAAACAGTCTAATGTAGGGCAAAAACTTCCCGCCAGGGTGATTTCATCATTAGACTTCAACAGTGCAAGATACAAAATTAACAAAATTTATACATCATAAGATGCAAACATTATTTCGAGTTTTCGACATCATTTTACAAGATACTTTTCTGAAAGATGTGAACAGTTTCACTACAATATATTCAGACGGAAAGCCATTACGATTGTTCATATGTTATGCTGACACCGAGGGGTTTACAACTCGCAAATTTGGTGTACACCTGATTTTAGATTTCAGGGATTTCAAGAGATTTCAGAGATTTCGAGAGATTTCAGGGATTTCAAGAGATTTCAAGTTATTACAGGATTTGTTATTTCAGGGATTCCACGAGAATTCGGGGATTTGAATTGATTTCAGGGATTTCATGGCAAGTGTACACCGGATTTCAGGAGTTGTTAGCCCCTCGGCTGACACTGAAAATGTCACGTTGCGGGTGGTTCTGTACTTGCAGGTGGGTCTGCTCTGGACTTGTATATAGAAAACGAATGTTACCGACCGAATTGAATTTACTTTGAATGACAATCTGAACAAAAATTAATTAAATGAATGAGCGATCGAGCCATTTGGTCCATATGGTTCTTCCTCTGTTTGTTTGTTTGTTTGTTTTTTACGCGCTCCTCAGGTTGGATGCTTTTTGTTTGATCAGTATGAAATGTTTTGTGGACACGCAGACTCAACTTGCACCTACCTAGTTCTTGGGACAAATCGGTTCTGCAACTTTTGAGAACATCAGTTCAAAATTTAGAAAAAATGTAGAGTCTATGTAGGCCTATATATTTCTATTTACATCGTAATCTAAGTAAGACCATTCTGAAGTGGCACCTCTCGGTTATTAAGGCTTTGAGGCGGTCTTTGTAACTAAAAAATATCAAAATATAAATACGAAATATCAAAATATTGAAAAGAAGTTCTTCGGAAATATAACAAGTTTTATTGAATTTGTCTAGACGAGTAATGAGCATTATCGCACATTTTAACATAATTCAGAACTGCCGTTTATTCGAAAAGAATTAAAACTTACTTAAAACAATGGTCATCAGTTGGATTTCTCTTCGCTCTTCATGATCGGACGGTCCGATGCTGTTCTTTATCTTTGTGTACTGTTTTGTTCTACTGCTACAGAGAAAAATTAGATTTTGATCAATTTGGATACATAAATAGTAAAATTCTTCGATAAAAATAGTTTTCACTAAATTTGAATCTATCAATGATACACATTATGACACATTTTTGTATAAATAGGACCATCAGTTTAGAATATATATATATATATATATATATATATATATATATATATATATATATATATATATATATATATATATATATATATATATATATATATATTATATATATATATATATATATATATATATATATTTATATATATATAGTTATTATTTGTCTTGATCAATAGTAATCTCCAGTTACGAGGCTAGATCTATCATTGCCTCTATTTGTATCATTGCAACAGTACCGCTAAAGCAATTACTAATCATATCATAATGTTATTATGGCTTGTTCATAATGGCTTCATTGCTTGTAGTTGTGACTTTTTAGGATCGTTAAGCTCAACTCAGGATAGGATATGACCTTATTCTCTGTGTACTTATATATGTGGTATTTTCAAGGAACAGTTATCATGCAGTAAGAAAGGCAAAACCAGTACCATATCAACTTAATTTATCTGAAACAATTATACAGTGGAATGATAAACGATTGAAAATTGGTAACAATATCATCACAATATATTATTTCATTATGATAAAAATTATACTAATATTCAATAGGCCCTAATTATAATAATTATAATAAAAATAAAAATGATAATACCAATCATAATGGTAATATACAGTAAGAGAATTCGTGTGGTATTTTTTTTATCACATTTATCTAGGATTTGATTCTGTCAGTCTCATTGCATCCAACATTCTCTACGTAGGCCTACATCTCGAGATAACAAGCAGCCACGTCTTTCAGTACACCAACACCCACAGCCCACTCCACAAGCAATCAACGGGTAAACAATACATCATCGGAAACAGACCAGTTCGATCAAATTGGAATGAAACTTCGAACTAGAGTCAAGAGTGCATGGGAGTCGATTTAGCGAAATATCACTTTTTTGATGATAACTTTTGAACGGTGTGGGATATCACAATTCTAATAAGATGGAAACACAGATATTCTCAATACCTTCAAGATGGTATAAGTTCAAATTATAACCATTCAACTTATGCACAGGTATACAGCTGAAAAATAGTTCTTTTAACTGTACATATACGCTTGACAATTATATGATAGGAGTTACTTAGGTTTTACTTTGCTATCTTGGAGATATTATAAAGATCTGTGTTTCCTCCGTATTAGAATATTTTGTACATCTCATACCGTTCGAAAGTTATTGTACTGATATTCCCCAAAATCCACTCCCATGCATTCTTAACCCAATTACAACCGTAATTAAAAGGTTATAGTAGCAGCATTTTTAATATTTATTTTTCCAAGTTACTGCTTCATGAAACTGATAAAATGTGCTATCTAATTTACAGATTCATAAAATTATCATGTACACCGTTTGATCAGAATGCACGTAAATTCAAGTCCAGGTATCATTTAGGGCATTAGCGATTATTTTATCTAAAAAAACACGTGAAAATCTATCCTGGTACCGAATTAATCAATTTATCTGTCATGATAACGTGTTTAATTAATTAAGACCCCATTAATTAAGACTGACAGAATTCGTTATTGAAAAATCACAATTTCTAAAATGAGACAGATATTCGAAAAGTTAAAAAAGTGTTTTCATTCGTGCGAATGCCGCACAGGACTTGGGGCGTTTTCATCGCAGCGCTAAAACCAGTCTGGTAAAAGTTCCAGGCTCGCAGACATCCTGTTTCAAGTCCGACCATTTCCAGGAGACAAATGTAAACCGACACTGACCATCATCTGGTGTATTCCTCTGACATTTGGAAAGATATAGGTCCAAAAATGTAGTTGCTTTATAATGCAGACATCAATATAGGTAACAATAATTTAACAACACAATACAAATACAGGTAACAATAATTCAACAACACATAAACAAATATAACTATATTATGGTAAATACTGTATTTTCAACGTTTTCTGATGTCGCGACGTTCGCTCAGACATCAAACCTACCTACATCCTAGTGTGAGATGTACACTTGCGATCATATTAAATGGACTTTTCCGAAATTTAAATTTAAATCTGAATAAAATCTACGCACATTTAACAGCCAATGTCTTCATAAACAAGTACGTATGAACATTGTCTTCTAATTTTAGTGCGTACAATATCAGTATGTTTTTCTTCAGGATGTATTTGAATTTAGCTTGATTGACCACTTTATGTGACCGCTAGTGTACATACAACCGATTCCTAATCTTGCGGCCTCAACGAGTTTCAATATGATTGACAGTGAAATTAAGTTTTACAGTAATTAATTCACCGCAGTCCACCATTAAATTTATCTTAAATGTTAAACTCAAATGAATATTAGTCATTGAACAGATTTACGAAAGTACAGAAATGTTCAACTTGATAACATCATGGACATGGATCAAATGGCGTCTTCTAAACGGGTCTTTGCGATTGTAATCATAAATGTATAATATATTTTAATACATTATTCACTAGTAAGTCTAATATGTGTTGAAAACGACGAACTATTTTGGGTTTATCGAATCCAAAATTCTACCTAACCGAAACAGCTATTTTAGAAATTGTTTTATAAATATTAATGACATGTATTTTTATTTAATTTTAAGACACATGACTGATGTTAATAACTTAAGCTTGCCAAAATAACTGCATTTTCATTTTTGCAATCGTTATTTAAAATGTTGAGATCGTTTTCCTATACTGGTTTGTTTAATGTGTTTGTCTGTATCTCTCCCATTTTAAAAGGCATCTCATGAACTTCTATTAGTTGGTCCGCATGTATGTATTAACTACGTGGCTGTTAAATACTACGTTACTGCTACTGATTTTGTGTAGGCGAATAGATGGAGATTTTCAACATTGAGCGAATCAAGTTCAAATACCCAGACAGAAAGACTTGAGTTGAAATTTGAATTACTATACGATGTAAGGTATTTAGTCCAAATTTTCAAATGCAATTGATCAAGAAGTATTGGATTTCAATGGGAAGAATGAAATATTTTTTAATTGTTTCTACAATTTTTGTTTCTATAATAATATTTTTATCGTTTATTCAGTTCATTCAAAATTAATATTTTATTTTCTATTATTTTACTCTCGGACCAGGACATATTGAATGTTATGAATGATACATGGATTATAAGTCTGAAACCTTGTTATCAATCATTATTCGAAACCAATCTGAGAAATGGAGCGAATAAACCACACCTGACTCCGATTTCGAGCGTTGTCTGCGCATTGAACACAATTCACACAGCCAATACTGATTCCCACCAATGACACCAGGTGCGTAGGAAGGGGTGGAGGTATAGGGCCAGGGGGTGAATAACCCCACTCAATAATGTACCTGATCCACCCACTATGTTAAGTCCAAGGTGGTCAAAAGATGAAGAGCTTTAAATTTTCTGTCTCCGGCGGCTGGGGCTCTGACATAGACCCTGTATGCGAGAAAGCGTCCCTAGATATATGTTACATGTTGATTTACAATTACGCTCCTCCCCCCCCCCCCCCCCCACTCAAATGGAAGTTCCTACGCGCCTGGATGACATGTGTGAGATGTAATGATTGAAGCAAGAGATGAAAAATCTTCCGTCTAAGCCTGCTAACCATACGTGACGTCTGGAATGACGTTAATTCGGCATTTAATGAAATATCTTCGAACTGCTCGAACAAAGGATTCCCAGGTGGCATGTTTTACAATATAATTAGTAGCATTTCACAATCAAAATGTTGACGAGATTATTTCTTGTGTGAATGCGGCAGCTCATTGCAAACACGTTTCATTAATTCTTTTTATATGTTTTTTAACGTGGACAGAGAAAAATGTACGTTTCATATTTTACTATAATTTCATAATATTGCTTTCTTAATCTCTCTCTCTCTCTCTCTCTCTCTCTCTCTCTCTCTCTCTCTCTCTCTCTCTCTCTCTCTCTCTCTCTCTCTCTCTCTCTCTCTCTCTCTCTCTCTCTCTCTTTCTCTCTCTCTTTCTCTTTCTCACACTATCACTCTCTCAACTTTGAGATGTTCGGAACCAATTTCATTTCATTTGTTGTCATTTTATACACATATTTGAATAAATATTTAAATATTAACTCATGAATTGGCGTCAAATCCACATGCATTGTAATGGTATGTTGAGAATTATTTACATTTGACAAATTTACCCAAACAGAATCACTGAAACATTGAATCAATACGAGCAACACACTGTGCATGGCTTTCAACTGTCAAGGGTTCATTCAGCGTAGAATATACAAATCCTGTAGTGACTTGGAAAAAAAAAAAAAAAAAATCGGTTATATCTAAAATTATGCAAAATACAATTTCAATGATGTCCAAAAATGATCAGAAAAATGGAAAAAGTGAAAATTCCAGTGACACAATGTACGGTCTTCGACAGTAAATCATAGCTGAACACAGTGTGTTATTACACTGGACCTTATGTGAATAAAGAAAATATCTACACTTAATCGTGAATCACGCGAAATAATCTCGCGAATTAGTTCGTTAAGATTGTCATAATACCGCCATTAAGAAGTGTTCGACGGAATGTCTCGTTGACACGACAATTATTTTGTTGATTTTGTTTTGCAAAGCACGATATTTGACGATATGATATCACGATGGTACGGTACGGTATGCACGATATCCGACGATACGATACCACGACGGTGTGGTATATACGATATCCGACGATACGATACCACGACGGAACCCGACATGTGATACAATGACGGTACTGTGCGCACGATATCCTATACGACACGATAACCGGCGATACGATACCACGACGATGTGGTACGCTCGTTATATTCGTTATACGTACTCCGGATACTTCGAAGAGCTCTCGTCTTCACTCACTGTTTGCCGTTTTTAAAAATGCATGAACTTCACGAAATTCAAAGATACGCACGTCAACAACCAAATACAAAGAACAATTTTGAGCACACTGGATTTCCGTGAAATAGATTTCGAGACTGCTTGCGATAGTTTCACAAATGAAACCTCTAAATGACAATTTTTGACGGAGGTAAGCTATACTGCACGTTTGGTATTAGTTGGGCTGAATTCTCTCTGTTGAAACAAGTAAGATACTAATTATATCACATACGTTTATAACATGACTGAAAACCGATCTATTCCTTATACACAATATCATAAATATAACATGATGAAAATAGAGACACGGTTCACACATTGATTCACTTCACCACAAACATGAATGACTAAACATGAACAGAAATCCAATTCACCAAAAAACATTATTTTGCTGAGAAGAATTGGATTGGTGTTTACTGTCAACATTTAGAATGTAGACTGTGGCAAGAAATCTTATATTGGCAAGAGAGACCAAGTCATTTGGATCTACAGTCGAACACTAAATGGAGCTCAGTTTTCGCGAGCATTTTTTTGTGCTATACAATCAAGAAACAGTAATTAGGTATGATATAATGGGGGACACGTAAAAATAATATATACTTATTCGATACTTTATGCTCAATTTAAAAACTAAATAATAGATATATCTATATCGAAATTAATAAATAATTCAAATGGCCATTCCTTCTATGAGTATCACGTGTGTTCGAGTATTTCCCATATTGAAATGTTGCACAACTTGGCTGCTAATGACGATTCAAGTCTTCATTAATATCTTACTCGGTTATTTTTGTAAATCAGTTACTATCCGATGTATTGGTTTGATTCATTCACAACCATTTTTATTGTGACTATTACGTCATTTTGTAAAATTCATTGCTGTACGAGAAAACTACCAGAAATTCATCTTTCGTTATTGGCAACGTAGTACGTATGACTGGCCAAAATCTTGTACTACTTCTTCAGGGTATGCATCCCTGTTCAAGGAAGACCCAGTCTAACTTGTTTTAGGTGGCTGTGTACGAGCTTTTAGTATAGAATAATACTGCTTTTCTGATGTTTCTTATGGTATCATCTTATTTATATCACTGAAACTGGATTGAATCGTACATGGATGCGCCCCCAAGGGTTTATGTTTGGAACTTGGAAGCACTGCTAGTCTATTCATATCTTTACATTAGGCCTGCACTAGTATAAATATCAGCATTACATTTTTGCCAGATACAGATCAAGTTCGCATTGTTTTTTAACGACCCCTCCAACAGCTAATCTATCTGGGGATCAAGTTTCTGCTGATGAGAAATCGAGAAAAAGGTTTTGAAAATTGCTCAAAGACTTGCACATGATTACCACCACGGTTCGCAGGCCCTGACTCTGCATGCAACTTTACTAAAACCCAACTTCTAAAACCCAACTGTCCAAAACTTCTACTCCTTGAGCAACCTGTACAGAAGCTGAATTGAGGGGAGGGGGGGAGGGGCGCTTTACCTTCACAAGTTGCTATACTTCCCATTATATGTTTTATATTTTTTTTTCAGTGTTGGTCATGGTTAGGTGGGTAAGGTTTATGTCCTATGACATTTGTGAAGGAGAGAAGCCTGACGTCCCAGTTTAACTTCTTTCCAGGTTGCTCAAGAAGTAGCAGGGTAGGTCAGTTGGTTTTTAGTACCCTTGATTGTTAGAACAGTTGGTTTTTAGGTAAGTCTAGTCTTAGGACAGGTGATTTTTAGTACAGTTGGTCTACTGTAACATTCAAGTATTTCGACTCTAACGTAAATATTCAGAAAAACTAACGAAATAGCAGAATATGACCAAGAACCAACTCCTATACCGAAAACTTTTACAACATTCTTTGTAAAAGTGCATCACTTAATCCACCAATTGATATATGTGTGTATTACATTTATTTTGGCAAAGCGCAATTTTGGATATACAACAATTCTTACTTCAATCCGTTTCTTTTTTTCCAAGAAAGATGACATTTCTATATAAATAATTTTCTTTTCATTTTACAGCATGACAGATGCGCTATGATCGATAGCCAACCTTATCGTCGGCAACGTCGCCAATGGAACATCATCCTCTCTACCATATCTCATCGTCGTCGTTTCCTCATGACTACCTCGTCTCGTCGACACAAACGTGTGGTTCGCCTGATAGACAGCTGTCTGGTGGCCGTGGGGAATTTGTGGTAACCGGTGGTAGCCACTCTGGCTACCAGTCACCGCCAGTCTCTGTTTCGATGTCTTCTCCCATGGCTCACACCGGCTAAACTCTCGGAACAGCGCGTCAGATCGTTCGTCGACGGAATAATCACGCCTTGTATACGTCGAGTAACTGCGTGATGATAGAGAGTGATAGCGGCGAGGTAATGCGGGATTCTCTAGTTCCGCCGTGGTTCGCCCGAATTCTCTCCTTTTCTTAGACGCTGAACGTCCACAACTCCTTTGTCGTCCTTCCCAGGGAGATGGTTCTAAGCCTGTGGGCGATTGCAAAGCAACTCCTTCGTCGTTAGCTATGGTGTCTGTCGTTTCCCACCGATCACCGTGCTTGGAAGGTGGTGGATTGGCAAGATCGCCACTCTCTGCCGGTGAATGATGTCTGGACAGAGAAATGATAATTTTCAGTAATAATAGCGGTAAAAGAGACAATAAAATATTGAAACCACTGGTATGGGTATATACTACTTCCGATATCCTGACGGCTAGTCATATAACTGGGTCAGGGTAACCTCGAAAGGCGAGGATACAAAGACATGCATGTACCAAAAAACACAAACACACGCAAAGACATGCATATCCTGAAATTACGTGTAGGCCTACTCCCTGACAGACTTTGGGAATGAAATCTTCGTGGCAAGTTTTTAATACAATATTGCTTTATTGAGAAATAATTGAAAATATTATGATTATGATCGTATAAGGAGACATGATCTTCGAAATGAAATAGAGGCTACTTCCACAATCGTGTGCATGTGTATGCTTACCCATGTTTGTCTACAACGGCCGTTTGTTCCACGTCTGAGCTATCCCCTCCGTTGGCCGGATGGTGCCTGGTGTACGGGGTGACGGTGACCGTGTCCTGGTCGCTCTCCTCCGTCGACAGAAGCCTCTGAGGCCAGTAAGGATCGACAGTGTCGCCAACCAAGGGAAGCTGTCGATGAGTGAGGTTCGGAAGTGGGTTTTCGATGCTTCGGTAGCCGCTGTCGGCACGTAACTGTTGGAGGCGGTGCGCTTGACTTTCGGCACCGCCGGTACTGTCCGTATTGTCGGTCGTGCTCTCGAAACTGGTTGTCGTCTGGGCAAGATTACGAATAGTTCAATTACAAATAGCAACAATATAGGCCTACAAGAATATAATATAACGATATGATATAATATAACTGGTACATGCAGCGCAGTTGCTAACGCACTCGCTTCGTGTGTTCTGCGAGATGAGGGGGATATCGGATCTGGTTCCATCCTCGCCCGCCACCTCCCATCTCCACAATTCAAATAGGGGAAAACAATGATATTTTTTAGACCTTCAAGATGGTATAATTTATGGCTCATACCGCATGATTGTTGAAAAAGTGCAGTTGAGAAAATATTTTTTAGCTGTGTACTTTGACAATTATACGATGAAAGTTGTATAGTGTGTATTTATATATCTTGAAGGAATTAAGAATATCTGTGATTTTCTCGTATTAAAATTTCGAAAGGTCGAAGTTCGAGAGTAACCATAAAAAAACTGATACTTTGCTAAATCGATCCCCGTGCAGTCTTCACCATTATCTGATTTTTTCATTTCTCGCGCAGCAATTATAATTTAAAAAAATAAAATAACAATTTCAGTGGTAATATAAAGTAAGAGAATTAGTATTGTATTTTTTTTATAACATTATCTATGATGTGATTTCAAAGTTGGAACAAAAAGTAGAAAAAACAAACTAATAACAATACAGGTAACGAAAATAATTGACTAGAAAATTAAAAAAGAAAGATACAAATTGAAAGGCAACAAAGTTCAAAAGCCTACCTGTTCGAATTTGCTAGCATCCGTTGACGAGCCCTCCGTGTCGACGGAGTCGAAGCTCGTGTCTTCCTGCGACGACTGGCGCGTCCCTCTCGACTCCATCCGTCGCAGCCTCCAGCCGAGGATATTCTTGTAGGTCTGCCGCCTCGACTCGTACGAGGGAAGCTGTAAGTGTTGCCACGCAGCTCCTGTATCCTCCAAACACGGCTCGGTGTTCGACTCGAACGAGGTGGTGTGGCTCGTCGCCGCGTAACCGTCTGAAACGAAAAGGTACTAAATGTACTGAAAACTAACTGTCCTAAAAATCAACTACACTAAAATTCAACTGTCCAAAAACTCGACTGCCCTGACAGCCAACTGACTTAAAATTTGTCTGTCTTGAAGAACAACTGTCCTAAAAATCAACTATGGGCTACTAAAAATCAATTGTCCAAAAACTCGACTGCCCTGACAACCAGCTGACTTGAAATTTGACTGTCTTAAAGAACAACTGACCTTAAAATCAACTGTACTAAAAACCAAATGCAATATTGAAATATCCATGTAAATTAGCAATTGAATGTGCATAGTTTTCATTTCAATTTTAATTTTGATTCTAGATTGAACCTTTTTTATGTGATCGTAATCGTACCATTTAGACCTAGCCTGAATGCCTCGAATTCCTGTAACTATTTTACAGTTTTTGGTGGAGGAGCCGAGCCAAATAAATAATTTCTCAATTCCGTATTTACTATTTCCAGAATATCAAATATACCAGCACATGCAGCTCAGTTGCTAACGCGCTCGCTTCATGTGATCCGGGAGGTAATGGGTAAATCGTGACTTGGTTCGATCCCCGCCACCGTTCATCTTTACAGGGTTTTTTCTTGATAATTCCCGCTGTAGTCTAGGCTTTTTAACGAAGAAAACTTCATCTTATCCTCTCATCATCTTATTTTAATCATCCATCAACTTGCTTTTTTCTTCCATTAATTCATGTCAGCCCGCACTGAAGAGGTATTTTCTGACACGAGTCTAGTCATATTATGACTATAGAGAATGTCCTATATGTATGTAATATGGCTTGTGTGAATTTCCAATAGCAATGTTATGATCTGTGACTTACAATTACTGAATATGAACAGAAAGATCGAGTCAATATTGAATGCACTAAGCAAACGCAGCATTCGTTGTAAGATGAGCCAGGTATTTGTATGAAGTCTATAAACACCTTGGTGGATACTGTAAAGACTACAAAGCCGTGAATCACCGCGTGGAAGATGAATAAAGGATAATAACTCACACATTTCTAGCTATTCGATGAAAATCTAACCACCTAATAATTATTTTCTGCGAAACGGCGCGTTATATCCCAATGGAAATTCGTAATAATGTGTATCATTTTTTTATTCACGTTCGGTAAAAATTTGAAGCGTATCGAAGAGTTTTTTTCCTTTTTATTTTCCCGCCCGGTCTAATTTCATGAGGATTTTCAAAATGTCGAGATAATTCATTTCAATACCGATTTGCCTCAAAAAGAATATTGTTATTTTTCAGATGGATGAGTCGTGTCCAGAAAATATTTCATACTGATCAGTCAAACCGTGTGACCTGTGCACTGCGTACATATAAACACAGACAAATCTCCGTAAGAGTGCGATGAAGTCTTCGCTATCGCTCATTCAATCATCCTGTCATGAAATAGGCGTAGTAATGTTGAAATATTCATGAACCTGGCACCTCCACCAATATCACGTAAAACTTTGGTAAACAGTGAGAAATCACGTTCTGATATTAGGTATTGAATAATCTGTGTTTGTCTCGTAATAGAATATTAATATATCATGTCGTTCAATAAATTCATCACCAGAAAACTGATACGCTAAATCGATTCCCATGCACTCCTAAATCCTTTATTTGTACTATAGATCAAGTAAAGCAGGGTTTCCATTCCCGTATTTTCTTGTCGTCCGACGCGATATCGGTACGATTTCTGGCAGGTCTGTGTCCACTCAGATGTATACCGTAACGTTTCGTGACATCATGACGGTAGCCATTGCCATTAAATGTATACATGTTTCTTTTGATTTGAGGAAAACAAACGGAAGAACGAGAGCAGCAAACCTGACTGCGGGAAGTGGTAAAACATAACTTCCGGTAGATTGTTTAATTTCGGACTCCAAAAATGAAGTGGACATGGCGAAGTTGAAGTAGACAGAATAACATGGTGGATCACGACCCCATTCTTGTGCCATGATCTGCCATGTTGTCTAGGTGAATACTGGCTAATGATTGGTCAGTTGACAAAATCCATGTTTTACCTGGTGACTGATCTGGTGACGATCGGTTCAGTTGTTGCATCTCTGTTTGTTCTTGCTGCTCGTGTTTTTTCTGTTTTTTCTGTTGCACTTGCTGCTGGTGTTTCGAATAAGAACGGACGAGCTTGGAAGTGTCCTTCTGTGAAGATTTTTGTTTCTGTAATGGTGTATGTGTTGTCATTTTATTCTGTTCTTTTTGTAATTTTGATTTCTTGTTCAACCGAGCTGGACCAGCCAAGTCTTCATCTTCCTCAAATGTGGTTCGAAGTTCCCAGAGTCGACGATATTGAAGCTGTAACACACATATAACACTTAATAGGATCCTACCCATAACGTAACATTTTCAGTGTCAACATAACATATAAGCGATCGCAGTGACTTTTCGGATGAATACATTGTGGTGAAATTGATAAAAACAATATGGCAAAATGAAATAAATATGAGAATGTAAATAGGATATAAATAAATATAAATATATATGAATATTGAAAGTATTGGTGAATGAATAAAAATTCACTCTATCATTTGATTTTTGAATCACTTTGAAATCACACTAGAACATGAAAAAAAAAAACGAAACGCCGTTCCAGTGCGTTCCGGCACAAATTATAACCACTGATTTAGTCTATTTCACTCTTCTTATTGACGAATATTTTTCTGGCTGCTGGTATTTATTGTACCTATAATAATTATTGTATGTTTAATTTTCTCCAACAATCGCCACTAGGGAAATTTCGCCAACATAAATATCAAATTTCACTGGTATATTGCCCGCAACCGCACACACAAGATTTAGTTCTTACGCGGGCTCTTTCTTTTCTTATTTTTGATCTTGAAATGTTGTATAATTTGTTCACATTTATACTCTTTGTATGGTTTCACTTGATCTCTTGTTTTGTTACTGAATAAGAATGGGAATACAAATAATTATGAATTGAATTGATATTATTCGTGAAATCCGTCTCACCTTCAGACTTTCTCTGTCACTCTCAATCTGCGAGATGTCAACAAGATCATCGTCAGCTCCCGCAAAATAGTCCACCGAAC
This sequence comes from Brachyptera putata, assembly GCA_907164805.1. NCBI lineage: Eukaryota > Metazoa > Arthropoda > Insecta > Plecoptera > Taeniopterygidae > Brachyptera > Brachyptera putata. The sequence continues at coordinate 18,877,930 of OU015463.1, read as the reverse complement.
GATCCACGTTCACCTATACGAATAAAAAAAAGAGCACATGTAATTGAAGTGAGAGGGACCCATCCACTGCGTAACATTATCAGGGCCAATATGACATATAAATGATCGTAATGGTTTTCCGATTTAGGATATTGTAGTGAAATTGCGTCACACCATTCAGAGAAGAATCTTATAAAATCTTATCGATTGTTGATAAACATTCACAATATATGTTACGTGGTATTTGTATGTAACGGTACGCGGCGAGGTGAAAATTTGGATACAATATCGAGTATTACTGTTACATCCATAAGTGATCCTTCCACTTCAGTTTATATAAAATTGCACTCATCAGCATTTTTGAAAAATATTTTATCCGTCTCGTGATATATTTACTACTACTCCTAATTAGACGAGCTTTAGCGAAGATTCAATTTGACATACTGAAAAAAATTGGTGTACGTTTTTATTTTTTTTATTTTTTTCATGTTCTTTTGTCGGTTCTCCACAGGTCAAACGGCTACAGCTATCAACTTAAAACTTTTTTTCAATATGGTTCCTCATCTAACTTAGATCTGTATAGTTTTGTGGCATTATCGGGGGGTAACTTTTTTTTTATGAAATCTAGAAATTTCAAAAATACCAATTAGAATAACATGACGGAAAAAAACAAAAATGCCAAAAAAATGAAATTTTGCGTGAAGTTGAATTACATTTTGATACACATTTCCAAAAAAAAATCAGCTTGATCGGGTCAGCCATTTTGAAGAAAAAACATAAAATGTGCTAAATTGGTACCACTCGAAGCAGTTTTTACCCATTTTGACCCATACTATTACTATTCGCTCGTCTAACAACGCATATATGGCGATTTCCTAGTTAATCTAATTACTTATATTTCAAGGCATAGGAGTGAGGGAGACAGATAGGTCATTTTCCTCCAGTACACCCGGTATACGCGGGTACAGTATAGACCTACCACCGTTCAGTAATACACAAAACTAGATTGTTTTATAACCATGGTGTGAATAGTATTGACACTTCACCTCCTGATATTATCTCTGAAAAATCTTTCTATTGTTTCAGAAGTGATGTAGAACAATATATATTAGGAAAGGAATTTTATTTGATTGAGTATTTCTGTAGGGAGGTAGCGTGGTATCATATACCCTAGTTGTTGCCGAAACATGTTGCCGAAACAAAACATTGTTTCTAATGTGTATTGTAAAAAAAAATCTCTATATCTATCCCCTATCCCCCCCACGCACCCGAAGGTAACCACGTACGCACCTCTTCCAGGCTGCCCGTGTCATTATAGCTGACCATCGGCTTGTCCTCGTCACCGAACCTAGGGGCCGTGCGTGAGTGTTCCCGGCTCCAGTAATCCAGGTTCTGCTCCAGGATGGTCAAGTCAGTGCTCGAGGTGCGGTGGGGTGACGTGGGCTCCTGGTCCCACTCCCCCGGACTGCCAAAAGACGCGCTTGACCTGGTGGACACTGTTCTTCTTAATACGTTCATAACATCCGACATTTGTTATGTATTTTTGATATCAGAATATACACTACTTGATAAATAATTTTCAAAATAGTTTTTTTAATAAACGTGAGAATATAAGAATATATATATATACATATATATATATATATATATATATATATATACATATATATATATATATATATATATATATATATATATATATATATATATATATACATATGTGAGCCTATATAAAAGTATATATTTTTTCTCTTGAGGATTTTGAAAGACAAGTCCAATAATTCGTATATGCTAATAGAACTGTTACATACGACGTAAGACTTCATTTAATTATAATTTACATCATGAGAATGAAATTAATTATTTGACATCAATGAGCTTGTTATTCCAAATGAATCTCTCAAGTATGGTAAATGTAGAAAGCAAACTAATGTAAAACACATAGATTCACGTTTCAGCACAAAAACTTGTACATTCACATAATAATTAGTACAAATAACAATTATCATTTTAGTCACTCTCTTGGGCTTATTCATGTAAGTAGTACATACACGTTTATAATTATTTCAGTATTATCAGATTCATCTATGTCTTCTATTTCTGTTCTAATAAAATAAAAACAACAATTTTTCAAGTGTTCTATATCAATTGAAGTAATCTGTTTACAACTAATATTCGATAAGATCGATACTAAAACTCTTTGTTATATAATATATATATTGGGTTCAACAACGCACTGTTATGATAGCGAAGATCTGATGGCGTTGGATGGATGGTTAATGAGACGATGGGATGATTAGACGGAAGATGAAGGGATGAGGGGATGATGAAGGTTCTTGGGTAATGGGAAGGATAGAGGGAAGGAAGCGGTCATGGCCGACCTATTGTAGGAACAATTCCGGCATTAGCTTATAGACTACAGAGGAAAACCATGAAATACCCCTGTAAAGATGGTCGGCGCCGGGAATCGAACCGGGTTCGAAATTCCCCTCATCTCCCGGATCACATGAAGCGAGCGCGTTAACCACTGCGCTGCATGTGCCGGTATTCACATAATTAGTACAAACAATTATAATTATAATAACAATTATAACAATTATGATTTTAGCCACTCACTTGGGCTTATTCATGTAAGTAGTCCATACACTTTTATAACTATTCATTTCAGTATTTTTAGATTTTTCTATTTTTTTCTATTTCTGTTCTAATAAAATAAAAACAACAATTTTTCAAGTGTCCTATCAATTAAAGTATTCTGTTCACAATTAATATTCAGAACGAATATTTCATAAGATAAGATCGATACTAAAAATCGCTTGTATTGATAGCAAGAAATAGTAGCGATAGCGATTGTTTCATACCCTGGAGCGAGTTCAGTCAGTTGCTGGTGGCCGCCAGGTATTGTCGCTGACATGTTTCTAGTGCTAGTACACGCATTTCGACAACCGCCGACACCACCAGGACAGTCGTGTGAGTGCGCCGGACCTGGATGGACTTCCACATTCACATCGCATCCCAACCTCTGAGGACAAACACAAGAATTGAGGCGTTGATCTTGATCAACTAGACGGATGAAGCAACATTTCAAGTTTTATCAATTCCAAAGTGAAGTGGTCATTAGTTGAACCGAAAGTAGGTTTTAGTTTATATTGAATCAGTTCGGGATATTTATTTAGTTAGGTTAGTTAGTTTAGGTTAGTTTAGATTAGATAAGTTGATGAAATTGTCATTATATAGGCTATTATTATTAAATGTGTAGGCCTACCACGAAAAAATACAGTAAAGATAGACTGTGACGGGGATCGAACCGAGGTCCGAAATGCCCCTCATCTCCCCAATCACACGAAGCAAGCGAATTAGCAACTGAGCTACATGTGCCAGTTAATACATTTCGTTAATCCGTTACTCTCAGTTCTTGACGCGGTTTACAAAATAATTGTCAACCAACTATACAGATGAATAAACTAGGAAATCGCAGCATTTGCCTTGTACGATAAGCGATCTGGGCATATCTATGTGAAATGTAATAGAAATCTACATACACACACCTTATTTTAAAACCATCAGGTCACGGTCTACCAGTTCTACTTGTTGCTTATTTCTTAAATTGTTTTAGATGTAATTTGCTGCACCTTTTGTTCTTCTTATAAGTATAGCTTGTCAATTCCATGATATAAATAAAACTAGCACTATACTTATTTTATACAAAACGGCTGATCCGATTTGTGTAAAACTCTGGATTAATGTGAATCATTCTCTTATTCGAATTCCGTGAAAATTTCAACTTATTTCAAGAAAATATGTTTTCTAAATTTTCACCTCTGGGTTTTTGCATGTAATTTTTTGTAATTTCGCAAAGGTTTTTCTCAAAAGTGGTGCAACCGAAAAGTGGGCGTCTCAAAGCTATACAGTATCGAGTTAGAAGATGACACATTTGTACGCCAGGTTTCAACAAAATGTGTGCTTTCGTTTGTCCTGTGGAGCGCACAGAAAACAACAATTCCAAGTGTGGTCAAATTACGTCTCCGCTTCGCTCATCCAAGAAATGAATAAGCTGGACTCGAGAGAAATGCTACATCTTCTAGCAGCCTCCGGTTCGTACCTCTCTCAACGGCGGTCCTGACCAGCTGACGAGAATGGAGTGGTCGTTGCTTCTGGACAGTTGCCTCTGGAGTAACACAGCAGGTTTGGCAGAGTTAGTCGCAGCCTCCTCGGTAGTCCTGAAATAATAACAACCTCGTTTTAGACCAGGCGCGAATAAAGGGTTGGGATGTCGGGGGGAGGGGGGGGGGGGAAATGACCCCCACTCTTTATGCCTCACCGCCAATATGTATTGAGGATTGCGATATTCCAGTCACTTGAGGCGTTGAGACCATTGACAGACACCATAGGGAAAAAAGTTCTCACCAGGATGATTATTTTTGAAAATATTGTGAATGTTTATCATGGATCGACAGTATTTTAGAAGTACTTCTCTCAATGGTGTGCAGTAGTTTCACAACAATACGTTCATCCGGAAAGCCACTACGATAATTTATGCTTTCGTTGACACTGAAAATAGTCACAAAATATGTATCTCGCGCTACATACACCACTTGATTACTTCTTAAGATACGGTATGTTATAGTGTGTGCCTGAACATAAGCAATTCAACCTTGCGTTTGGCACACAAGACCAGGAAAGTCACGCAATTTTTTTCAGTAAATCGAGGTAACAGACACTATCTATTTGTATGAAAACGGCCATAGGTTTGCTGATGAAATTTAGCTCAACTGATAGAGGAAGGTTTACCCTACCAATGTGTCAATATGATCTTCATGCTAACTATCTACTGGTTTTCGTGTATGTAACGGTTTAAGGTATTTTTCAACTAGTTTTTCCAAAATTATCTCCGAATTTTCCACTTTTTGTATCATTTCAAATTTTCAATATATTATTTTAACCTTGATCAATAAATAGCGAATTTTTTTTATACATTTTCCTGGGTGGGTTCCCCTTAAGTTGGTATAAGTCTCCATCGTACCATGTTAAAAATATGTACCAATTTACCTTTCAAATCTATGAAACTACATATCGTGAGTAATCATCGTGAGTGATATAAGGAATAAAATTATGTCTACATTGGCTCAGCTGTAGCAACAGTCATCTGAAATGCCAATATTTGAGGGTCGCAGAAGACATGATGCATAGCGTCATATTGTACACTAGGGCGAGCAGCAATCATGTACTCATGAAATAAAACAAGAATGACAGTCGAGTCACCCTTAGGTCGGCTGAATACATCTTGCATGGCACCATCACTAGATTCACTTACTTTCGACAAAATAATCGCCAACTTATCTTAAATATGCTTCTACGATGGTCAAAGAGCAATACAGAGAGCGTAACATTTTCCACCTCCTGTGACTGGAAGAAACCCTAGATATATATTAAATTTGTATTCACAAATATAAGTTGGAAGAAAAAATGTATATTTCAAGACCAACAAACATTTGATCCATCCTGACGTGGTTTTTCGTGGTTTCCCACAGTCCTCGAAGTGAATGCTTGGATGAAGTACTAATTGGCCACGACCTTAATTAGTAGAGTGATAGGCCTAGTTATATCGAGGGCTGTCACTCCTTATTGTTTATCCTTTGTATAATGATGAACTTTGCACCTGCTGTCATTGGAAGAAGTGAACATTGCCTAAGAGACTTAGTTCAAAGTGAAAAATATCAACATTCGTGTGGTTGGATTATTCCTAATATCAATGTTGGTAGTGTCCGGATATATCGCAAAAACAGTTTATATTGTGTTCCGGACTTCCGACAACTGAAGACTTTTATCTGCGGCGAAGATGTGTGGTCACAGACAGCGTAGACCTGGGTCAAAGTTCATTGATTTAATTTAAAATAATAATAAAATGGGGTGGTGGGATCGCCCTTGTGGTGCCCCGTCCAAACGATCCTACTCTCATCCTTAGCCTTAAAAGGGGAACAATGATTTTGTATCAAGTTTCGATGTTATTAAAAAAAAAAAAAAAAAATATCCCTCCCATTCATATCAAAGCCCCTATGCGTGCCTGTTTAGACACGTTTAGGCATATTCACGTGGCAAAGTTTTACTTGGCAAGTTGTTTGTCACTTGCTTTATCGAGGGGAGTTCCCACTCAAAGTGTAACATCTTCAGTGTAAGCGTGACATATAAACTATCGTAGTGACGTTCTATGTGAACATATTGCAGTGAAACTGCTTCACACCATTCGGAGAAATATCTTATGAAATACTGGCGATTCAATATGAACATTCTCTGAATAGTGTGAGGCAGTTTCACTACAATATGTTCAGACGGTTGGATACTGCGATCGTTTATATGTCACGTTGACACTTTAAATGTTACGCTGTGAGTAGGTTACCCTAAACAGTAGCATGGTCGATCTTCCGGGATTGTTCAAAACCTTCATCTCATTTAACTCAGAAGAAATCTGACCGATTTCTTTCAGAAATTCAGAAACATACAGAAATTGACGGATTCTATTGACTGATTCTTATGTTTTAGAGTAACGCCAACATGGAAGCTTGGAGCTTTTAAGCTTCCATGTTCTCAGTGCTACTTTCCTAACTTCGCTCCACACACGAGCTCAAATCCTTATTGAACATTTTAGCATTCCACATAAAGTGGTAAATAAAATGGGGGAATTGGAAGATTTTTCATTTTCTTTCATCAAGATATTTTACATAATTTTGGTGGAAGGGCCGTGTTTAAAAAAACATTCCATTTTGCACGTTACTTGAGAGTTTTAAGCGCTGTGCTCGTGTATGTCCTCATAGAACACTTGATCCGGTCACCAACTCAGTCAAGAGTCAAGGTCACCGTCAAGTGTGGATCGAGTTTCAACCCTCGAAAAGAGGAATCACTTGTCCCAAACATCACAAATGTTTCTACGATCGCCACCTCACAGGCAAGCCGCTACTGGCTGATTCAGTTGAGGCACTGCGTTAGAAACTTTAGTCAAGTCGGGTGTGGGTTTGAGTCCCGCATAAGGCATCGGTATCATTTATCTATATCACATATGCTCATTCGTGAACTCAAAAATAGCCTAGCTGTTGGTGGGGTCGTTGACTAATTTTTATCAACATCGAAGCTTACAAAATCATTGTTTCCCAATTCAGGCCATGCATAATGTTGACAACGGTTGGACAAGGGCGATATTACCATCTCATTTTAAATTATTTTTAATAAACTTGTACACACCAGAATGGCTCTGTCTGTGACCATAATTTTTCAACGCAGTTTACACAAGTTCAGAACGCATTATAAATATAAACCGTTTTTGTGATAGCTGGACATTACCAGCATTTGTATTGAAAGTACACCAAACATTAATCAACCAACTGATAAACGTGATAGGTATAGAGCATGAATTCGAATGCGAAACAATACCGCCGCGTGGTCTGTGCATGTTCTAGCCACCTCACCGTCCTCTAGAGCCTACACTGTATTGTCGCCAGCGCTGATCGACGTGCTGCATTATGAATGACATCCAACGCCGTTCTGCCGTACGAAAGACGGCAACCTTCCTAACGCTCGAGTTCAAGGTCACCGTATCGTGCATATCATTAATGTGATCGATAGAATTAATTCATACCAAGCGTAATTCATTACTTATGAAAATCAATGACGTTTATAAAAAACTTTATCATTCAGTTTTCATCAGAAAATACATTATGACGTAGGCCTGTATAGAGTAAATGTGTGTATATATATATATATATATATATATATATATATATATATATATATATATATATATATATATATATATATATATATATATATAACATATATACGAGATAACACATATATATATATATATATATATATATATATATATATATATACTAAGGCCTACTCTGTCGCTTTAGAGAACCATTCGTGTGGTCTTTCATCCTCTCACGCAACCGACGACCCAATTTCTATGACGACCTCGATGAGTTGTTTCTATTATTAAAGCGATTGTTCGAAAATGGGGGTGCACTCCGGGCCCCAAGCATAGCTTTACGCTAACCGAACTGCGGCACTATTAACCCTCTTCCACCCCCTCCCCCTCCACCCCCACCCGTGCTGCGTCATCTGCAACCGCCACCTCCAAAACACAATCCACTCTCTAGACAAGCCAAACCCATCGAACTGGATTCTATTTGCGGACGGTCTAACGATTCAACTACGTCACTCACCGATTAGTCCTATCCAAATATCGTTTGGATGTGCTGTTGTCTTTTGAGGGATGCACCACATGGCTCCAGCCATACCACGACTTCCACATGTCAATCGGTCCGAAACAAGATTGCACACTGCACTGCCATAAATAGCAAAAAAACCACATGGCAAACACCTATTTGTCTTGGCAGCCAGTATTCATCGGACTATCGGTTTATTGTCACCACATACTAACGTTGTCGTAGTTGTTATTGCACTTAGCCTATCTAAGCTGAATAGCCCAATCCAACTAATTTAATGAACCTTACCTATCCAAACCTGAACCCACTAACAGAACCAAACAAACATCCCAAACTGAAACCAATCTAAAACCTACTTCCGGTACGACGAATAGCCAATTTGATTCATCTGCCCTAGACCGAAATAAAACTATCAATAATCACTCGCTTTTGTTCAAGTTGTCTGATATTTGAGTACTCGTCGTGACTTCATACGACGCGCAATGCTGCGTGGTAGCGGGTTGAGCGCCGACTGAGGGATCACATGTCTCGCCCTACGCTCGTAGCATTGCCCTTGCTGCTGCTGAATGAAGCTGGTTTCTCATGACGTCATAGCATGGCCAATCAATGTGTGCGCCCCTCTACCCCGTCCTACCTTACAGCGCTGTTGTCACCGTGGTCATACTCTCCCCCCTCCCTCCACCGCTCTGCGCCGACACATTGATAAAACAAGTGAGGTGAAATAGACGTATAATTTTATTGCACAGCTTTGTTTTTTATTCGAGTTGATTGTGAAATGATATTACAAATGCATGAGATTCGATTGAGCGAATAATCTGTTTTAGGTGATTAATTTCGAAAGGTATACGATATCAAATTTCTAGTATGGAAGAAACAGAGACATTTGAAATGGCATCAGTAAAAACTATTCAACTCATATCGCCTAATGATCAAATCTATACAGCTAATGATTGTTTTTTTAACTGTATACCTTTGACAATTATCCGATGTGAGTTGAAGTATAATTAGAACTCATACCATCGTTAAGCTATTGAGGTATCTGTGACCGTATCTGTGTTGCCCTGTATGGGGATGTTGATATATCATACCGTCCGAAGGTCATATATATAGGCCCTATATATATATATATATATATATATATATATATATATATATATATATATATATATATATATATATATATATATATATATATATATGTGTTTCATGCATATTCATTATATAGTATTTGCATGGGTTCATTATATGAAAATTATATGAATAATGTTCAACCTAATTATTTTTCCGCTAAACTTTACTGTAAACCAACTATTTAGAAGCAGCTGCATTGTTGTAAAACAACCATGTGTTGACTGAATACTTTTCAATGGATAATTTTCAAAGTTTCATTGAACCTTATTAAAACGTTTTATTAAAAAACATACAAAAAAATCAAAGTTGATAATCTGTGTAGGCCTAAACTAATATTGGTAGTTTAATGAATCACAACTTAAGATCTGTAAATCTTCCCTTCATGATCCTAATATAGTTTAAATCGATTCAATCCATGTTGAAGCAGTGTTGTCAATCAATTAACTAATTGACAATAAGATGGTGTCCCTAAGTTGAACAACTATAAAATACAGAAAATTAGCAACTAAAAGGTTGATGACTCTCATCAGACTCTTGATAAATAGGCAATTTTTCTCCAACAGAAGGGATAAATATTTGCCGTTAAATGGTAAAAATTGATCCCTTCCCGCGTTTGGAATTTGGACCTTCCCTTCCCGCGTTTGGACCTGTTTTCAACACGGCCCTTCCACCAAATTAGAGCTTTTTCCAAATCAACGGCCCTTCCACCAAAATTATCTAGAGAAGAATATTTTCATTCTTTTCATTCTTGTTTCATTTTTCGAATATCTTCAATCAAATGAGTGAAGATGTATTTTCTCTTCTGTTATTCACATAAAGTTACAGTATTTTATGAATGTATACTGAGTTTAATGATGCACTGTACTGCTGACTAAGATCTATTGGTGTCGGTGAATGATGAATGAGATGATGAGATGAAATTTCATTTTATCATAAGTGTTTTTTCATAGACACATTTGAGTTAGACCTATATCTACAGGTGAACTCACTTTCTCAATTATTGGATGAGAGTGAAAACAAATTTAGGGAAATAAATAAAACGACTGAGCGTTAAGGAATATAAATAATTATTAATGAAAAAACACAAAAGAGAAGCAGACGTTACCCACCATATCTAATTGAAGCTATCTATAGAAAGCATGAAGTGTCTAGTTTGCAAGCTACCGCTCGACCGTTTAATGATGACGTTGATAGTATGACCGCATTAAAAGTGACGCGCGCACTTACGCGTTATTTTTAACAGGACTGCGGCTAGCTTTACTGACGTCACAGGGAGCATCAAGACAATAAACCGCGCCGTTCCTGATAACGACGTAACCATCGCCCGTTCCCTAGTCACCTTTACCATTGACGAGCAGATAGTTTGACCCTTCTAGCTAGCCAGCTTGTGCGAGCGGCAACGTCATTGACTAGATTGATCGGCGCCGTGTCGCGTATGCGCATGCACTGGCCTCGTGACGGGGTGATTTTCTCTTCTTCGTTACCCCTTCGCCAACCCCCTCTGCATGACCAACACCTTTACACCGAGAAGTGGAAATCAAGTGAAGTACAACGTGAACCCACGCAGGGAAAAAGGCGTACGCTATAGTGTTAACCTTGACCGTCAGCCTGCCATTCAATCTTTCTGCTTCACACTGAGCTGGGTATTTGAATGGTTGTTATCTCGCAGCCGATACATTCTGCGTGGAAGCCGAGAAATCGACAACGACTCGAGTTTTCCGATAGGTTCAAATAGTTGATAATAGTATGTATACAGAAGATATGATGGTTAAATTGAACTCCGTGGAATGCATTACCTAACGTTTGATCAATATAGGCCTAAACATCTGACAGCAAAAACAAAAATAGTGGAGATCACAATCTGAAATTTATGATTTAGTTAAAAGCAATATCCCGAAAACTATTTTCAAGCCTAGCATAGCTTTACAACTGAGCATTTAGATTGGTTGAAATAGTATTTGATGTATTCATTGAGTGGTTATACATGCATTTCACATTAAATTAAATTTCTTACGAAAATTAGTATTTGTTTGATTTATTGTCAATGTACCTTCAGTCTCCAATCTCCATAGGACAAATATTCCCGCCAGGATGATTTCCCAGATCTAATTGATCATAAAACTTGAAGAACCGTCCAAAATACAGAATTAACAAATACATCTGAAGATGCAAACAATACTTGTCGAAAATGCTAATGTCTTGAATTTCAAACTAACGTGGGTGGAAAGATCACTTGATTGTTAAAGTAACACTCGATATTTTTGTCATCGATTTTCACCTCACCGCGTACTGTTACATACAAATAACATGTAACCTATACCATGGATGCTTATTAGTGTTCGACAGTATTTTATAAGATGTTACCATTCATTACATTCATAACAAACATTTATTTTACCATCTGTAACAAACTGCCCAAGCCTACAGAAAGTCTCCGCTATAACTTATAGACAATAACTCACCAAATGTGAACATGGGCCCCATCTTCCACGTCACCAAGAGGATGATCTGAAACCAATCACAATCACATTTTATTTACAATTACATTTACAAATACAGTTACAAATACATTTACAATGACATTTACAATGACATTTACAATGACATTTGAAGCGAGAGCAGTTTTGTGTTCTGGTTTAAAGTGTATACAGAGAACTAACACAGAGATGTGCTGTGTGAATGTGCATCTAGTCGACTATGATAGATTGAATAGGTAGATTATAAGGAGAAATGAAAAACAACAGCTCACAAAATGGGCACGATGTTATCCCTAGAGGAAAGTTTTAAAAGAAAGCTAGCTTCAACAATAAGACGACTTCTTCGCCGGATTTTGAGTAGATCCGGTTCACTAATGATGCCAACTGGATTTCTCGTAATATAATCTGTATTTATCTGGTTACTTGAGTTACAAACCGTCAAGAAAACGTACAGCAATTTAAAATTTAGATTCACTCGCTATATTTAAGTATCATAAGAGTGCACCGGAGCCGATTTAGCGTAATATCAGTTTTGGTGATAACTCTCGAATGTCAATGTTCGAATGTCGAATGGATCGTCTCTCCACACAATTATAAAAGAACCAGAGAATTGTTAATACGTTATAGATGTTATCATGTTAATACGTTATAACGCATTACATTTACAGGTTTACAGATGAAAAACACATTCATGCGATATAAGATGAAATGTTTTTACTTATACAATTTTGAGGGTATTGAAAATATTTGTCTTTCATCCGTATTAGAATTTGATCCCCCACCGTTCAAAAGTTATCTCCAAAAACCTCATATTTCGCTAAACCGAGTTCCATGCACTCTAAAATCCAACGTTGTGATCCCAAAGATTGACTTACTATCATCTTTCATTTATAGTCTGATGAAAAGTTCTTCTGTAGTAAGTTTTTGCTTTCGGAAATAGAACAAAATTTCGAAAAAATATCGTTTTTAGTGGAGGTGCCGGTTTACTTGAATGACTCGTATTTCTCTCTATAAAGTATTTCAAGTTTCAAAGTTTCCAGGAAAAAATGAACGTTGATGCCATTCGTGAGACTCATTCATTCGGTAAATGAACGAAGCAAAGAGTCAATAGCTCAACTACTCAAAACAAACAATCGCGTTCCACATCGTACTGTACATAGGCCATACTACGAGGAAATGCAAAAAAAGTTGAACAATCATAGATTCTTTACGAATTCAAATTCGGAAAAAAAAATATACGACCGCAAGTGTACGTACACATATACATGGATGACTTTAATAATGAGACATATGCAGCTTGCACGCATGGATCGTGTCAAGGCATATTATACACGACACTGAATACGTTTAGCATGATTCGTCCAAGGTAACATAAAACTTGTTTCTTGTTAGTATAATGTTCGTGGAACAAAAACGTGTATTTCCCTGGCTTTAAAGCTGTAATAAAAGTTTTCTTTCACGCCAATTGTACAGCTCAGTAAAGCATACTTACTAAAATCAAATTGGGCCTACATTCATTCTGATTCGTTTATATTAAACGAGTAACTGGAATGCTCGTTTTTTTAAAACAATTGGCATGTATAGTATTGTAAGTATATGGGGTTGCCTTCCTTTTTCAATATTTTCAATCGATCTGATTGTTTGCGACGTCGATTTGCGTTCGTTCTTTGCTCTGTGTTTTTTCTGACTTGTAAGATTGACTTCAACAGCGCGTTATTCAAGTTATTTACAACATTTTCATAAACCACGATCATTGTTCCGATATAGAATACGGCGCAATATAACCTCGTCGTTGACGCGCCGTAAAACCCTAATAAAATTCAATTCAAATATATAGACTATTGAAGATGGTATTGAATATTCCTATTCGGTATCGAAACAATGATCGATGTCGTTTAAAACATTGTAATAACTAAAACAATGCACTGCTGAAGTTAAGGCACTTACAGTCAGTTTAAAGACACAGAGCAAAGAACGTCCGTTAATCTAGCTGCGTGCATATACATGACACGACAAGGTACCAACTGTACAAAAAATCAACTGTTCTTAAACTCGACTGTCGCAAAACCAACTGTCCTAAAAATCAACTGTACTGAAAACCAATTGACCCTACTTCTTCTTTTGAACAACCTGAGCAGACGTTATAAAGTGAGAGGTCATTTAGTTTCTTCCCTCCTTCTCCTCTCTTGACATAAACCTTACCTACTTGACCGTAACCATCACTAAAAAAACTTTAAACAAATAATGAGAAGTAATCATCTGGGAAGGGACTCCCACTTCAACTTCTGAATAGGTTGCTCAACAAAAAAAAGAAGTTTAGTACAGTTGGTTTTTAATACAATTGGTCGGTTTCAGTAGAGTCGAGTTCTAGTACACGGTCGTGTCAAGACATTTATAAATGTGCTCCGAGTATTGTTTTCATTACTCTCTTTTATTCATGAGATAAAATCTCATTATGATAATGTTAAATACACTCATTTAAATGAATACAACTGCATATACTTTATGATATTTTTCGCAATTTTATGGGCTGGTTGAAATTTGGCGCCCCTTAGATATTTGGTGCACCAGGCTCAGGCCTTGTGGGCCTTGTGGGCCGTCAAAAAGGCCCTGCTAGTACAGTGGACTCATCCCTGCCTGGCACCACTTTGTTTCGCTATAGCAGTGAATGGCATTTCTTTTATCCGATATTTTCGATATCGATATTTATTGAAAATATACGATATTTTCGAACAAATTACGATATTCGGTATTGTTTGCATACAGTGGTTCTTTGTACGCCAAGCCTAATTGTTAGTAGGCCTATAGCAGTAAATATAATAGAATAAAATAGAAAAAAATGTATTTGATCAATCTAAATTGATCATATACCGATATTGAACAGGTCATGACAACAAATATATAGCTGATATAATAATAATGAGATAATATAATAAATGATTTGATTCGTGTGCGTGAACTTACCAGGCCTGGGGTTGGTGGCTGTGTAGCAGACGATCAGTGAACCCCCCTTCTCGCAGCCCTGCTTTCTGGTGAACTGGCTGACACTTTTCCTGTCACTGTCAACAAAAACACACCTTTCAAGCACGCTTCGAATCTTGATTGAACACAAAATAAACTCTATGGTCCACTTCAGTGGCGGATACAATTGGAGGGGGACGATTAGGCCCCTCCCATCAATAAGACGTGACAAAAAAGGTAGAAAAAAAGAAACAAAGAAGCATAGAAACAAAGAAACAAAGAAACAAAGAAACAAAGGAACAAAGGAACAAAGAAACAAAGAAACAAAGGAAGAGAGAAAGAAAGAAAGACAGAAAGAAAGAAAGAAAGAAAGAAAGAAAGAAAGAAAGAAAGAAAGAAAGAAAGAAAGAACATTCGAATTATTTGAACTCATCGTGTTATTGTATCTAATCTTATTGCATCTAGCCAGAATTTTTCCGATTTTTTAAAAGTATTAACTAAATAATCAGCTACTTTTTCTTATTCTTCCGCGGTTTTGATAAGCCAGGTACCATTCATTGAAATTGTTTCAGTTTCTCGCGACTTACAATCCTTGCCTGTAATATCATTGATAGTCGTTCATGTCGTTTTGGGACAGTTTTTATTAATTTCAATTTTATTTTCATAATATGTTAATTTTGCCTTATTCACCAGACGGTTCAGAAAAATTTCATTTGATCTCTACTCTTCTTTTATATTTGCTACATTATCATCATAATTAATGTTACTTTAGTCGCCTTCCTTCTTATTTTGACTTGTTTCAAGTGTGATGCATCTCGCTTTCTTACCGAAACGATAAATCCAGTTGTTATTCTTGACTTAATTTTTCAAGTTTTGAATTATGTTTTGTGATAGTAGTCACTGTTGCATTGGCAATCATGTTTTTGAATGTATTATCAAAACACTAACGCAAATGCTATAACGAGTTGTTGAAGGAGTTCTATGGAATCAATCCCCCCAGTTCAGATTCCCGCCAGTCGCCTATTCTGATTGAGGTTATTCGTATTTTCCTCAGTCGTTAGAGGAAATAGTGAATGGTACCCTACTGTCAGGGCACGACCGACTCCTCTCCGCCTCTGCACGATGAAATCGTGGAGAACTTATGCATTCTTTCCCGAGACCGAAAAAGTAGATTAAATGAAATTGTGAAAATATACGAATCAAACACCTGTTCCAGGGTTGGCAATTGTATTATCATTTGGAATAACAATTAAATGAATACAAAAATGATTACATAAATGAATTAATGAAGTTATTCATAAATACGTCGGTAAATAGTTGTTGATTAAATTCAATTAATTGAATAATCCATTTTGAATAGTTGAACGATTAATTAACAATTTTGTAACTATTCAATCAATCAATTAATTGAGTAATTGATTAATTGAACTCTATAATAGGCTGATAACAGTGTGAAATAGTTTGCTTTCGTCTTGCCCATCACTAAGGCCTACAACAATTTGCCACCAGCTAACAGCTAAAGTTGCCAAACTCGAGCAACTGTGCTATGTCTTAGCCCTGCTACTAAAGTAAACTGACGCACTTCAGTTCGTTCAGTTCGCTCAGTTATCTCAGTTCACTCATTTCGCTCAGTTCGCTTTAAATATTTAAATCGTATATAAAGGTTTTTTGGCATTGTTTTTATTTACAGCAAGCGACAAGGGCATTGTTTCCAATTTGATTTTCCCGCCTCTGTGCTAGCTGTTGTTGAAACAATGACCGTGTTGCCCGAGTCTGCCTTACGTAGAACCAAGGAGTTGTATCCCATGGTAGAACTACGCAAACGTCGACGTAACTGCCATCTATGATTTTTTTTCCGAAGAATGCTCGACTTATGGAAGGATTTTTTGTCTCTCGGTATGAAAGCTAGCTTCTTGCACGTTCGGTTGTTTGGTCTATTCGTAGAGCTACCATTTGAGATCAGGTGCTTTATACCGTAAATTTTATTTTCAAAATGTAGCCCAAAATAAAATTAGAATCGTGGACCTGCAGTTTGGATACTACTAGGTTACTATGTCAGTGCCACATCAAGCTTAGGAGTGAACTTTATGATTAAGTACATTCTAGACTCGCGGAGCAGGCTTCGCATGCGCAATACGTAAACTAGACAGCTATGTGTGTGCTAGTAGTCGTTAGGAGATAAAAACAATTGACAGAGATGAAGAATAATTTCTGTAAAAAGTGATTATTCGTTTGGTTTAATGTTACCTCTACCTATATAGGCCTAATACTTTTTATTTAATTACATCATTGAAACTTGATACAAATTAATTGCTCACCAATTAAGGCTATGAATGAAATTAGGATCGTTTAGATGGGGTATCACAAGAGCGATCTTACCGCTCCATTCAATTTTGCAAAATAAAAACCAATAAACTTTGATACCATGCCTGCGCTGTCTGTGACAATAATTTTTCACCGCAGAAAAAAGTCTTCAAGTTTCCGAAAGTCCGGAAGGCATTATAAGTATAACCCGTTTTTGAACCAAACAAACGAGTGTTTATATTTGTACTTGGAACCAAGTCTCTTAGACAATGTTCATTTCTTTCCATCAACAGCAGATGTAAAGTTCATCGTTATACAATAATGATGACATATTGTATATTGCAATGTCATGTGAGTGGCCTAGTACCTTAAATGGAGATATAGAATTCATATATATATTCAATATTGGTGGAGGTGCCGAGTTGGCGTATCGACGTTCCATTGTACCACTAACTGACTGAGTCGGCGTAAAAGTGTGATGTTTGGCCACCAGAGGCGCTTCACTGTTCTTCAAGAGAAATATAATTCAGGAATAAAAGATTCCTTGCGTGTAGAATTTTGAAAAAATAAAGCTTAGAACAGCATTTAAGATAAAAAAAAATTATGAGTTCCAAAATAGAATATGAAGAATATAAGAAGCAATTTTTATGAATTAGAAACGTTATTTCAATGGTCCATATAGAGAAAGAGAGCAAGACTTATAAGGATATTAATAGATGAAATATATATATATATATATACCGGTATATATATATATATATATATATATATTAATTCGTTATTTAGATAGCGTAACGCAGAATATGCGTTTTGGGATGAGCGAGATATTCAATTGAAACGGAATCGAAAGTGCACAACTTGATTTTAAAACCATCAAGCCTTCCTCATAACACGTAGCCTTTGTAATTCCATTCAAACTGTTGGTTATCCTTCACAAACTTCAAACTGTTTATTTAATATTTTTCAATATAATAATTTATTTTCTCAAAAGCGACCTATCAACATTTATTTAAAGTCGTTAGAAACATGTCTACACCTTCACCTCCAGCATGTAGAATATTATAAACATTCTCCGGTAATTTCATCTTAGTTAGAAAAATTGAAAGTTTGAAAATTAAACCCAATGTTATTTTCACGGAGATTTTCTAATTTTCACAATTTTTTTTCCGAAAAAAACCGTCCAACCGATTACACTCAAAATCGATATGGATTTATTCTGCTATGACAACAATGTTCAGAAAAAGTTTCAAGTCGATTAGTCACTTTCTCTAGTCTGTAATGCGGACAAAAAATTGAATTAAAAAATACGAAACCTGATTTTTCCGGTTGTTATCCAAAATTTTGCATCTTTCCGCTCTTATATTGTACATAGACCCTACATTAAAACTACTTCATCTAGTCGTACCTGTTTGTTTTCATTGGCGCCACAGCTTCAAGGTTATAAGGATCGGGTTTGATACTACGATATTTCTTCGCGTCGTCGGACTCCGACGACCACTCGTCCTCATCTTGTCTGGAATCCAGGGAAGATTATAAGACAAGTCATTAAATATAGGACCTTCATCCTGTACCATGAGCAGGGATATACTGACCAAAGGGTGAGACAGTTCAAGTTTTAAGATCATTTATGTCTGTGAAATTACTCTAGCGGGAAATGTTCGCCGTATGGAGATTGGGGACCGCCAATTAATTACGGGTCATGACGAAGTCATTTCTCGTTTTCACCCTTATGAACCAGCGGGCGTGAATAAAATATGTGTATATATATATATATATATATATATATATATATATATATATATATATATATATATATATATATATATATATATATATATATATATCGACAATCTGGAGATACGGGTTCATCTCCCGGGGAAGGACGCGATTTTTGAACAGTTTTAATCATACAATTAAAATAATCTACTGGTGGTTAATCAGAAAGCTATTGAAATAATAGGGCCTATGTCTATTTATTGCCTATATTAATGTGTATTATACGGTGAAGCTTACGAGTCGCGGCGACGGTATTTTCCTCGACAGTAAGTGCAGAAGATGATAATAAAGGCTAACAATATTATGCTGCAGATGAACGCCGGCTTCACCACATCATTCTCCCAGATGAGCTTGGTGACTGTTCCTCCACCAGCACTAGAGGTATTCAGTAGCACAATCTGCAATCGGATGAAAATACGGATTTTATCGAAATAGTATGGAATAAAATATGGAGCCTTCAAATTCATAAATTCCATTTTTGAATTCGCTGAATTGTTACCATTGCTATTTCTCCTTTTTTGGGAGGGGGGGAGTTTATTGTCTTCTAAGTACCGGTAAGTGTGTAATTGAGATCAAATGTTTAAAAAAACAGAAGATGTCATCTTAGAAGTCTGATGCCATGCAGGTATGGGTTCAAATACCACGTGAGGCATGGGTAAATGTATAAACATTCCTCCACCTAGCATCGCCTCGTCATTCCATTTCTCACCTGTTTATTCTCAACCCCATATAACCTCGCTGTTGATGGACTCGTTATAAGCATCATTTAAAAATTACAAGATTGAAAATTGATGATATTTTTCAGTTGAATAATATGGTTAAATTCTTAAAACCGATAAACCTCGTCTTCTCCATGGTATTCTGATGGATTATAATGTCAATTGTCTATTCAGAATCAAGCATTCAATTCTTATTATCCACTCATTCTTATTTTTTTATCGTTATATGTTCATGATAGTGAATAGTATGAGAAAAACAGATTATGCTTACAGAATAATTTGCATGAGAAAAATATTATACGGTAGATTCAGATCATTTAGATCATTGCTGCATACACAAGTAAAGTAAAAGTATGCTGATATTTATATACAAAATTAATAATTAATTCCACTAGGTGAATAAATAAAATGAAATAATAATAACTACATGAGATGGCGCTTATGTGGGGAAAGAAACGCTGCAGATTGAATAAATGCAACGATTATTAGCAGCATTTGTGTATATACCATGACGAAAGTTATGATACAATTGTAGTCCTATATATTCCGTCCGTGATCGTACCTCCAATATACAAGTACTTCTATTATTATTTCAATACCCTGTCATAAATAGATCATTTATAAGAAAAAGAAAGACAGATGCGTGTCTACATGGATGAAGCAGGTATAATATGCATGTATATATATATATATATATATATATAGCCTATATATATGTACACATTTTTTTCCTGATATTATGGTGGAGTATACCTCTAATTTATGATCACTCACCGGTTGAAGGGCAATCGAACTCATCGGTAATTGCAGCAATCGTCTCGGACTGAAACAAAAACCATTCGCCAGACATTAGTGTCACTTCATGACACTACTAATCTTGTCACTCAGAAGACTTTTGTGTGATAAAAGTGTCATTAGGGTGTTTACCAGCAGATATATGTTATATGTACTGTACGTATACAATCATTTATTATTTTATTTATTATTTCATTCATTCATTTATTCATTCAATTTTACCGTTGACTGCACAGTACAGAATGATAAACGTCAGTAATAAGAGTGAAAGTGAGCAGATACAGAGGCCTATTGCACACAAATTATAATTAAAATAGTGCAAGTACATACATAATGATTGATAAGCAATATACATAAGAGTTGAGATCGATGTTTATTTTTTCATTTCGGTCGACTCTCAGTTCAGTCGAACTCAGTACAGTTTATTTTAAGTACATACAGTTGATCAAGTCCCGTTACTATACACATACACGTCCAGTTCGGGAATTCACTGATCTAGAACAGGAATTTGCTGATCCAGAACAGGGGGTCGATTGCGTAACTCTTTCGACAACTCGTTCGACAATGATTCTATTAATCAATTCTGCCGAAATGACAACTAAGTTCTCACCTATCCCTATTGTCTAAGAGTTTTGTCAAGAATTCTCACAGTATCAACCCTTGTCGACGCGAGATCTCATTTGTCAAGATCTAATTTATACTACATTTTTGTCAAGAGTTCATTATTTACCATGGTAATATATAATTGACCAATAGTAAAGCGACGAGAAAACGTAAACACAGAACTTAGAAGAATGTGTTACAGATGTGTATATCTATACCAACTCACTCAAGTATTAGTCAAGAACTATAGAAAGCTGTGAATGCAAAATTGTCTTCGTGTACTTACAATGGGATAGCTGTGCAAATTATAGTTTCGTTGTTCAAATGATAGACATATTTTACGTTTTCTCCTATACAAAGAGGTATGTATTAATTCTGTGTGTATTGCAGATGATTATCAATAGGATATCAGTCAGCACTAATAATTTATTTCGTCAACATATTATCTTGAATCTTGTATTGTATTTCCATTGCCCGCCATTTTCTTGGGTATTGTCGAAGTGGCGATTGGATACTGACATGTATTTGAATTTCGGCAGCTTGTCGGAGAAGGTGATCGACAACGAGTAGGACAATAGTCATTTGAGTGGTGATCGAGGTGAGATGAGAAATCGATTTACAAGTTGAGTAACAAAGTTATACAATCGACCTCCTGATGTGTACATCCACGTCGTCGCCAATGACGACGAGTCTCGTTTTACCAATTACAAACAAAAAGACCGATCAGCGGAAGATTCTGTTGGATCACACCTGAATGTGATTGATTGAGCATTGTCAAAAATATCAAATAATTGGCTCAACTTCACAGAAGAGAAATATGCTTACATATTCCTGTTATATTGTTGTGGTATAAAGTTATGATGATTAAAACTTTAAGGATCTGTTATTATTACACCCATATTTGCTATGCACCTTGAATAATACATACGGTACAAATAATTCCTTGTATGTACTGTACTTACAGGAGTTCAATCTACGATATAAAGAGAATCAGATTACACAATTGAATTTTTATACATGAATATATATATATATATATATATATATATATATATATATATATATATATATATATATATATATACATATATATATATATATATATATTCGAATTCTTATAATTGATAATATTGATATTTCCAGCAACACAATTGAATTGTTTGTATGAATCATTTCGATGTCTCTAACGTTTCAAACTATTTTCATAAGTCATTATCAAAGAGAATACAATATGAACTGAATTGAGCAACACTCAGTAAAATATCTTGACAATAAAAGGCCTACATACTTTCTACACAAAATAAAATTTCATCATTATTCTATATTCGGTCTATTTCTATTCTATAAAAAGAATAATCCAAGATTGCAGTATGACGTCATCGTTTCGCGATCCAGTTCTCTTCATTAAAACATTTATGTTACTCTTATTTCTCTTATCCTTGTTTAGATACATTCTCTTTGATGATGACTTGTGAGAACAGGTTGGAAAGTAAGAAAAATATTATTGATTTAAAAAATGTATGTTTATATATATATATATATATATATATATATATATATATATATATATATATATATATATATATATATGTGTATATATATATATATATATAGGCCTATACAGTCGAGTATTAAAGGTAAATTAAAGCAGTATGCCTATATTCGAAAATATAGAATCTGGATTCGATTCGACGAGCGATCCATCTGATACTGCCTGAAAATCCTCTAAAATATAACGATAATTCAATCTCATTTGATATTGATTGTTGATTACACAAAATCATTAGGTGAGTCCACATGCTTTCAGATAGTCACAACATAAATTCTAATCAAATTTGATGTACTTGAATAATCAAATAATTTTATATAGGCCTACCGAACTATTTTCAAAACTTCAACTAGCAATGACTTTGTAAATTCTTAATTTTAGGTCAACAGTATCTTCACTTTAAATTCATATTTATTCAGATCTAAATAACATTTCAACTCGTTCATCAATAATATTGGTACTAGTTCGTGATCTTTCAATTATTGATAATTGTAATTATTCAGATATCCTGCAGAACGTCAGTGTTATCATTTTCTCTGTCTTTCTGTGTTCTGTTTTCTTGCTCTTTATGCAAGAGGGATGAATTACAATCGAACATAATTGTAGTGAGGCGAGGATTGTCAACAATAACTGACATATCGATTACAATCAATATAGTATAGAACGATACGATCATCGATTCAATTCCTACAATACGATAAACTACAATTGAACACTATATCTCAAGTCTATGAGAAACGGTTTCGTATAACGACAAACGTAGATTAAAAATTTCGATATGATATGATTTTGGACATTCGATACAATTATTGCATAGGAGAGAACATATCTATATATAATACAATTAGTTATCAAGGTAATGTGAACGATAATCGATATGAGTTTTACAATCGAGGGAGGACCCCAAGCGAGACATGATAGATGTTATAGACTTCATATAGTAAATCATAATTTTGAAGTCGTGTGTATGGTGCCCTAGAACTAGACCATAGCATATTACTGTTATGTACGTACACCATATACTCCATGTGACTCCCTAACTTGACATTCAACAAGAATTCTATCCATTTTGGTTATGTAACCACAATCAATCAATGAAGTTCTCTACAAATCGATACATAGCCACGATTTACAGATGTGTTTGTATGTTGGTGTATATATATATATATATATATATATATATATATATATATATATATATATATATATATATATATATATATTTATATATATATATATATTTATATTTATATATATATATATATATATATATATATATATATATATATATATATATATATATATATATATATATTTATGTTTATTTTTCATATTTCATTTGAAAAAATGATTATGAATATTGATTAATTAGTTCTGATCAATTATGACTCTGAAGAATCCAGGACAAATCCTGGCGAAACGTTGGTCTTTTTAATTAAATAATATCCATGAAATAAACCCAGAAGATGTCTTCATTTACATATATATATATATATATATATACAAAAATAATGATAACAAGATAGGAAACAAGATTCGAAAACTCTATGAATCTTGTTTTTATTGTTTTTGTGCAAAAATAAATCGACTTGTTTTCAATTGCATTTTATCGATATGATTATTATTGTAGTGTATTTTGGCCTACATTACTACCTGTGAACAAGAAGACAACACGTCTTTGAAACGTTAGGTGAAAAATAAATAAATAAATACGTATTAATTTAATAGTTATAGTTCGTTCCTTCTATTATTCATTATATTTCCTAATAGAGATGTGAGGGGGTTTGTACGATGGAGGGTGATGCATGCAGTGAGAGTGACATTACTTTGAGATATGGGGTGTACGATGGAGGGTAATGCGTGCAGTTAGAGAGTAAAGACTGTGACACGACTGTGAGATATGGGGTGCACGATCGTGGGCACGCGTGCAGTTAGAGAGTAAATACTGTGACACGACTGTGAGGTATGGAGCACATGTTTGTATGGAGATATTCAACAGGTGTACACGAAGGATATGCCCCGGGGTTTGGGAAGGCGAAGGGGAGGAAGTGTGTCAATACGTACTTCTAAAACTAGTATGTAAAAAACAAGAAATACTATGATAATTCAACTTATTCTCAGACTCACAACCTAAAGACAGGTTAAATGGACACATCAATTTTCGAATTATCACACTGATTGAAAAACTGAACTCAGTGCCCAAAGTATATTTTACATCTCCAGGAAAGTTAATTTTATGTGAGTTATGAATTGTAAAGTAGGTATTGTGAGTTATTAATAAGTACAGTATCATATTTTTATATCTAATGTCATACACACCCTGTGCTTGAATATTAATGCACCTTTTATCTTATAGCTTGTATAGCGTAAGCCAAACATTATATACCCTGAATGTCTACCAATGTAAACAAACTCATGTCCGAGTAGTAAAACATGAATTTCTAACATTTTTCAATAATTCATGTCATAATAAATACTGAAAATTCAACTACAAAAATATTATAGAAATGAATATCATTAATTTCCATATGATATACAATTGATACATGCATTTACCTGCATGGGTTTGGGGTGGGTCTTCTTCGCGCCTTAGTTCTTTTCACCACCATCACCCATCACTGTAGTTTTTCTCCCTTCAGCTTCTCTCTCTCGACTCATGAAATAAACCGCTACACTACGCTGTATCAAACGCTAGATAATGTACTATATAATCGAACAGAAACTGCGATAAGAAGCTTTGTACAACTACTCTACGAGCGTACTGAGCGAACCGTGCCTACATTTTCCATGCCACCCTTGCCTTCCCTGCCACTATATCTACTGCCTACGTGAACCTATATATAGTATGGGGAAATGGATGCGCGCTTGCGTGCTAGGAAAGCCGACGGCTGTCTGTCCGTCGCAAAGAGCATCGCGTTTACCCTCGTGTTTAGGGGAGACCACGTGCAACACACCAATGTTTAGAATAGAGCAGCTTTCGATCTACTAGACTAGTGCTTCTCAACCTTTTTTGATCAAAATCGTTGACGCTTTTCAAAAAAGCAAATGTATTGGCGACATGGGCGTGCGTAGGATTTTCAATAGGACGACCCGTTACGAAAAAATGGGGATAGATTTGCTAGCAAAGTTATGTATTAATGTAAAACATATATGTGGTTATATATGGTTAGGTGTTGTGACAATGTTATTAAATTGTTATTCCCATATGCTCACTTTATAAATGAAAATTGAAATTTAAAATGTGAGCTTACATATAATTATATATATATATATATATATATATATATAAATTTAAATATGACATACGTTTTCACGTCCAACTAGTAATAGGACTGGTGGAAATAAATGATCTTCATAATATATGCATGGCTACACCCCCAACGGAGATAATGGCAATATACTACACAATCACGAGTCGATAATGGGGACGGATCTCATTTCATCACGCAGAGTATTTTTGGGAAATTCGAAGTAATTGTAGTGATTTTTCAAGTTTGTAAGAATAACGTTGGTACACCAAATTGTATTCTGTGCTAATTGTTAGGGTTAATTTAGGATGAAGTATTCAGTATATCTTCCTTGTGATGAATCAGGTTCGGCCTGGACCGTCTCTGCGGATCCTCTGCACACGCGCCTGTGATTGGCTATACCAAGGATGATTAATAACCACCCTTCCTCCCTACCCCCCAATGTTGATTATGGTATTAGCAATTGTTCTGGATGAAATTAATAGGCTACTACTGTAATTCATATAATACACGAGTTGCCTTCTCAATGGCGTTTTTTTTTTATAATTGCTTTCGACTTCAGTTATCGGACCCAGCCAAAGGTTTGATTTACGTTTGGGATTTTTCTATTACTCTCTCACCAAACCTATACTACTGTTGTTGCTTAACGACCCCACCAACAGCTAGGTTATACGGGCCTATACTACTTCTCCTGTGTGTTCACACTGTAGTGAAGAAGTGAATACAATTTCTCATTCATTCTTTCTCATTCATTCTGTCTCATTCAGCTTCTCTATTTTCCAAAGGTTGAGTACTTGAATGAAGATGAATGATTATCTATAGTGTATAAGCTCAAAATGAGTGTTTTAGAAAATCGCGACCCATTTTAGATGAACTCGCGACCCTATTTTGAATAGCGACCCAAAGATTAGGAATTATTATACTGGATGATTTGTTATATTCATCTATACAGGCCTACTGGTGTTGACGGCGAACTGTGAAGAAGACCTAAATCTATTGGCGTAGGATGAATGATTAATGAGATGATGGATGGTGACGTGAAGGTTCCTTAAATAGTAGGAACGATAGTGAGAATGGATTGATTGTTGTTTGTATTGTGGGAACCATTCCAGGATTCACCTAGAAGGAAACAACGAAAAACTAGGACCTCACCCCCCCGTCACATGTAGCAAATGAGTTACCGCTATGCTACCAGCGCTTGTTAGAAGAATTGAAAAAGAAAATAATAATTATATCATAATGTTGAAGACATTAGATTATGTTGTGTTAATTATTTTCAGCATAAGTTTATTTCCGGATTGCATGATCCCAACGAAGTGTAACCAGGCCGAGCGTATTGTAAATGTGGCCTATATAGTATCAAGATAACAGTAATGTATAAGTTGTTTTTCGTTAAGACATAATATTTTATATTTTACAACTCAGTTTTACTTGAAGTATATTAATTAACTATAGAAATCGTTAGCAAGAACTTCATAATTATATATTGTAATGAATCAATCTAAAAGTTTGGTGGAATAAAGTAACAGTATAACCGGTAAATTGAATGAGATTTTCTTGATGAATGCTTAACAAGAAGGGATTCAAGAGTTCTGAACTGTAATTTAATTTCTCGCGAATAACATGCTGATCAAGAGGTCACCCAATAAAATGCTGTATAGATGTTCTAAGACGAAACGATTGATATTGATAGGGGTGTAAAGCGGGAAGTCTAATATACAATATATTTTAGGCCAAGTCAACCTGCAGCAACAGTTGGGTCTACTTTTCCCATCTTCTCTCCGTTCCATCGGCTTTTACAGTAAGGTTGGATAAGGTTATGTTGGGTTATGTAAGGTTAGGTTAAGTTATTGTATTGTATAACCAAATTGAAGTTCGTTCTCAGTAACAGAGTGTAAAAAAATATTTCGATATTTAAAATGAATAGCCTATAATTTGGTTCTTAGAATTGATAAATTTAGGTCCGTCACTGAGAGAAGATTTCTTTTCATAATCACATTCTTGAACAACCTATACTAACTCAGCCTACCCTTAAATCAAAAAAGTCAGTGGACAACAAGATAATGTGTAAAAATAGACTGTGGGTTCTGTATCGGACCTGGCATATTGCACTCGGGCGGAGACGGCAAGGACGTGTTCGTTCAAGTCAGGACAATTGAATTCAAGACTTGGACAGACTTAGAGCGCAAAATGAAATGTTGAAGTGATTGTTATGTCAATAATAAAATCCAACCTTTGATACTACACTCTCTATCTTCCAGTATTGCCCATTGTTAATCATATCAGGCCTGCATTGTTGTGGTTATCGTTAAAATGAAGTCTCTTTCGGCGTTTGTCTTACCCTTTCCTGAAGAATTATATCAAAGTTCATTATGTTATTATGATTTATTAAGGTGGTGTTATTACAATATCACGACGTACTTAAATAATACAGTTTATACAATATAATACATCAACATTATCCATCGAGTTTTGATAGTGGCCAAAGATCAACTTGGACTATAATTTTAGCAATAATTTTACAAAATTTTACATTATATTAATCATTTTAGCACAAAAATACAATCATATTACTTTTACTCTCTCTCTCTCTCTCTCTCTCTCTCTCTCTCTATATATATATATATATATATATATATATATATATATATATATATATATATATATATATATATATATATATATATATATATACACATATATATATATATATAATATATATATATATATATATATATATATATATATGCGTATACCTATAAATATATAACTATAAATTTGCTTCTATGAAATACTATTCATTATTTCAAATCCAATCAAGTTTTAGTATTAGTATCATTTTCATGTAATAAATTCAATAATTTACATTTTAAGTCTTATAGGTGTATCTAATATCAGGTTGGTCTCGCTGCAATGACTGATAAGCAAGTAAGCCAGGGTAAGGTGTTTGTAAGCAGCCCGTTGAATGGGCGTCGAGCGGAACCGGAACCAGTAGCGTCGTGGCCTCTCTCAGCGTGGCGAGCAGGGCTGACGCGAGACAGGCTGATCTCTTTCCACGAACCAACTGTAAAACGTTCAATTGCACTCAATTGTCAAAAAAAAACATTTCATTTCGAAGTGTCTATTTGCCGAACCGGAAGTTGGGTTTAAATCAGTTTTAGCAAAGGTTTTAGTTCGGATTGGATTAGTTTAGGATGTTTGTTTGATCAGACTAGTTGGTTTAGGTTAGTGTGGATGGGTTAGGTTCAATAAATTGATTAGATTGAGGTGATTACGGTTAATTTAGGATGCGAGCAACAACAACAACAACAAGCTCCGCGTGTTGTAACATAAACGGATGGTCCGGTGAATAGAGGTTACCATTTTATTCGGATTATTTATTTCTATATCAGGAAAAAGCAGCATATGCGTTGTGCGATGGGTGAGATTATACATGAAATGGAGTAGAAAGCCATATATATATATATATATATATATATATTTAAATATATAATAACATATTCTGATTTTGAATCTATTTATCTCATTGCCTTTCTGGTTTACCTATTGATTATTTCTATCGTTCATAACTGATTAGTTTCACTTGTTGATATCTTTAAAAGCTTACCTCGAAGCTTTAATTGACGTAGAACAAAATACATTATGATTTCTATCTTTAATACGGTTCATCCGATGGGGCGTCTGACGAGCGTATACCGGAATAAAGTCGACTCGGTTGTGTGACATGGGTTTGGGTGTCCAACCTCACCTGAACCCTAACCATTTTCCATTGAAAAGCACCCCCAAGTCCATGTCACACTCACACGACCAGTCGACTTTATTCCGGTATACGCTCTTCACAGCGCCCCCGAATAAGCCATACGTACCTCCTGTCGACGCAAGCCTAATCGAGTGGCCGGGGCCAAAGGGTCCAGACATGGTCGACTCTTCCGCTACAGAATCTTCCGGTCCGGCTAAACAGTCTGCAAAAGATATTCAAAATGCATGTAGTGTACTTCTGTGAAGGATCAACATGACACAAAAACAGTGCGGCGATTTTTACAAATGTGTGACTTGTAACACATTCATGCTAAACTTGTTTTTATTTTCAGGTTAAAAAGGTGTTTTGCCAATCATTATATTTATTTTGTATATAGGGTACTATTGCATCATAACATCTCTCTCTCTCTCTCTCTCTCTCTCTCTCTCTCTCTCTCTCTCTCTCTCTCTCTCTTTCTCTATCTCTCTATTCAAACGAAGGTTCGTCAAGTTTGAGCATAACATTGAAGTAATAAACATTGCACCTCTATCAACTTTCATAAAAGAAATTGCCAAGTTGCCTTCACCGTCAATAATTTGAATTAATTCATTATTGTTTGCGTAACGACCTCACCAACAGGTAGGTTACCGTTATACTGGGGTACGAATAAGTAGATGATTATTATACTATATGAAATGATGATAAGTGATAAAGGACGTTTACAAAAACCCATGCCTTATGCCATGCGGGACTCGAACCCACGCCCACCGGTGGCTCCAGTTTGTGAAGCGGTGCCTCAGCTGACTGAGCTACCGAGGGCGGCTTCACCGTTTGTACCTCAAGATGCGTTATGTGCTGTAGTTGACTTTCCCTGCTTGTAAGCAGGGACGTCGTTAGGATTTGTGTATTGGGGGGGGGGGGGGGGGGCAGGTTGGGCACTAAGCGCGCGCTAAAATGGGGCCTGGAACCCCACAGTGAATTTTTTGTACCATTTTTAAAGTGATTTTGTCGATTTACAAGCAATTTTGGAGGCGAATAATTGAATCAGTATGGATATTTTCGAAGTTATTTTCAATAATTGAATCATGCGGATTTTTTTAGCCATTTGGCGATTTACCTCTTCCCACCAAAGTCACGCAGGGAATTTTTTGAAATATGGTATTTTCTGAGTGATTGTGGTGATCTACAAGCAGTTTTGGAGGGTAATAGTTGAACCATTATGGACATTTCAGAAGTTATTTTCGTGATATCTCCCAGCAAAATATTTCATTGTGTGTTATTCGTAGGTCAACACGAGTCAACATACATAGGCCTATATATATTTTTTTGTAGAAGGATGAATTATTGGTGGGGCGCAAATGACGATTGGGGGGGCGCGCGCCCCACCTTGGACCCCCTAACGATGTCACTGCAGTTGTAAGTGCTTAGTCATCCTTACATGCGTATCATAATCATGCCGAGTTGCTCAAGCTACACGATTATTGAAAACATCAGTTTTTTGCAGCTCTGGAGCTTTGAAACTTTGATTTTGTCACTTTTGAACGACGGAGTTGTGTTTCTTGTCATAAGTCTCTTACTGTATAACCATAGTACCCTAAAAAATAGCTTCTATACTCAAGTGTAACGCTGATATTTGTGATTGTTATTAGCAGACGACATTTTTTTGTGGATACGAGTAGACCCTATATATCTCAGCGTATTGCAATTGCATTAAATGACAAAGGAGATCACAACCCTGAAACTAGATTTTAACGAAACATGGCCATATTGATTCCCATAATTTTACAGACAACTAGAAACTCAACATCCCAATTTCAAAAAGTATAATTTTTTTTCGGCTTTCAAAGACCATGAATCATGACGTAGGCATTATCGATTCTGTGTATGGAAACAACAGAATCGAGCAAGCTGGTCTCTTTTAATGCTATAGCATTCTAGTGTACCCATGTTTGAACGTGAATGTATTACATTCACATAAAATTATTATTTCAATCCCCATTTTTGTTTATGTTTTCACGAATAGATTGCGCACAGTGGGATAACAATGCATAGAATGAAATAGCATGGATAAGGCTATATACATACAAACTCAAATTTTCAACAAACCATGTATAATTTGCTTGGAGAAATGAAAAATGATCAGTGTATTTTCAATTGTTCGCAATTAAATTTTCGTAACCCATTAAAAAGTCCTGCGCACGCCTAGGCTTATTATAACCATATACATTCATAAAATCCGCGAAATCGAGCAATTGAAATTACAGCTGACAAATGAAATCAGTCATGTTTGTGTTGTATTATATACACGAATGATAATTACGTAAATTCTAATTGAATAATACTAGTTACTTTCTCTTTCTCGTCTACGAAAGCACACAAGAGTGTCACTAAGATGTAGATTCTTAACAGACCGGGACGATTCGATTAGACCTTAGACCATTAGATTACACTTGCAATACAATTATCTCATTCCCTGAGAAGCCTTGTCGGTATGTATACGCTATTGACATGTAGAATCTTGGACTTTTTACATTTCCAAAACCACGTGCTGGCGTGTTGACGAGAGCATAGCCGTACTCAGGACCTTTCAATAGGTAGCCTATACGAGCCATTACGAAACATTAAACACACATTTTCCAGCAAAGCTATTTATTTATTCATAATATAAATGGTTGAATAGTATTTTAATATACTCACTTTATTGGTAAAAACATAAACAAAAATGTGAGCGGAAAAATAAGTATACTGTATATAGGTATTTACGTTCAAATACGAAAATACTAAAATACTAACCAGCCAATGAAAATAATTAATCTCCACAATATTCGTAAAGGTTTGGGTGGAAGAGAACTTTCAATAGTAAACTCCGCCTACTTGGAGCAATCATTGTATATTTATTACTATATTATATTATATTTTATTATATCATACAAGTATTGACCAAATCAGGACTTACAATACAATAGAACTACAGCCCTAAAGGAAATAAAGCCTAAACGTGGACAACGAGAAGGCAATGATGGGGAAGGCTCGCATTTGGAAAGCTCCCATGTAAATCACGTATATAGTGATTTACGTTGGTGCACGAAATATAATTCTGTGATTGTTAGAGATAATTAAGGATAAAATATTCAGTGTACCTTTTCTTGGGATGCATTAGGTACGGCCTGGGCCGTCTCTGCGTACCCTGTTCGCACACGCCTCTGGAGGGGAAATTAATGAATATTGCTGCATCGTATAGATGAATGCACTGATGGTTTGCAGTTTGTATATAGTTATGAATATAAATAATATTTCAATACATTTTTGATGAAATGAAACATCAAAAGAGAACGACACAATTGATGGATTCTATTGTTGTTGATTGTTGTTGTAAAAGATCAGTAGACGATTTGAAAACATTCACATTTCATTAATTAATTTTCATTTCGATTTTTTTTTATATTTTATTTGCATGGGGTGCTACATAGACAGAGAGAACATTTTTTTATTTCATTTCTGTATGAGCTCAAGTTTTTGTATGTTTGTTCATTTATAATTCATTACATTTTCATAATCTAATATTCTATCTATTATAATATCAATTGATCAATTATACTGTGTCACGTATGGCAGCCATTGTTCATGGATGGCAGAATCTTGAATAAAGATATATATATATATATATATATATATTATATATGTTAAACTATTTTCTCGGGACAACCACGTTTGCTCGTTTGATACAGTTTTGTTGGATCTGAAAAGATCCGTTGCTCCGACGTTTTTACAAGGTCGCACAATTTTCATCTCATATACATCAGATTATCATACATAAATACATATATATTTTCAAATATATTCAATGTTTCCAATACGGCTGAAAACTGATCGTATGTTCATGACATTTTGCCATTCAAGGCACAAAAAATGAATCCAAGTTCATTGAGTAATTATTATTTCACATTAATTACAACAACAACCAGATATAAATAAAAATCAATGTATATGTAATTGCAGGCTACGAAACAACTTTTGATATTTCGTATACATTTCTGTAAATTCGTTAAGGTCGTTCGATGGTAATCAATTTTTACTCATTATTAATAACAATTATTATATATTAGTATTATGCCATCGCGATTGTTCACAATTTGTGTAACCGCGTATCAACTAATCTTCTTGGGCCATTGATTGAGAATGAGGATGAAGACTTGGTATACGCCAATTCGGTTTATCAACACCACACTATAGTGTGGTGTTGATAAACCAAATTGGCGTTTTGATGTACGTTGTGGTTATGAAGCTGAGAAGTGAGAAAGATATTGTTGTACAAAATCCCCGACCGTGACGAGAATCGAACCCCGGTATTCCGAATGGCAATTCAACGTTTCATGGTATTGTCACTCATTTAACATTATATTCTTCTTCGCTATTTTTACTATAAAGGTATTTTTCAGAGCATAAGCCATAACAAATATACTTTCAGAAATTCCGTGAAAATATTCACGGTTTTGAGAATAATGAACTGTATTGTATGAAAAATCGTTAAAAAAATGAGTTGAAAAGAATCGTTATATCATTTTTCTCTACTAACTATCAATAGCAAGTATAGTATTCGGACAGCTTCCTACTGAAAAAGTCAGAAAAGTCCGAAAGAATGTGGAATTTCCGTTGATAATTCCGTAGATGTTGATCTAGAAATTACAGATCTCTTTTTGAGTAATTTGCTTCAAAATGCTACATTTCATATGAAAATAGACTGCCAAAAACTGAATGTGAATACTATATTCCTAAACCGATCAAGGATGTATGAGCCGCATCCGCTAAATCGTATAAGCCAAACAAATATCCTGAAAACACAAAATTGAAAAAAAAAAAAAAATGTGTGCGCGTACATTTATTCGGTGACCATCTATATCGATACTGCAATGTTGTCTATATTTAATTTTAATTACAAGCGTGTGTACGACTATTCTTCGACCAAGTCTTCAGTGATGAAATTATAACTTTCATTCGAAATATCGGCTTTCATTATTCATTTCACTTGAACTTATTTAGAAGCGACTGAACGAATACATTATAATAATGTATAACGCTATTTTAAGCTAATTCTTCGCGACTTTCACCCGCTTATTACGCTCACTCCTTTTAATACAACTTGGCAAGTCGCTAAATTAGACATATTACTGTAAAAACTGATCATAACATCGCTTGAATCATCCGACTAGAAACTTGAAATTCTAGCAAACGTGTTATATTCGCATACATATGTTCATAGATCTAATTGCCGTGAATGAAATGTATTGTATTTCGATGATTGATGTTAGAATAATGGGCCTCAAAAACAAGTGGGGAAAGCGTGAAAGAAGTGCATTGTGTTCTCGTATATCTATCTCTTAACAGCGAGAAGGCTTATACACCTTCAATAAGACAAGGCTTCCATTAGGAGATTTCTGTTAATTAAAAATAATTTAACATTTATATAACTCATATATAATTATATATATATATATATATATATATATATATATATATATATATATATATATATATATATATATATATATTATATAGGCCTATATATGTATATATATATGAGAAATGATTATATTTAAACGTAATTTAATCGTTTATTTGAAATATGTATTTATTAATTATTATATTAATTATATTTATCATATTGAACATCTGATGAATACATATTTCAAACAAACAACTAAAATACTTCTAAATATAATCATTATAGGCCTAATGTGATGAAACAAACATTGTTTCCAGTGATTTGACGAGTATGATCAAAACAAGAAAACAAATCGGAATATGAAGTATTCTTAATATAATATACATATATACTACACATACAGGTTCATCATTATATTGGTCATATTTTATAATTCGATTTTTCTCTGTGTTCTTATTAAACGAGTTAAATTCCTGGAAAACGTTTCATTTTAATACCGAACGCGAAAGTACAAAGAATTCACCACTTTATTTGCCAATAAATTTTCAACTTATCAAAAATAACCTATATTTTGAAAACTATTGTCTCCATTCCACTCGAGTTTGAAATGTTATTGTCCATCTATAAGTCTTTGTATGTCAAGGGGTTTACAACTTGCAAATTTGGTGTATGTACACCTGATTTCAGGTGATTTCAGAGATTTCAAGAGATTTCATATGGATTTCAAGGGGATTTCAAGTGATTTCAGGGATTTCAATGGGATTTCAATGAGATTTCATGGCAAGTGTACACCGGATTTCAGGAGTTGTTAACCCCTCGTTGTATGTTCATTATATTTTATTATACTTATTTCCATTTTACAGATATGTGTATTTATTTTTGTCATGTGAATAAAATGAAAATACATAAAAAAAATATAAAATGCGTTCGAAAATATTATTTTGGCTCTTCAAGTCCCAATATTTCTTATCTCATGAGAAGCCAACCCACAAGCCTTGACTTGTCGTCAAGACACTTTTCGCACACTTGTGACTGTTAGATGAGAGTTCCGAGCGACCTTCCCCCCTATCTCACATCACTAGCGCGCGGGTGGTTCGCTCCATCTTCTCTCGTAGATCCCAAGGTGGGAGGTACAAATCGGTATGGGTGAGTGGATAATACTCATAGCAATATTGATCATGACTGGGAATTATAGTCATTTCCCATAATAGCATAATATAGTTATGTATACGGAGGATACCTACACAGAAGTGAAGTGTTAGCCTGTATTTGTCATCACTATTCACAAACTTTAACAAATCTACGATATTGAATGGCAGCCGTATTCATCGGACCATTGGTCTGTCACCACATGCGGACTTTGTTGTTGTTGTTACGCGCATGCTAAACTAACCTGAATAACCCAATTTAACCAATTTAATCAGACTAACCCATCTAAAATAATCTAAATTCACTAACCTTACCAAACAAACGTATAATAAACTAATTTAATCCGAACTAAAATCAATTTAAAACCTTTACTTCCTGTCCGATGAATAGCCACTTCGATATTAAACACCGAATACTTAAGTCGAAATGAATTCAACAACGAAAGTAATTTATCGATTCTAATATAACCTTGCAAAATAAGAATCTAGAACGTATTAAAATTAACGAAGACATTCCTACACTGGGTGGGTAGAAGGTGACCGGATCACGTTATTGGGAAGTGGAAGTTGTAACAACTTATTTTACACCAGGTTATAAACGAATTAGAACTCCACTTCCACGTTCTGTTGTGAATATTTGATATGCACAAGTTTTTACATTACGAAATAACTTCGTGAATAAATTGTTTGACCGTGTCATTTTAGCTGCAATGTCTACAAGAATCAAAGCAAGGAAGGTATATTTACAATTGAGTGCCGTATACAGACATTTGGGGTGTCGATTTAGCGAAATATCTGTTTTTTGAGATAGCTTATGTATGACATCAGAT
Source organism: Brachyptera putata (assembly GCA_907164805.1). NCBI lineage: Eukaryota > Metazoa > Arthropoda > Insecta > Plecoptera > Taeniopterygidae > Brachyptera > Brachyptera putata. The sequence continues at coordinate 18,841,006 of OU015463.1, read as the reverse complement.
ATCAAAATTCTAATGCAAGAGAAACACATAAATGTTTGATACCTTCAGATGATATCAGTAAAAACTATTCAACTACTGTTCATAATTTTCACATGTATAAAGCTATGAACAATTTTTTTTCCAGCTGTTTGCCAGTGAAAATGTTGGAAACCAAAATCAGTGATTTTATCTCACATCGTTTTGAAGGTAGTACAAATATCTGTGTTTCTGTTGCAGCAGAATTGTGATATCTCTTACCGTTCTAAAGTTATAATCCAAAACTGATATTTCGCTAAATCAACTCCCATGCTCTCCTAATTTGGCTTTCCAGATTTTACAGGTTTGTCAGTATTAATCGACGTCTTAAAGGAAACATTAAATTTTCCAAGTGGGTATCAAAAACAAAAGTGAAAAAATATTTCATAGAGTATTAGGTAAAATAGCAAATTGTGGTCTATTTTTGTGTACAATTCAAAGAAACCTTAGGTGAGTATTAGTATTTTTGAATGTGGGCCTGGAAAGAGTAATTAACCTCAAAGCTATAGAGTTCAGATATATTTAATTTTGTTTTAATAATACTGAACTGAAAAACGTATTCACTGTTATATATTTTTTGTATGTTTGTTATGAAAATGAATTTTGTTAAAGAACATAAAATATTAATAATGATGTAATATAAGGAGTATATATGAAAAAATCTATGAGGTATTCCAGCGATCAGGTTTTAATGATTCTATTTTCCAGGCATTTCTCTAGTAATGAGTTATCATTTATTTGTACAACGAAGGGACATAAATAATAAGTCCCTATTCGACCCTCACAACAGACTAATTCTCTGAGCTATGTATATCAACGTCTAACCTAGATTCTGTTTAATTTTTGTAATTTTGTTGTAAATCCACGAGTTATTGCACAGACCATCCACCAATATAATTCGATTAAGGAATCATTAATTAGGGTTCATTAGTAAGGGGATTATTTTATACTGTTGATACTGATATGATATATGAATTAATGAGAATAATACAATGAGACAATATCAAACTATTTACTAATTACTGAAATTATTCTTCAACACACATATAAATCGTATACCTACGTTATAAAGGTTAGAGGTTACCAATCAACTTAATGGCATTCAAGTATTTTTATAGGCCTATATTTTGTTCCAGTTGTCGTACATCAGTATATTAGTCTACAATACGAGTACCGGTATAACAAAAAAACGTCTGAATGAAGTTTAAAATTTGAATGAAAAAAATAATGTCTATTTTATTTGCATGCTCATCTCGTAAGTGGTGATCGAGTTACCTTTCAAAGTAATGATTTCTAAACACGACCAAAACTTTTTTTTAATCACTAAAATCGAAAACTCTATACAAAGTTATTAATCCTCAATTAGGACTGATATTGAAAAGGTAGAATCGTTCGGAGCATTCAAGAGCGATCTTATCTTACCACCCGAAAAGTGTAATAATAACTTATATTCTAACTTATTGAACAACTATTAAACTTGCACAGCTATACTCACTTGTCGAAGGTACATGTTGAATTAGTCCACACAGACTAGCGATCACAAATATTGAAAACGACACTTTCATTGTGTCAATTTTTATTTTATTATAAAAATATAATCTCAAAAAGTCAATGATTTATTGAAACCGCTTTTCACAGTCGGTCCACAATTCGAGTTCATCATTCTTTTCACTGCACGCACAATCAATATGAGCATGCAAATAGCACTAAATACGAACAGGTAGATGTTATAGTCCGAGGTACAAGACGTATGAAAGAGAAATGCAATATTTTTACTCGACTACTAGCTTGGCTGAGGCACCACACCTACTCTCATCTTGCCGAGGTCGAGTAGCATACTATGCCGTAGTCATTACTACTATATAGCGACACACTTTCGGTAGATTCACTCTCTCCCCCCTACTTGGTTTCCACCGTCAGAAATCAGTTCGAAACGAACGTCAAGGTAAATAATCGTATTATATCTTATTCAAGGTGCGTTGTCGTTATTGCTGTTACACTAACAAAGTGATCCAAAGGAGAAACTCATTACTTTATTCATTTTGTACAAACTATCCACATCGTCTAAAACGTCGTTCACTTGATTCACGTGAGCTAAATTCAGCTATTCAAAAAATATCCAATTTGATCCTCTCCAGAAATAGTCTTTCTTAATTATTACTTAAAGTATCGAGTACAGGAGTCAGTGTAAGTAGTTTGATCAGAGTAGCCACTTTTATTTAAAAAATTGAAAATAAAATGCAACAATAAAGCAAAGTAGGGAATTGGCAAGCTAATCACACAGCTTGATCACACAATTGTTGAACTTTCAACTGAATCCTCATTCTCCATTAGATGATTGACACTCCAGAAACGAGATTGAAAAAGAATATAAAATGTCCTGTTATGTAACAGGCTACGTTTCGTTGCATTTCGCGTATTATATAATCTTATTCTTATACACATGTACTTTACGCGGTTTCAATTACTTAAAACTGTCAAATACGATGCGCTGGGACCATCGTTATAATACTGTATGGACCAATGGCTTGGGAAAATGCCTCAGATTAGCATCATCTGAAAATTATTTTGTGACTTCAAGATAGAATTATTGAGTCAATGTTACCCCATCATGTTGAGGGGGTGTAGTCCCAGCATTGAATGAGAAAACGAATAATAATGAAATGTTGATCTTAGATTTTATTTGTATGTTCAGTTGCTTTTAGCTAAGGAGGTTTTAGTATTAGTGTTTGTGTTTGTACGTGTTTCACTGTAAAAATATATACCTCTACTTCATTGCTGTTTCACAGAAAACTGAAATAATTGCCAATTAAAAATTCAAGACTAAAGAACTGCATAACTGAAGAACAATAAATAAGTATCAGGATGGTGTAATAAGCCTTGTTACCTGCAAATGTTCTTATCAGAATAACATTGTTTTTCAATTGTTCAAATTGTTCAAATTGTAAATGTTTTAATCATAGGCAAATTTCAAATCTTCAACTACCCACCATGTATACAACTATAGTTACTATAGTCTACAACGAACCTGAATTTTGTATCGATTAACTGCAGGACTGGAGATAACTGATGATAAAGCATGCTATGTTCAGTAAAAATTCATAATCACTGTTTTAAACAAATGTGTCACAATAAAATTAATTTTTTTTCAACTGAATTATTATTTTATGTGTTCATAATATGTCTCTAATACATCTCAAAAAATGTCAAGTGAATCTGATGATAAATTCATATATTTGTGTTCATTTGAAATCTGCTCTTTTTTACCCATGTTATGCTGGGCATAGGCCTACCCCATTAAGAAAAAATAAACTTCAACATAGCTAAATACTGTTTTACCGATCACTGAATTGTTTACTAAAGACCAATTATTTTATATTATTTCAAAGAAAATAGCAAATTATAAATTTTCATCCTGTTAACACAAAATTAGCGACTGAAGAGGCTTTTCAGATTCCTTCTTGGACTAACAAATATGGTAAAAAAATATTGGAATACTCAGTCCTACTCAATCTTAATTAACTTCCTAATAATTCAAAGAGTCTCGACAATTATAACGAGCTAAACAAATATGTCAGGAATGGATACTTTCAATGTTATGAACAATCTCATTTTAAATGTATGAATTCATTTATTTCGACTCCGTTAGTTGCCCAGTTATTATAGAATATGAAATTGCATTCAAAAAATAAATTATTGTATAATTTACTTGATATATTTTATTTTATTCAACTATAATGATCATTATTATTATTACTATTATTTTTAATGAAACGATGATCTTTCGTCCCATATTATTCCCATAGCCTAATTTAATCGGATCATTTCTGTTTAATACTTCTATAAGCTCGTGACTATATGTTAATCATTGAATTTTTTCCTTCTAATTCCTGTTGTATTATTGTTTATATTCATATCCTTGAATTATCACCTACTTTTTTCAATAGCATTTATCTTCTCATTATTACTACAAATTAAAATACAATTTTTGTCTATCTCATTTTTTTAGTACTCATCTCCAAGCTTTCCGTCAATTTGCTCCATTGTTTTGGTATATGTCATAAGTATGTGAAATTTTATTGTACTCATGATTGAGTTATACATATTTGTGTTGATATTATTCATCTCCACCGATAAAGCCCATCGAGGGTTTCGTGGAACCTACCAAGAGTATCGAGCCATTATTGTTATTATGCATTTAGGCCTACTTGCATAGCCTATATAATTTGTTTACCGACCCCGCATGCAGCTGGGGAGTCCTCACGAATGAGCCGATGATATACATGAATGATGATTGAAAACACATGCATTGTGCGGGACTCGAACCCTCGCCCGACCACTCTGTAATGTGAAAGTGATAAGCGAACTCGCAAGATAGTTGGACATGTAACGTCATTTGGAGCGAATGTAAGCCGCCTTTGTAAAATTGTGAATTATATGAATATAAAAACAAAATTGATTTTCAATTTTTCTATAGTAACGACAGCTATACATTTTATTTGAAAAGTAATCAAATTTGTCAATATCATACTTCCAAAGGCATGCGCACATGGTGCGCAGATAGACGGCCTGGGTACCTATAATAAAGGAATGGTATAATGAATGTTTTGTCCTACATGATCTCTAACGATTGGCACAGAATTTCATTTCTTGCACCAACGTAATTTTTACAAACCTATAAAATAACTTTTAATTCATATTAAGAGTCCATGGAAGTCGATTTAGCGGAATATCAGTATTTTGTCGAAACTTTTGAACGGTATGAGATATCGAAATTCTAAGAACGAGGAAATACAGATATTTTCAATACCATTCAGATGGTGTAAGTAATAACTATTTATCTCAAATTGCCTGATTGTCAGGCGTAAACGCTTAAAATAGGCTTACACATTTTTAAGTGTAAACGCCTGACAATTAGGTGATATGAGGTGCATAGTTATCTCTTACATCGTTTAAAAGGTATTTAAAATATATGTTTTCTCGTTTTCAGAATTTTGATATCTCATACCGTTCAAAAGTCATCACCAAAAACTGATATCCTGCTACATCCACTCCCATGGACTCTAAATATTAAAAAATTGAACATAATTATTTGAAAAAAAAAATGTGTCTCTTGATCCTAACATTAGACCCACCATTGTAATCGAGTGAAGGTCATAATTTTTTTGTAATCCAAAATAGTCGATTGATAGTAATAGCTCGCTTATAGTTGTCTTCATTGGGGCTGCAGTTTATCAATCCAGCGAATTGTAGGACATTTCCGCTTCAGCCTGTCGATAACTATGATGTATATCCGTTTCAAACCACCCAAGCACGGTACCTCCTCGTATTTTTAAACTTGAAAATGTTTTTTGTACTGAAACTTGGGTGTACAAAAATGTAATGAATCGAGTTCTTTTTCAACATTCATTCTATCAAGGTCCGGTTTTACGAATGAAACATTTGTTGATCAAGCAATAACTAGTGGATTAACTTGTTGTTCTGTGTGGTTACCAATGATACTTTTGTATCCTAATTATTAATTAACTAGATCAACACATTTATACTCTTTGTGAAATGATTTCTAATTATATTTTCCCTCGTGAAATTATGTTCTTTGTCTCTCAAACGTCACTTGTAGACGAGCTTCATTTGACATTCATGCCAACCTGTTACTTCACTTTCATTAGATTTTTATACAAAGATACAAAAACAAACATGCTAAGTGACCAAGGACAGGTATAACAGAAATCGGAACTGAACATTTTCGCTGCACATCGTCGCAAGGAGATTGTATTACTGTGAATGCTGCTCGCGCATGAAGGCATTGTAGGTACAGGTCAATGTTATTGCCACAACTTACGAGGCAATAACAAGTGAATGTTGTCAATTTACTCGTGTATATATTATTCGTACAGACTCAATATAAAAATGACGTATTTCACTAATTTTTCATTTAAAAACAGTTATATATTTATGACCTTGCTTATGTTATATCACATAATAAAGCTCCATATAACCAATGATGTAACTGTAAAAAAAATATTAAATAGTGAAATATTTGGTAATAAATATTAATATAATTTATTAAAATATTTATATACATAGTCCTATATATATATATATATATATATATATATATATATATATATATATATATATATATATATATATATATATATATATATATATATATATATATATATATATATATATATATATATATATATATATATATATATATATATACGAACGAGAGAGAGGAACCACGAAAAGCCCTTGTCAGGATGGTCGACCACTGCGGAAATCGAGCCCCGATCTCCTAGATGACGGTTCAGTGTGCTAGCCACACGATCATTCGTCTCAGTATACATATATATACATAGAAACCTTCATCTCAAATTATCCCACCATCTTACTATAATCATTCATCCGACTTCAACAGATCTTACTTATCATTACAGTACGTGCGTCGTTGAATCCAATATAAATACAAAATATATTACCTGACTTCATAACGCAATTAATTATCAATTCATTGTTTTTCAATAATCGTAGGCCTAGATTCAATTTATTCGTTTGATTTGACATAATTTATATTTGGTTCTATGAAAGAATAATTTGAATATTATTATATGAATATATTAGAATAAATTGATTATTGGTTTATTGTTTTTATTGTTTTCCCCTTTTTTCAGGTAGTTTTCTGTTCTCATTTTCATAACAATAGTCTTAATATTTTGTATTTCAATCCAATAAATAATCCCCTGATGATAACATATCAAAACATGTTGAAACGTTGGGAAAATAATTTTAATCGTTTTTCTAATAATTGTAACACACATGGTATTCCCGGAAATAATAATTCAAATATATATATATATATATATATATATATATATATATAAAGCAAAAATGGTTGAACACCCAAGAATATGGTTTATAGGTTTGGCTGTTACGTAGCTATGACAGCTAATGGTTGTAGAGACTGGGATAGGCTACCTAGTCGGGTGAAGCATTCGAGTGCACACTGCGCTTGCGCTTCTTCTGTCAGTCAGACGTCAGTTGGGTCAGTCAGTGCAGTCTGCGTGTACCGGCATGAGTGGAAAACAAGTAAAATGCGAAGCAAATTGTTTTATGCCGGCCTCCAGGCCTTTTAGTCAAATAGACCGAAATCTGTTTTCATTTCTCAAAATGTGTTGATTCACATGAGTATAGAATACAAAAAAGTGTTCCGTGTTTTGCATCGATGAAATCGACATAGAAAAATAAAAACCTCAATACAATACAAACACAGGTCCTGGGCCTAGTAGGGTTATACAACGCTAATAATTCAAGTTCCAAAATTGTAGTTTAACCTAGGGGCCTCTAGGCTAGGAGGCCTTATATAGTACATGTATATGGGGTACATTGGTTTTATTATAAACCATGTACATTTGTAATTAAAGCCGTCATCAACCAGTCCATACACTTTGACAGCTGGCCTAGCTAGGCTAGGTTGATCAGAAAATATGAGTGGAGGTGTCTATGGAGGAGGTAGGCATACCCTAGTTATTTGTAAGCTATAAATGTGACTTATGCATGAAAGGATTAGAACCTAGAAGTTTGGATTTGAGTTGGGTTCGCCGTAACTACCGTAGGACCTGTTTGCTTCCGAGATTGGGCTAGACATAGACCCTAGGCCATTGTATACTTAATGCCTAGGCTAGGCGTAGCTATATTGGCCCTTTAGTCCTAGATAAGCAAATTTATTAAGTTTTATAGGTGCAGATCCCGCTATAGATTGAAAGTTCCACCGTGCAGTTATGCACAACTGTAAGAGATAATAATGTAACGGACATCTTGTGCCTAATAGGCCTATGTAGAGACTCCTAGTCTCATGCTATGGATACCAAAGACAATCTAGATATACTTCAAGACAATGTCATGGAATGTAAAATAGAACTGACCCCTGCTCTTACCCCCATCCACTTTACTACCACTCCCACACCATGTAGCACCCTGTAGTACCAATGCAGCACTATAAGCGTGTTATCATACCGCTACCGAGCAGCAAGCAGAGTCTCTCCTTAAATGGCCCGCTTAGGCAGGGCAGACCTTGGAGTCTTTGGCCCACAGGCTGCACGACTTTATGGCCCACAAAACTTGATGGGACCAGTTTGAGATACAGGGCCAGTTTTATGTGTTTTTGGCACCCGGCAAGAAGTTCAGATACAATTCCACAAGCATGTAGTTCAGTCGCATTCAGTCGCACCAGTTGTCCTTGACGACGACCGGCTGGGGTCAACGGCGGGGTCAGTCACGACGGGACCCTTGGATGGGTGGCGAATTGCATTGTTTCGTTTGGGCTGCAGTACTGGATAATCATTCGGCACGGCTGAGCGGCTATGTGCCAAAGTAATACGACGTATGCGAAGGAGCGGTTATGTTATGTTATGTTGAAGCTAGTATATATATATATATATATATATATATATATATAGAGAGAGAGAGAGACAGAGAGACTGGTACTGTGACTGTGAGTCTACATAAAATAAATGTTTCAATATTGTAGTCACATAACATTGCATGCCTAAATCATGTAAACTTACTGATTAGTATAGTCTGTCTACTGCAAGTGCATAATATTATTGGTTATTATTGGTGATGCTATGATTGTGGCGTTGTGTTGTAGGTGATGCCATTTCCAACAACTTCCAATTATTTCTGTTCATATTTTTTTAATCTAAAAATATTATCACTGATCACAAAAAAAAAGCAAACATTAATCCTCAAAAAATTTATTATTCCATTTTTCTTCGCTGCCGGTTATTGAAAACCCATCTTTATTTTCACTCATTTTTCTTACCGATTATCATGAGTTGTTAGTTAACCTGTTGTGCTAAATATAATGCAGATTATTTATCGAATTACTCAGTTAATGCCGTCAGTCGACACTGTCAGACAAAAATATATTTCCGCTACCGATACGAAAGAATCATTTTCTATTCCCGTCATCCCGCAAGGTTCAATTGTTACTCATAGGGCCTATTATAGCATAATGTTTGTGGAATTTCGACATGCAGACGACCAATAATTAGGGCCTACATACGGTACTAAAGAACTAATTTATTTTGGCAAAATAAAAATGGGAATTTATCGAATACCCCCATTGCATCAGGCATGGGCCTAATTGATGAACGAAAAACTAAATGTAAAGAATTTATCAAACATGGCCATTATGTGAAATTTTTCGGGAAACTGTCATTTTCTAGAAGGTTTGCGGAAATCATTCTAATAAGTGCCTGCGTACGTACCGTAGGTAATTTGGACATTCTATTGTTTTTTACTCACTTTTTAGTACATGAGATTTGAGATTTTAACACAGACTCTGCCATTGACATAGAGCAGTGTTGTCATCCTAATGAATGGCTGCCTTTACCGTGAACGCAAATACACACATTGAATCGACATTTTCAACTGTACAAAAATCCAATAAGATGCTTTGAATATCTACGTACTTTGCCACTTCCTCAAATGGTACACCAAAACCTACTCGGAAACTTAATTTTTCTGAATAAATTCACTTATAGCCGTGTTTCATATTCTTCACAATTACGTTAATGAATATTATAAAACGGAAAGTAAAACACCAAACAAATCCAATTTCATTAACCGGTACCGATACATAACAATTGAAAATATGTAGGCCTACCGGTAGCCTATTATAGACTGATCAAACTGACCCACTGGTAGGCCTAATTGGCCAGTGAGGCTTATGGCCAGTCTGCTCCTGCGCTTGTTTCTTTTTGCAAAAAATTAAAATTCAATTTTTTCATTAGAATTCTAGTTTGAATTTTTTTTATTGCAAACTTGGGTGCACGGGGAATTTTATTTTGTTTAATCGTGGAATGTGTAGGTAGTATGTATATCGGTCATCTATCGTACCGGTGTTGTAAATTGTACACTTTATTAATCCTTGGAATTTGACATTACTAGAATGCAATTATATGGCATCGACTGTGAAAACAGTCAGTCAAATCTGATGCTCAAGGATTCTATATTTGTATTGGTTCACAGCATGCTGACCTTTTGTATTGATTCCAGACCAAGCTTGACTACTTGCATGAACTGTTTCTCTTCTTCGAATCTATGTCCCGGCAATGCTGGGCTTGAGCTTCTTCATTCAACTTACATTCTTCGAAATAACGTTTGTTTATTTAGCATCATTGCGCTATTAAATAATATTCCACATGAACAAGATGGTACAAATACTTGTAATTAAAGAGATAGATGCTAGGCCTATAAGATAGAATAGGATATAGGCTATGATATAATTCAGACAGAATATACAATAACCTTGGATCAAAGTATTTTAGACTGACTGTGGCCTAACATAACTTCTAAACATTATGTATTTCACAAATGGGTATTTGAACTCTTTCCATGACTAATAATTTGATAAAATCTAGCAGAATGTTATTATTGCCGATACCTCTGTATAATAACAATGACGTAGCATTTATCTGTTTAGAGTAGCTACTAAGATAGAGATTGTTATGATTTCTTGTATTCCTAAGATGTGTATGGATACTAGAAACTGGGTTACTAGGAAAATGCAGAATGGGCGTTGTGAGATGAGCTTAGAAGTATGGAAATCTAGAATGAAAAATATTCTTTCAGCTCACTCAACATCTACAGATCTTCGATTGCTTCAAATGTTTGAAAACCTTACAGCTGCAACTTGTTGATATTTATAGTGCAATCTGTCGCAAATACACTGCAAAACCTGTCATTCATTAAAATGTAGACTTTTATTGTGTTTTCTCCATTATTTCTCTTCTGATTGTTGAAAAAATATGTGAAAATGTGTTTGACAGTTGTTTTCGTATTCTGTGTGAATGCGAGAGCTTTTTGAAAAATTTCGTTTTCAAGTATTTCCTCCCTGGGTTATACTTATGGGGATTTTCCAAGCTTTCCAAAAAATTTCCGGAAAACCCAATCAACCGATTTCCTTAAAAAACAATCTCAACCTATTCTGGTGTGACATCAATACGTAGAAAAAGTTTCAAGTTGATTGCTCTTTTTCCTGACCTTTATGCCGCGTGCAAAATTGCAAAAAAAAAAGAGAACATTTTTTTTCGGTATGTGAAATGAAAGTCTTCGCTACTCTCATCTAATTAGCTGATGCCAGTTGATCACTAAAAAGGGGGCCACTTCCGTGGCTCAGTCAACTATCGTAGATAGCGGTAGAAATTGAAGTCAAGTCGGCCGTGGGTTCGAGTCCCACTTATGGCATGGGTTTTTGTAAACATCATTTTACTTATCATCACTTCATTGTTTCAATATCACCCGCTCATTCTTACCCCCATATAACTTGGCTGTTAGTAAGGTGGGTTCATTAAACAGCATTGAAATAAATAGAACTTGGATAAGGGGGGTAATATACCATTCTGTGTTTTATGAATAGAGTATGTCCCATTTAGACTGATTCAATTCACTACATTTAGCCATCCTAGTAGGCCTACTAGTAACATTTTGTTTACATACGTATCTCTTCTTCATTTTAAATCATTTAGGTGCAAGCTCATCTATCTAATCAAGTAATCAGCCTTTATCGTCAACTTTTCTGTAAAGTTTTTTCCATCAAATCATAGATGATATTAGGTATTTCAAGAGTGTATGCTATAATATATCACATGGATTTAGGTTGGTGATGAAGATTTTATTTCCATTGAAAAGCAAGTGAAAGATGTTCCTCAGAAAACACAATAATTTAAAAAAAAAACACAATAATAACACAATAAAACAATGGCTGGTATCTGCGCTAGAGACCCCATTTGTACGAGTTCCAGGGCTATGCTCTAGGCATATTAACGTTTTAATTCACAAATATAATTCCGCGTCCCCCTTCCCTTCCTCCCCTCACCGCAGTCAAAATTTATCTGCGCTTGTAAACGAATATTAATAATCAATTCAATTTAGATTCAAGATGAGGTATTGATATGATGATCTGTTTTCAATTATGTGCACAACTACTTGGTAATTGTACACGTAAGTAAAAAGACAAGAAAGCACACAATAAGTAATGACATAGTTCTATTATTTACATAGGATGATACCAGGAAAATGTATCCTTTATCACATGTCACAATTTGCCAATCGATTGCGACAACTTGAAATGGGTCCTGAAATTTCACCACAAGACAAGTGTTATCGGTGTTATTTCAAGTTGTAGAAACATATATCATTATATCGGTATCAGGCAATACAATGAGTATTTTTATCTCCTAAGTATAATTTATTTTCACCACTGACATATGTCACAAAATGTGTTCTGTAAAACTGCGATCAACCCAATCTGTTTGTCTGGCCAAGCATATAAAAAAATAGATCTGTATATATATATATATATATATATATATATTAGTGATGCCTTCGGGTAACAAATTAGGAACCGGGTACCCGCCGAAATTACCCGGGTATTACCCGGGTAATTTAAAAAACAAAATAAAACTAAAAACTTGAAACTATATGACTATATATGCTTCTCAGTTCTCGGTGAAGAATAGTATTTGGCAAGGCAACTAAATAGCGGTTGACAGGAGAGGGATTCAGTACACTGCACGTGTGACCACAGATAACGGTAGGTGGTGCAACTAGATTTGACGAGCGCATTATGACAAGTTGAGGGAGGTCTGGGAAGGTAGGTGAAAAAATTTATGTAGAATGCGAAGTTGAATTTCTCTCGTTAGCTTGAGTGATTTATAAAAGTTATTTTCTATATTATAGGTACTGGTTAGCACAATTACCCGGAACCTAGACGGGTACCCGGGTAACAGAATATTACCCGGGTAATGCATTACCCGTACCCGACCCGGGTACCCGAAGGCATCACTAATATATATATATATATATATATATATTAGTGATGCCTTTGGGTCAGCTACTGATAATGCATTTCCCAGGTATTATTCTGTTACCCGGGTTCCTGCAGTAAGGAAAATAATGTGTTTAAATCACGGAAATGAGAGCTGTTTCGACAAGCATTCATACGTTTTTTCATCATTGAGTAGGTATATCTATTTCAATTCATAAAGAATTTCTCTCCCGTCACCCGCGATTTTGTTGTCATACCTAATATACTAACTGTAAACAGTTGTAAACTGTCCTTCACTGAAAACGGTCATATACCTCATGAAAGAAGATTTACACGATTGTTTGGGAAGGGACATATCCGACAGTAAGAACCAATGAATAGGGCAGACAGTCGGTCAAATCCTTCATATCGATATGCTCGATGTATAACCATTTACCATTTATTACAATTAAAAAGTAAGAAGGTAAACCATTCTGTGTGTTCCTATTGTCAAATGTCAACATATTTTCTTCATGGTTTCGTCGTAATCAGAAAACGGTAGAGGGGAAAGGTATTGTCATTAGGTATCGTTTTGGGTGATTGGTTTAAAATCTAGGGGGAGATAGGAAGAGTGAGTCTTCACCATGCTATTGTCAAGAGTTTGGTTGGTATTGGTTTATTGCTCAGGAGGTATTTGGGGTGTGGTGTTCCGTGGCTTCTAGTTTTTTCAATTTGACTGTATGATTCAGGCTAGTTCAGAAGTAATCTTTTTGTAGACCTGTCGTCCAACTTCAAAAGTTATTGGGGTAGTATTGTGACTGTGGTTTTACTCAACATGTCATTCTGCATTTTTTGTGTGCTATTAATTTTACAGGTTTATTTGGTTTTTCTAATTATTTCGATGAATGCACTATGTATTTATCCATGTTATTTTCCAATGCTATTTGGCCAATCTAGTTTGTTCAAGAGTTATATTCTTCAAATACTGAGTTTGTATTTTGGAATGAGACTTTTTTTATTTAAAAAAAGTATAATTTCATAATAACTACGCACAAACTATTTCAACATGTTTTTGGATATCAAATTATTCGACGTCAGAGTCGACGTGGCCACAGAACCATTGCTACCAAAAACAGAGAGCAAAATGGAGTTCCAATAACCCCCGTATAACCTAGCTGTTGGTGGGGTTGTAAAGCAAACAATAATCGGGAGTTGCAATCGACGTAGCAACAAGCTACAACCGGGGTTCTTGCACTTGACCTGAGGGCAAATGCACTGAAAAAAGACAATCAAATGTCAGCGAGATCTGAGCAATGTTGCTAGAACAGCGATGGTGCGGTGACCGTGGAAAGTGATGGAAGGATCCAAACTATGTAGGTTTTAACAGAAAGAGTCGAGTGCATGAAAGGGAATCATCTGAACACTAAAGACAGTAAAAAAGGTGGGGTGTGTGTTAGTAATATCAGCCTCCAGGGCTGATACGGAATTCAAACTGGTAGTTGAGAAGCAAGTCCGAGAAGCAAGTCCGAGAAGCAGGTGCCGTGAGGAAGATGTAATGTGATTACAACGATGGTATTTAGTCATGAGGGCTGTGCAAGCAGAGCTTTTTGAATTAAAGCAAGTTTTACTTATTTTCGAGCGAAACTTGAGCAAGTTTGAGCACAATTTTAGTAGTTCGAGTGCTCAATTCAAGTTGATTCAAAATTGAATGGATAACAAAACAAAAGTTTCAAACACTATACTTGTAATACCAATATGTTGAATGATAAAAAGAAAACGAGTTTATCCTTCCACTATCGCTTTTTTGAAATGTTTCGAGACTTGAAATTTCGAGGCTCGCAGAGCTGTATTAATTATGCATCTGGGGTGACTTTCACAATAACTTCACAGGGGTTTTATTTCTTGCCCTTTCCAATTGCATTCTGCTGAGTGTTAATGAGGAAGTTTTTATTTAAATGACGGTTTTACAATAATAATTTTCCATATTTTTCAACAAGATTGAACACTATACAATATACAGAGGAGAAAAATGTATCCCCACTGTGTCTAAGTGGATTTTCTGAAATGGGTTTTGTATGTGTTGTGTGCCCCAAAACACTTAGCTGTTGATGCTTCGTTGAACCCAAATATTCATTCTTCGATGTTTTGTTATTCCCAATTCTCTTAACAATTTATTCAATTTCTCTTTCCAAAATGTTAGTTTGATAGGCCTAGCATCTAATTAGATTCACCTACAAATTCAATGGATTCACTGACCTAGAGCTCAAGCACTAGTGGTGAAAATAACATTTCTCTTACTCTTATTGTACCATTAATTAAAGCGAGGTGATCTTTTTTTCAAGTAAAGTATTTTTGAAAACACCAATTACATTGAATATTTGTAAATAAGTATACAAATATTCATCTCAGTAGAACGTCATTTATGAGATTCTCATTTATGCATTCATTAGATTCTTAGTACATACATTACAATTCGTATTACATTTTTATTCTCACTGTATCTTTTCCCATTTAACTCTGCTGTTCACAAGCACGTCACAAGAAATGCCAACAAGATTAGAACTCCAGTCTACTCGTACTTCCATATCAAACGAAGTACTTCCCATCTCTGCACCCTCATCTATAATCACCTTCCCTCCACACATATATATATATATATATATATATATATATATATATATATATATATTGGTTTTAACGACGCACTGTTATGATAGCGCAGATCTACTGGCGTCGGATGGATGATTTATGGGATGATGAGATGAAGGTTTCTTGGGTAATGGGAAGGATAGTGGGAAGGACGCGGTCATGCCCGACTTATCCCGGCATTAGCCTACACTACAGAGGAAAACCATGAGAAACCTCTGTAAAGATGGTCGGCGGCGGGGATCGAACTGGGTTCGAAATTCCTCTCGCCTCCCGGATCACATGAAGCGAGCGCGTTAACCACTGCGCTGCGTGCGCTGGTGCCTTCTCTCCACCACAGTATTTAAGTTTTCCTATTCCAAACCCCTACTACAACCTTGAGGAGTTTGTGCTTGATTTCCATACCTAACTCTACTGACATTCTTATTCCTTGTGGTACCATCCTGCGTACTCATCACTTCACTTCAGCCCCTACATGATAGCTTTCTCCAAATCCAACAGACTTGTACCCTCAATAATTGTTTGGTTTCGATAGCAGTTCCTAGTTTTTAAACCTCTCAATTTGGTTTTTCTTTTCTATTCCTTTTTATTATCATAATTATTTCATTATTATTATCAACTTATAATTAGCCCTAGCTTATTTGACGAAACCAACATTATTACTATGTAGGCCTATACATACTGATCTAGGCCTACGGTGATTAAAGAATACAACACAATATACATTTATAAGTTTTATCTTTTGATCTCACCCATATGCTCCCCATGTTAATTAGTTTAATTAATAAGTGTTTCACATCAATACATTTTTTTAGTCTGGTCCCCTGAAAAACATACTAATGATGCTCAACTGTATTGGGTTTTTCTTGTCAAAGGTCAAGTTTTTTTGATAGCTCTTGCAATTTCCATCTTATTTCTCTGCAGCATATCTCTGCTGTAGCATTGAGCACTTATAGAAAATTAAAACCTGAATTGACTGATGTGTACCTTCAACAGTTCAACTATTGACAACATTCTTAGGGCCATTGACTTTATAATAACTACGTTAATGTTGGGGCCAAGACTAGGTAATGAACTAGGAGCCTACCTACCCAATTTGAATCACTTCCCTTTCAAGAATACCTCCTTGTAGGTTCTCGACACCTTGGCATGGTGTGAGGGCTTGGGTAGCCCTGTGATCTCCAGAGCTATCGTCAGGAACAATTTATTTGCTCCCAAAAGGGTCACCCGTGACAATAATGTCTGGAGTGAGGGTCCAGACCAAGCTTGGACCGTCTCGGTTTAGTGGAATCCTTTTGGTGACCGGTGTATGTGGAGGGGATACTGAGCATTGTTTTTATTTTCTATTCTTTTCTTGTCACTTTTCTCCTCATCTATCGTTTTCTTGTTTCTTTATCTTCCCTTACTATTCTCATTCTAGCCCGCTCTTTCTCTTCTCTTTCTTTCTGTTACACCTCAATTGGAATAAAGTTTTGGAAAAACAGCATCTATAACGCTTCTATCCCGAAGATTGTGTTGGTATCGACAATATGTGTAATAGGGTGTACCTGTTTTGTTTCTTGTGAAATACTTGATTTCAGAAAATAATTATGAATATTTTAATGGATGTTTTTCACTTCATTTCAACGACGTACGGTACCCAAAAATGAAGAGTTGCGATGATAGGCAAGTCTATGACCCGACTTGAAAACAGTCTGATTTTGCAAACTTCTTGTCGTTCAGGCTTTGAAGTCGACAACGGACGGACTTCCTGGGTTTCTGACCTTTGCACAGAAACTGGAACCTAACCTCTTTCTTCATTGGAGGGTGAAAAAGGTTCTCACAAGTGGTCTAGCTAGTTATCGATTTTTTTTTTTTTTTTTGGTGGGGGGTTGCCGCTTACAAAATCCTCCCGAAAGAGAGTCATGTTCAAGCATCCCGCCTTGAGGTGTCCCCAGTCCTAAGTCAATAGGGCAAAAATTTCCTGCCAGGGTGATTTCATATATGAAGATAGATATGATCATAAAACTTAACAGTGCAAGGTTACGAAATTAACAAATACATCATAAGATGCAAGCAATATTTGTCGTAAATGCTAATCACTCAAATTTTATTATAGCAAAAGTTCGAATATGAATTGAAAACAGAAGATGATGTTCAGTAACAGTCGATATTTTTGCCGTTAATTTTTACCTCACCACATACCGTTACATACAAATTGTGAATGTTATGGATTAACAGTATTTCAGAGGGTACGTCTCTAAATGGAATGAAGCAGTTTCACCAGCAAAGTCACGACGATTGTTTATATGTTACCTTGACACTGAAAATGTTACGCTGTGGTTAGCTTCCTCTTAAGAAAGTCACCTTTTTTCTGAATAATAGGCCTACAAGCTTGTAAAAACAATCACTGGTACCGGTAATTAGTTTACACCTCATTCATCATACATCGATCCTAATAAATGTCAATCATTAGTGCAGTGTGTCGTTAAGTCCAATAGGCCCACAGTGGAACCTCTTTACTATGATTTTCAGGGTATCAAAAAAGAAAAACCTCACTTAAGAATAAACTTACCAAAGAATCTAAATAACATGAGTGAGCATATGTTTGAGATAAAAAATTGAACTAACCAAGGTAGTAAATGTACTTAAGATCGAGAAACCTGCTAAAGAAGTTCTGTTGTACTGAAAAATATAATGAAGAATAGTTACGACTATTGTATGTATTACGTTCTTCTTCTAAGTCGCTGGTGTCTGCCGATCGGCATTATTTGATCACGAGTTTATATAAGCCGCCTTAGCTCTGAGCATTCGATCAGGGGCGAGCGGTCAGGGCAAGCGTAGTAAGCAAAGCTTCCTTTGCTTGTCATAATAATAAGAAATGAAGGTCTATAATTATGTGGATACTCATCGCCTTCTGTTATCAGGTGTGGAGAAATCCAATTTACATCAAGTTTTCATGTTGCATTTCATTTTATAAGCTCAAGCTATCGTCGCTGCTCCTATTGCGGTTGACCTCGTCATCTTCATATTAGCTCGTCACATTACTACTTCCCCTCAACCCCCAAATGCCATTCAGATCCACCAAGTTATCTACGTTTTCATAAATGTGATAGCCTACTATGTAGGCCTACATCAAACCTGTATAGACTTATCTACGTCCGGTGTATGTTAGAACGTACAAATATGATTTGATCGATTGGATATCAGTTAGTTGTATCATTAAAAGAAATATTATATAATAATGCAAATGTAATATGAAAGGACTGATACGTAAGTATTTTGTGTAGACGTAATTGTAAATTAATAACTGATTAATGAATTAATATCAGAGATCAAACAAGATCAACTAGTCCATAAAATAAAAATTACTCGAGTGTGGAAATATTTTCAATTTTAATTGGTCTGCCATAACGATACTGAAGCATCTGTCAATAAAAATGCTCTTCATAGAATTCCTAAATTCAAAAATTCCCTGCGAGTCATACTGAGTGGCTTCTACCCCCCGGCACCCTTCTCCCGCAAGTGTTGTCATCAGCTTCGTGGCAATTGCATTTTAGAGGCTTATCCTCCCTAAAAAACACCGACACCGTCCCTGCATTCGATTCACAATGTACGTTATGCTCTCGGCACCACACGGGCTTTTAACGCTTCTGCGCGTCCTGCCTTAGTTGTCTTTCACATGTATCTTGAAAAGTATATAGTAAATAACTATTTATTGTCATTGGATGCACATTATATTCAGTTCAATTCAATAGTTTATTTGTCCATAAAAATCACAATACTAAGTGACATATACAAGTACACTTAACAGGATGTTGGACTCGTCAGATAGTATAATATATCAAAAAAATTAGTAATGTCAATTAGAGAGATGATCAAATACAAAAGGTCTAATGATAATAGTTCAATTAATAGAGGCCATTACAATGATATAATTTGAGTAAGTTAAAATTACAATTATAAAAATAAAGAGTCAGTTACAATAAAAATAATGAGTCAGATGCCATAATACTCGATATCAGTAGATTGAAAAACAATAGGTGAGTTGAAGAACTCATCTACTATATCTCTTGATGACTGTTTTGAAGATGTTGATATTATTTGTTGTCATTATTTCCTCTCACAGATGATTATACAATTTTATACCTAAATAAAATATGCTTTTCTCATAGGCTCTCATGTTATGAGCTGGTATCACTAAGTCTTGTTGCAGTATCTTGTCAAGTGTTGCTGATTGTCTGCATTGATCGTGAGTTGTGTCTTATGTTTGAAAATAAATAGCAATGTCTCCAGGATGAATATGCTTGGCATTGTTAGAATTTCTTCTTTTATGAATAATTGTCTGCAATGTCTATTTCTACGAGATCGGAATAGAGTTCTAATTGCATACTTTTGTAGAATAAATATCCTGCTCATTCCGCTCTCAGAGTGACCCCACATTGATATTCCGTAGGTGGCAACTTAGTGGAAGTACGTGTGATATACTATAGTTCAGGTTTATTCTCACTGACTATGCCATGGAGTTTAAAAAGTGCGTTGATAGCTGTACGTAACTTTGTGGCTACCATGTTCACGTGAATATCCCATCGTAGATTTTCGTCAATTACAATAGTGAAGGAAAGGTAATACAGACATGTAGGCCTAGACCTATAGACATATTGTGTGTCCACTACATTAATAATGCTGGAATATTAATATTTTATTATAGTAATAGATACTTTTGGTTACCAACAATAATGATTGTATTTCACTAGTTAGATAGATAGATAGATAGATAAGTCTTTATACATACATGTAAATACAAATACAGTGAAGAAGGGCGAGGTTCGGTCTCACAACCGCTCTTCCACCTAACCTTATAACATTGCTTATACATACTTAAAGCTAACACAATTTTAAAATACAGGCAGTCAGTCAAAAAGTATAGCAAATTAAAATATTCAATAAGATCTTAATGGTAACTTATAAATATAGTCAAGATGAGGTATTATTTAATATCTTTACGCCATATAAATTAGGCATACCCTACTTGAAACAATAATTAGTACTTAATTTAATAGAATAGGTATCATCTGAATAAATTGCATAACATAATAAAAATAACAACTAAAACTTAAATAGGAACTTGACCTATACCAAGTAACATAACAATAAGTATTGATTATACCTAGGGAAAAGAGATCTTATGTGCGGTTCCTTACACGCGGCGTACATATTTTGTAATATATAATTAATAATATAACGGAGAATATTATAATGTTGAAAATGGTCCATTTATGGCATATTGACTGTTTAGTTATAAATATAGGCCTAATGATTATTTTATTTTCTTGAGTTAAGAGTAGAAAATTTTTGTACTCACTTTTGAAAATACTCAACAATTGGATGGATTTTAGTTTTCTAGGTAGCGAGTTCCATAATCTAGGCCCATTTATTGAAAATGATGAGGAGTTTATGGAATTATGTTGTTTATACACTAAATTATTTTGCTGGCGTGTGTTGTGACTATGCAGGTCTTTCGTGAGCAAATCAAGAGCAAGTAGTTATAACCTGTAGTCTATATTATAATCTCTTTTCAAGTGCATATTTTCTTGAGTGTTTTAGCTATTGCACTGTGTGGAATTGAAGTTGTGTAGGCCTAGTTTGAGTTGATTATTTTCAAACCATTGTGTTGCTGTTCTCATTTTATTTTCCACTTCACTTCGCTTTTTTGTTGATTTTTCAAATTGACTTTTACAGATGTTCATCCGCAAATCGTTCTGTATCCTCGCCTGAAAATGGAATATCATTAACGAATATAATAGATAAAAAAGGTCAGCTAAGACCGACTCGTGGGGTAGGCCTACTACACATGAAATTTGTTCTTGGTTTTGTTTTCCATTTATATCATACATATAATGATTTCAACACATTGTTTTCTAATTTCCAAGAACCAGATATCTAATTAGATCAAGTGCAGTCCCCGTTATACCAATGGTTATACCATACAAATATTAACTGACGATCCTGAAATAATGCCTCCGTGTGTTTTAAAATGCTCTACATTTCTCTTCTAAAACCAACCATTTCCATTTTTCTTTAGAAATGGTAATTTTTATCAGGTTGCCCTAAAACAATTATGCACACACACCTGTGTTTAAAATGGAGAATCATTGGTAGTTTGCCTTGTTGCTATGGTTATTAATAACTTATTAGTTTTCGGTGTCAGCAGTAGTGGTAGCCTGATTTGTTATTTTAAAATGTTCATAACAGTGTAAAGTTAAACAACTTTTTACATTATTTCTGAATTATCAAACTAGACAAACAGCCTTTACGCTAAACTAGAAGCAATTATCTTGAACTCTAGAAGAAGTTGAAGTTAAGATGGCACTAGGTATGACTGCATGGCATGATAACATATCCATTAGAAAATCTGTTTATTAGACAGGAACTGGAACTTTTTTCTTCGTTGCTGGTTGCAGTAGGCTTAGGATTCTCCAAACCTCTTAGCTTCCAACAGTGCCAGTGTTGGGTAAGTTCCTCAAATGAAGGAACTAGCCTAGGCCTAGTTCTAATTCCCCTTACTCGATCCAAAAAAGGAACTAGTTACCGTACCGTTACAGTTTTTCAGAAAAGAAAGGAACTTAAAAGTTCCACCAAAAATTAAGTTCCTTCAAAAGTTACCGACCCGAAGTTTTTTGTTTGAATGTGTAGCATTTTCAAAGGTCTTGAAATGTTACAAAGCAAAAGCTTACCAATTTTATCATAATCAATTCAATAATTATTCGATCATCATTGATGAAACACTACCACCACATTGATTTTTCAAATAATAATTATATTATCACGAGGACTAGGCCTAGCAGGGTCAAAATGGAACACTGAAGTGGGAATTGGGCCTCAAAGTAATAAAGCCTCTTGTGGTTACGCAAATCTTCCTATACGCGTCTTGAAAATAATCTCAATCTCATTGGGTGGTGTCACTAGGTAGTGATGATGATCTTGGAATGCATTAGCTGGGTACGCAGATTGACATTTTTCTCTAAACCCTTACACTGTCGCTTGGTTAATTCAAGTCATCAAACTACGGCAACGTGCAAAAAGATCATACAATAAGACTTAGACAGGGAAATACCATGAAATATGTCTGGAAATAATAAGATGCAGGATGGACGGCAAGGATTAGGCCGAGTCAACAGCGTGTAAGACAAAGGGTCAAAGATAAAATCTTTCTTCTGCTCTTACAAATACGCGATATTTTCCACGTAGCATCTGCATTCTTGAAAAACAATCTGTTAAGAAGGAACTTTAAAAAGAACATAAATTTTGTTCCTCGTTACCGATAAAAGTGACGTAATTCCGTTGAAAGTTACAGCTTTATAATAGGAACGCGTTCCCATAAAGGTACCAAAATATGTATTTCCATTGTTGTTACCACAAAATCCTAGCCCTGCTAATGAGATGGGCTATGAAATGTGTCAAGTTTTTGCTACCTATCTTAAGAAACCAGGACTTTGTTATTATCTTGTATTGTCGTGGTATTTGCCTCTCCTATAGTAAACATTAGTAAACTTCTACTAGCCACGAACGGTATAGGCGTGGATAACAGAATTGAATTTTCTACATTTCAGATGAAGTTGGCGCTCTTATTTTTGATGTGGGAAATCATTCCGTTCGAGCCGGGTATGCTGGAGAAGACACGCCGAAGGCTGATGTCCCGACTATGGTTGGTATCTGGGAAGATGAGGATCCAACTATCGATGTGGAGAGCTCGGAGATTAAATCTTCCAAAAAATATAATATCGGTGTTACTGCAATAAACGTAGTCAAACGAGGTTCGTATATTATACGCTGCTTGGGTATGGTTCTATAAATAATAAATGAGTGGATCAATTGATAATCAAAGGATTAACTCTTGGTTACCAATATTGTTTCTAATCTCGAATGAATAATTAGCGTAATAGACACTTTTAAAAATGAGAGAGCCGTCCAGCGTCGTCGTTTGAAGTAGAGTGGGATGTTAGTATGTACGTCCGAAAGTCCTATGCTACCAATGCTATTTATACCCCCTTTACACGATCAACTAAAATAGCAATGCATTTCGTCAATGTATTTTCTGTCGTATTTTCCTATCCTAATTTTTTTTTTCTGCCGTAGCGGTGCCAGTAGCTTGAACCTTGAACTAGCGAATGCCAGTAGCGCAACCTACCGCTCAAATCACTCAAACTTAGATCGACAGTTGCGATAAAAATACTTATCGATTAGTATTTACATAACATCTGTTTGAATTATTGGAGTTTGAAGATCAATATAAACATACCTGAAAGTAACGTGTCTTCAGTATCGCTGAAAATCTTCTGTATCGAAAACGGTCAGTCACTAATCTTCGATTCTCCCACTCAATGATATGGCGGTAACAGAAGCTAGGCAGTCAACAAAATGTGACGCTACACTTTACTGGCTGCTGATTGGTTGGCTACTAGCAATACAGCCTTGAAAGTTGAACGTATTCCTACTCGAGGCAATGCGTTGACAGCAATATCAATTTTTATTGTAGTGTAAATGCGAGATAGGAAAGGCAAGTATTCTACTTCGTAGCGATACATTCAAAAAATGCATTGCTAGGTATAAGTTGATCAAGTAAAGGGGGTATTAGTTAGCACAAATGAATTGAATTATTGTGAGATACAGGGAACGTATTTACTTGCAATTAGTTAGCAGTTTCTACAATAATATCATGCTATGTTTAATATATTCCAAGAGATTTACACACACTGTCAGAGTGAGTGAGATGAGAAATAATGCAAGCTATATATCTCAGTGTTTTACCTTTAACCTAGCTGTGGAAAAGTAGTCCGACTTTGTAAACACTACTAACATACCCGATCACCAATCTCGACTGCTAGGCGGTAAGGGCCTGTGCATCGAATTCTCAAAAGAGTCTATCAATACATATTTTCATAAAATGTGGTATAAAGCCAAGCCAGAACCAGTAATTATGACATTAAGCATAACTGTATCTGTCACAAGGAACAGGGAGTCACGTTGAACCTTCTGCAGAAAGACGTGCGCAATGTCGTATATTTTATTACTAATTTATCGAAGAAAATATGCGTTACACCCGGACTAAATATAGTGAATCAATTACATTTAAAAAATTGAAGAATTTTTCATTTATTCGGCGGATCATAAAATATGTCATGGCGGGCCGCGGATTGTGCAATACTGCACACTAAACACTAGACAATATACCGTAACCTCTCTGTTTTAACGTACCAGGTATGGACATGGTGAGCTTCTTGCGCGACGGGTTGATTGACGACTGGAACATGTTCGAACGGGTGATCGACCATGTGTACGCCAAGTGCGTGCAGGCCAACGCGACGCACCACCCCCTGCTGATGTCCGAGGCGCCGTGGAACACGCTGCACAAACGGGAGACGTTGACGGAGCTAATGTTCGAGAAGTTCTCCGTGCCTGCGTTCTACGTGGCGAAGAGTGCCCAGCTGGCCGCGTTCTGCAACGGTCGCTCTGTGGGCGTGGTGCTTGACAGTGGTTTGTAGAGCACACATCACTCTTTCTTTTTTTATTTATTCCAATTGCTTTGCAGTGGTTCGTAGATCACATGTCAAGTTCTTTCCCTATTTGTTTATTTATTTTAATTACTTTGTAGTAGTTTGTTGAGCATACATCACTTTCTTTCCTTGTTTATTTACGGTAGTTATTTTTTAAAATTGCTTTGCAGTTGTTTGTTGAACACATATCACTTTCTTTCCTTGTTCATCCATTTACTTACTAACTAATTCACACGAAGTACAAGTAGTGGTGGCATATATCCTAAAACTAGATTACATTACGAAACATTATTTATAAAATCATTATAAAACACAAGTACATTAAGAGTGCACGTGAATCAATGTAGCAGAATATCAGTTTTTTAGTGATCACTTTTGAACAGTATGAGATATCACAATACTAGTATCGGACAAACACAGATATTTTTAATATCCTCAAATGGTATAAAATATAACTATTCAACTCATCGCACAATTGTCAAGCTTGTCAAGGCTTATAGGTGTACAGCTAGAAAACACATATTTTGGCTGTGTAAGCTTGACAATTATGGGATGAGTTAAATAGTTGTAAAATGCTATTTCGAATGTACGCTATCAAAAATATCCATGTTTCCCATATATTGGAATTTTGATATCTCATTCCGATGAAAAGTATCAAAAGTGCTATGTAGATCAAGATTGTAGACAAATACGTATACATATACGTATTTGTAATAAGTTTTATTGGCAATCCTTTGATGTTTAATCTTAAGCAGTGATTTTTTAAATTCACTTTTTCAACTTTGCACTTGCCACTGAGCACAAATTTAATCCAATTCCTGATCCAATTTAATGATGAAATACTTCAAATATTGCATAGTTACTAAGAACGTTAGGTCAATTATCTCATTATTTTGTGCATTATAGGCCTATCGGTATTATTATTATTGATGATTTTCCGATGCGGTATTCCCAAAATTTGTGGCAGCTAATATTTCCCAAATTTTCAAAACATTGTAATTGTTCTCAAATGTTCTATTTTCATAATGATCATATAACCATCATCTCACCTGATGTACAAATGGCCATCGTTTGACATTCGCTCTTGTAACGCTGGTTGCAGGTGCCACTCACACGTCGGCTGTACCCGTGTACGACGGTCACGTCATATCCAGCGCCATCGTACGGACCCCGCTCGGTGGTGACTTCATCTCCAAGCAGTGCCAAACGTTCCTCGACGAACAAAACATCGAGATCGTGCCGCGGTACATGATCGCCAAGAAGGAGGTGGTGCGCGAACTGGAGAAGGCCAAGTACACGCGTAACAACGGCCTGGCGGCGGTCACGCCAACTTGGCACCGTTACATGGTCAACAACATGATCGAGGATTTCAAGACGAATGTGCTGCAGATAACGGAGAGTCCGTTTGAGACCGACGAACAAGTCAACCTCATGCCGTTGGCCCATTACGAGTTTCCGAACGGCTATCATCAGGTCTGTTTTTATGTTTATGTTATTGATTGGCTATGATTGTACTGGGAGAACACAGCATATGCGATAAGATGAGCAAGATTTTAATGAAATGTACTAGAGAGCTCTCACAGCTTGATTTTGAATCTATTAACTCACTGCCTACAGCTACATGATATTTCTAGGGCATTCACATGAAAGAATGTCAAAACAGATACAGTAGTAATTTTCAACATATAAATGGAGATGATACATATTTCAAATGCCAAGTTGTAATTTATCATTAATTCACTATACATTCTGTCTCTACATTCCGGTTCATGTTGCCCATCAATCAACCATGTTGCCAGTATAATCAACACAGCATTTTGCATTCAAACAAGAATCTTATATACATACCTGGCACTTGATCTGAGGACATGAATATATTATCAATGATATTCCTTTATTCCCATAGGATTTTGGTACAGAACGCTTTGGAATACCTGAAGCATTATTTGATCCAAGCAAAATTGATCCCTCACTTGCGGGTGCAGCCCAGATGGTTACTACCGCCCTTTCGCTTGCTGACATTGACGTTCGTCCAGTAAGTAATGTAGCAAATTTTCAAATATCGAAGGTAACGTCCTGAGAAGTCTGTTTATCTCGAAGACTATTTAGATCCAGCTTACTAAAATTAATTTGGATATGTAATTGCCAAATTAATAATAAGTGATACCTGTACTGATATATTGATACCGGTATAATTGAAATATAAAAATAATATAGGGCCTAGCAATATAAATATAAACTTATACAAAAATAAAGTAGTACAAACAATAGTTAGTAAGATCACCCAATGTAAGAAGAGAATAATCTTGATATTCAAAGTTCAAGAGGAGAGTAGGCCTACTGTAATATAACTATTAACGTTTCTTAATTTCCGTTATTGTATTTTGATTATTATCATTGCTTCTTAACAATCCACCAACAACTAAGTTGTTTTGGATTAGCGGATGATGAACGAATGATCGGCGTTCACAAATTAATACTGGTTGCATTTTTCTCTGAATTTTATATTACTCTTGTTGTATTTACATTATTTTCATTTCTAGTACTGCCTATCTATATACTAGGCATATATCTATGAATGTAGTATGTTTTACTTTATAACTATTACAAAGGTACTTAGTGATCAATCCTTTCTCAATTTTAAATATTATGTAAGTGTAAATATTATATGAGTTTACGTTGCTTTATATCCAGCCAACATAGAGCTTTACACTTTCTTTTATCTTAGCATCTCTCGTAACCCCCAGAAGGCTTCTTCTGTTGAACATGTCGCACATGTTAAATCCTATACAATATCACAAGGAAGACTGGTTTGATCAAGAAGAAAAGGGACTTTTAATTTTTGTTCAAGTTGTGTATATTATTAATTACTAGTCTTTTCATTATGTTGGCTACAATTCATTTATTCTAATATCCACCTTCCACGTATAAGCCTATAGCTGTTCTATTTTTTCATCCTAGAACTTGTATGGAACCGTGATTGTGACTGGCGGCAATTCGCTAATTCAAGGCTTTACTGAGCGTCTCACACGAGACCTCCTAGCCAAATCTCCGCCAAGTCTCCGTCTCAAGGTCATCAGCTCCAACTCGTCCGTCGAACGGAAATACGGTGCTTGGATCGGCGGGTCCATTCTAGCTTCGTTGGGCTCGTTCCAACAGAGGTGGATGTCGCGGGAAGAATATTTGGAAAACGGCAAGAATTTAGTCGAGCACAGGTGCCCGTAGGCGCGATGGAAAGGGAACGATTGAATGCATCTTGTATGACTTGGAAGTCAAAATTATTTTTGTGGAAAATAATTCACAAAGTCATCTGTGTTTCTTAAGTACTGGCTTGGGCTACCAATTAATGAAGTTTACCCATCACTTGACCTGCTGGTGATGCATTTATGATAATTCTGTCTCGGCAAAAATAAAATGTTTGTGCTTTCTATGATCTCAAAATGAAAATAAATGTTAGGGCCTAATTGAAGAAACACAGCCTTTCGATTGTATGAATATGTATTGGCTAGCGTGGACTGTTTGCAATGATTGAATCAGGCATATTCTGTGAAGAGGTAGTTATAATAACTGTGTTAGGCCTACACTTCAAGCTTCAGTGATTTCACCAAATCGAGTACATTGAAACCTCTATGCATCGTTCCCGGATCCATCGTTTTCCTGCATGTATCATTTATTTGTTCTCACCCCACTCCCATATAATCAATGTTAAACTTTCCTCGATGGATGGTTTTCCTGCATGGATGGTTTTATTTTCCTTGTCCATTGAGAAACGATGGATAGAGGTTTCACTGTAGCTATGTAGTAGTATATCTGGCTATATTTGTGATGATATAACTTACACACATGGCGAAGACATTCGCAACAAAATACACAGATTTCCGCATACATGTGGAACTAAAATATGAAGCCTAAAAAATAAATCACGGGAGAAAATTAGACAAAATGATCTAACGTAATGGCAGTTCCCACATTATTCCCAAGCCTGGACATTGCGAGACAGAGATAGAATATATTCACGCGTCTTGACAGACGCTTGAGTATCAGTGAATGTCGGACAGGATCAGGAAGAGGGAGAGGAACTGGGAACAAAGAAAATTAACAGGAATATATCACAATACAGGAGGAGATGGGTTGATCATGTGGACAGCACGCCAAAAGAAAGAATGGGTCTTTCGATGGACTCTTCATGACGTGCTGAAAACCAGGCGAGACAGCAGTTGACCGAGGAGAAGATGGTCACTAACACACCGTTTACATTACTACTCAACTACTCTCGTAGCCCCATCTACGATCGTAAGTTACCGTGTGTGAACACCAAATAGTGGCTACGCTCGTAACAAAAGCTACTACAATCAACTTACTCTCGTTGGTAGGGTTACTGTAGTAGATGTACCCATATGAACGCTCATAGATTGGTACGATCGTAGCCTCGTAGGAAGTCTTTGCTCGTAGGATACGTTTTGGTAGAATAATCACAAGATGACGTCGGCGAAAGGTGTCAAAACACACTCACGCGGTAAAATATGTACGTAGCTAAAACGTCTAGTAACCAAGAACCTACATTTTGTCCGTGTGAACGCAATATTAGTTACTGCCCATTTACTCTAGTAACTTTACTGTAGTAGCATGGTAGTAATGTAAACGGGGTGTTAGCAGACGGAACTGGCTTCCAGACTAGTCTTGGAAGGAAGATGATGATATTTTTGCCCTAAAGATCTCAAATTTTTTCATTTATGTTTCTATTATGTGGCATACATATAGGTCCAAACTATTATTAATAGTGTCCATTATAAAATATGTTGTAACTTATTTTAACCATATCGTCCGAAACAAGGCAGTCATTTACCGTATTAGGGCCTTCGGTATATTTACCGTGTGATCCATTGTCAGTGACTCATTGCAAATGTGTACTCACGGTCCAAAGTGTTTGAATGCTGAATTTACTTCTAGCTGTAGTTGTCCTCGTAGTCATTAGTATTACTAGCGTTGCCGTTTGTTAGAAGTATTGCAAACGACACTGACATTTTATAATCGAAGAGTGATCCAAATTGACCTATATCGAAAATGTTCCATTTTCAATCGATATTGAAAATATTGTACCAAACAAAATTACAATTATGATTTGTAAACAATGTTAGCTTGCAAGTGAATGGAACTAGCTGCGTAGGGTTGGTCACTGCTCTGGGTTTGCTTCTGCGCCCATTATGTAGTGACTAAATTTTTTATATTAAAATCCATTGCTATTTTTGCCTATTATTTCTTTGATTAATCAAACAATAGTAGGCCTATATCAATTGATTTTTACAAAAATAAAATATCTATAATATTTCTAAAATATTTTATTATTGTTCGATGAACGGCAATCCAATATTTTAGTGACGTAACATTTTTTGGTTGATATCGTTCATCGTTGCAATATCGAAGTGATCAAATACGAATACGGTATTGAAGATTTCATGCGATTCCAATGCAAAGGCCTAAAATATCAAATCTTATCAGAATTGAAAGGTAAAAGATAATTGGATAATAAAACTATTGAAATTACGCATAGGTAAATCAGGAAGGCACTGAGTTGAAAAGATTCAAAATCAAGGTGTGCCCCTATATAAATTTCCATTACATTTCATGTAAAATCTCGCTCATCTTGTAATGCATATGCTGCGGTTTCCTAGTAGATATAATATTGTATTACTGTATAGTCCCTATAAATGCATATTATGTATAACAGGCCTATAATTAAGACGAACCTAGCACCATCGATTTTGTAAGTTATAAATGTAACATATTTAGGCCCACTAGAAAGAAGAGAACACTGGCGCAAGAGTCGCGAGAATACTTCGCGTACATTCGTCCACATAGGTGCAGTTACGCAATATTTCTAATAGCTTTTCTTTTATCAATCTTGTAACCTACATTTTACTGATTATTTTTTTGGTATTGATTTTTTGATCAGACTAAAGTAGTCCCAGATATTTTTTATCATGTATAAGACATAAAAATGTTCCTGCTATAACGTTTGTCATAAAGATATCGGCTATAATGTGATATCATTGTTTGCTTATCAACCCCACCAACAGCTTACTGGTACTCATATATGGGTAATGCTAATGCATTATTAATTATATGTTTGGGTGTAGACAATTTGTGTGGACCATTGTGTTGTACTTGGGCCTAATGAACGAATGAGGTTTATTTGCAACTGGAGTATTGGAAAGCGTCACAAATATCTATATGCCAGTGAATCATATAGTTTGGATGACCTTGGTGATTCCACCTTTCATGAGGTGACCCTACCTTTCGTCCTTATAGCCTCAATTGGGGAACATTGTATTTGTATCAAGTTTCAATATTGATAAAAAGAAATAGGAAAATATAGTACCAGTTGCATGAAAGTCAACACCAAAAGAACTGATATTTCGCTAAATCGACTTTGTACGCTCGGAATTGCTGTTTATCGATTTATATATATGTGTAACCTTACGTACTTATTTCTTAATAGTGTATATGTTGAAGATCAATGAAAAATGAAAAGTCATTTTGAAAAGTCATCAAACAAGACCATTGTTATACTGCTGGTATATAGTGATCATGGTATTGCACTTGGCCAGACTCTTTGTACATTTTGCTCTACTTGTTCATGTCATCATTATAAGCTGCTCATAGGGTGGCAAAGTCTTGTTGACAAGGCAGTTGTAGGTATATATTCATTGAGTACTTCATAGAAAATTGAATAAAGGCCTATCCACTCCATGGTAATTTAATTATGTAAATTTCAAAATGTATATTCATTTTAATGTCAGTAGATTACTAAGGCATCGTTTGTGGCTTTATGCACAGGTATAACGTGCTAATAATTTGATCGTGGTAGCTACCCATAATGGATATTGATTCATTAATAATAGTGTAATATAAAAATAAGCTTCATGAAAGAATGGTAGGTGGGCCTACTAGATTAGATATGCAACTAATAAGATGTCATATTTTAAAACATGACCAAGTGTGACTATCTTATGACTTAGTCAGTTCAAAACCCGAAGGTGTGTAGGCCTACTATGGATCAAGCATATCTCCAAGACTATTTGTAAAAATACTGTGCAAGTTCAATTTTGAAAGTGGTAGAATGTTGGGCGAGCCCAATCATATTTGGCCCGATGACTCGAGTGTGAGAACGATATGCCAGATGTGTGGTTCCAAATGATGCCAGTGTATCGTCAGGAAACGATTTACATAGTAGTTGTCATATAGTCAAAATAATTGCCGTATATACTGAATAGGCTTAAAATAGAATTAAGGTGCCAATGTGTCATTATTCCCTAGCTTTATCATATCTGTAATTTACTTGCAATGTAATTACTAGTTACTGTAAGTATTTTTCTGTGTTCTGAATTTGAAGATTGAAGATGAAAATTGACATTTGATACTCAAATGCCGAGTGCTAGTTTGAAAATATGTTATATCTTATATGGAATCTGTGTTCTTTATTTTTATTGGATATTACATCCAATCCTTGTTACATCCTTGATAATACTACTATATTCACTTCACTTTTTCATTGTTTCAAAAACATATTATGTCTGTATTGTAATTTATTTTTGTGACAAACATTCTGATCGGTGACAATATTATGTCAACATTTTATGTAGGCGGGTCTATCAATTTTAGTTGGATAAACTCAAGTTCAAAGTTTTGATGAGATTTTAAAAAGTGGCAAGTATTGATGTAATAATGTGCTGGATATGGAAGACTGCACAACAGTTTGTGATTCCCTGCGCAATCCTATGACTGCAGGATACAATTTTGGAAAGTAGGACTCGATTTAAAGAACAACAATTTGTGATGGATGATATGAGAGGTGAATAATACAGAGTAAGAGAAACAACAAATAAGTGATATGAATAATAATTAGGTGGCTACCACCAGTACAGGTTGGAGAAAACGATGAAAACGACCTAAATTGATTTTCCTACTCGTATACGTTCCGGTAACAAGGTTAGGTGAAAGACCGAACCTTGCCCTTCTGTTGGTAAGCCATACAATTTTCAAATATACATTCTCATATCATCCATTGCAAATTGATATTCTTCAAATGTGGGATACAAGTTGGTAATATGAACACTACTATATAGACCAAATGTAATGAGGACCTGTTTATTATTTTTGTGGTCATGGCTGTATCTTTTTTATGCTGTATACAGTCATTGAGTTGATACAGTGATAACTCTATGCATCGTTCCCGGATCCACCGTTTTCCCACTTCTATCATTTATTGTTTCTCACTCTACTCCTATATAAGAACCAATCTTACATTTCCTGCATGGATGGTTTATTTTTCTTGATCCCCGTGAAAATTATTGAGTGGTTTTCCAGCTGTATCATGCTGACAAAAGCACAAAAGCATTCATCTGTCTTTATACACCTGAAATACATACATCAATACTTGTTGTTTGTACTGTTGAATATTTGAAGTTTTTCCTATGTGAGTGCTCGTATAATTTCATACTTTTGTCGAGTGGTGGTAATTAAAATCGTATATGTTTTTTCATGTTTTTCTACTTTTCAGTATTGCTGATGAGTGGTGATGCTCAATGATTGTGCCAATTTTCAATTACAAGTAAATAAAAATTATTGAATAATGCATTGATTGTTTGATTTTTATTTAAGATATTGAAATGCACTTGAGATTTTTTTAAAATTATTATTAGGCCCAGGCCTATTATTAACATTACTGCAGTATTGGTATTATCTATTAAATGACTTTTCAGTTTTCCTATTACTGTAATGTTTGTAAGGTCTGTTTTAACATAGACTGTTGTTATTCACATGTATGTAGTAATGTAGGCAGCAATTTATTTCCATATACAAAATAGTGAAAGAGATTCCAATTAAATCTGTTGTCGAGTAGTGCCAAGAAATACAAGATTTCAATTTTTATGGAAGGTTCAATTCCTTTATATTTTCAGAATATGTCTCATGGTATTATCATCTTATTTGCCCGAATAGTTATGGTAGTCAAACTAGTCAAAAATTATTTAGAAGAAAGGGATAGGCGTACCATATTTGTTTGAAAAAATTAAGTTATTATAGGATGGCCCTGAGGCTGAGTTTTGATGAATGATGATGCTAGCTTTTCTCTCCATTTTTGGAAAAACTAGAAATCATCATCCCAATTTCAGAAATAATTATGAATCAATTTACTATCAATTTATTTGTCCTCCAGAACCAACCTTTTCTAAGTCGTGAAGTAAGTATTACCTGTTTCTATTCATGTTTCAATACCAAATCGAGTAATGCACATGTCATCACTCAGAGTCACTGGAGGCAAAGTAAATAAATTATGATTTCTGAAATTGAGATGAGATTTCTAGATTTCTCTGTAATATGGGGGTAAAATCTCGTCAATATTAATTCGAAACTAGTCTCAGGGTTGTGATGTACTTCAAGATTTATAGTTTGTTGAATGAGTTATCTTATTTCAATTATTCTTTGAGGTTGTAGGATCACCCTTGTTTTATAGCCTCAATTGGGGAACAATGATTTTGTATCAAGTTTCGATGGTAATAAAAAAAAAGAATAATCATTAAGGCCTGTCATCATAGAATGAGTCATT
>OU015463.1:18603885-18801385 GCA_907164805.1 Brachyptera putata | reverse complement strand
ACAACTGGCTGGTAATGAATGTGCAGTGTATTACCATAGAACAAAGACTGGAGAAGAATAATGTAGCCCATGTTAAATTCTCTTTGCTTATTTTTGAAGGTTAGTGGTATAGTTCAACATCTAATCAGGTTCGATAGAATTGCCCCACATATCAATCCTTTCGCCATTGAATTTGTAGGTTCCAACGGATTTTGCGTGAGCATTCAAATTGTTAATTACAGTCAATATACGAGAGTGAGAGAGAAAGCGCAATAGAATCAGATTTTTGTACAGTATCGCTGCGTGTATATTATACGTTGAGCAAGGCCTAGGCCTACGTGTTACCCGGAGACGCCGGTCATTTAGTTCACTCAGCAGTTGGCCTATAAGCTATAAATTCTCCTTCAACTCTTCATTCTATGGTATCACCTTGGATTATTGCTATGTGAATATTCAACTCATGCTAATTCCTAATTCAGACTCTCTCTGTAGAGCTAAGAAACATGATGGTGAAATGTTGGATCTTACAGTTTTGCATTGTGACTGAAGTTCAAATTATATTGTGAATTAGGTTATGGTGAACCCTTACATTTACTTGATTGAGTCACGTCAATGATTGAGTAGTAGTTAACCACTTTTTTTGATGTGTGTGAGATATCTTATACAAAGAAGGCTTCAATGTAGACATAAGAAATGCTGAGAGATAGGCCTACAATTATGAGAACACTTGTATTTGCTTTTTTGTTTTTGTGCATGAAAAGGTGTAAAGTAGGCCTATAAAATTTCAACTGTGTGTTGAATGCTTAGTGCAATATATAAGAAACTAGTGTAATTTGAAGGCCTATTGCGGTAACAGCACATTTTCAGTTTTTAATAATGACTGGTTGCAACAGCTCTGGAATGCTGTTGCCTGTCCATCGGTGGGCTAGCTATAATCCAAGGTATTACTCATTCAAGGCAACCACGCTGAGCCCTACACTAACCTCGGACTAGGCTTAGGCCCCCACAATGATTAGTTCTTTAGCTGAGATGCAGGCCTAACTTATATGACCGGCTTATTCAGCTCAGTTGCTAATGGGCTCGCGTCATGTGATCCCAGAGGTGAGGGACATATCAGACGTGATTCGATCCCCGCTACTGTCCATCCGTCTATCTTTCCAGGGGTTGTTAGTGGTTCTCCTTTGTAGCCAAGTAGTCTAGGCTAATGCCGGGATAGTTCCTACAATTTAGGATACGACCGCTATCCTTCTCATTACCGGTACCTAAGAAACCTTCAACTCGTCATCCCATCATCTCGTTATTCATTCATTCGATGCCAATAGATATTAGTTATCATTACAGTGCTTTGGTAAACTGTAAACCCAATATAGGCCTAGGCCTGAATGAATGATTGAACAAAAATATCAACTTGATATTAAATCGATGATATAACATTTATGCCTAGGCCCTACATGAATTTCACGCTGTGATCCGCCACCTTGACCATATTTTGGTGTTATGAAATGAAATTGGTATATCTTGTGTATTTTTACGAGCTGAATATGGCGGTCAAAACATGGACTTATAATAGTAACTGCGTTACCTAAACAAATGTGCAAGCATGTATTTCTATTCTTGATCTTGATTAGGTACCTATGTTCTGGCAATAGTTTCAGTAGCTTCGTTTTTGACTCATGAAGAGCATCGATAACATAAAAGTTTCCTAGGGTTAATGCTGAAATAAATGTTGATTTATCCTATGCCGAGAGACCTGTAGGGCTATTCAAATTTATTTATGAACCACTTTCTCTTTTCTGCACAGATGTATCTTCCTCACTGGAAACCAATGGAGAAATTCTGGAACACCTTGTTTCCGAAGCCGTTAAAAAAGTCTTGCAGCAGAAGGAGATGTTGCCGGGGCCGACACTGGAGGATACGACTCACAGTCTTGTCTCAAAGGTGGTCGACGATCTCCTGCCATCTACGGAGTCAGCTGATCCTGTATCCACGCAACCGAAGCAATTCAAACCACCTTCAGTTGTTCCGTCATACAAGCCAACTCCGATAGCAGAGCTGAAGAAGAGACATATCCCGGTGCCTTATACGCCTCGGAACTGTTCCGTAGTTCAGGCAAAGCGTCATAAATCAGTAGAAAGTAGTCCATCACCTAAACGAGTGAAAATAATTAGTGAGGTATATGAACCACTTACGCCAACTTCATCACAAGAATATAACCCCGACGTGGATGCACATAAATGTGTTGGTTATAGTCCTGCTCCTTCCAACAATGTTGGTATTAGTATCCACTCCTACATTCCTAGTTCTATTGCCACACTCAATCCTCCGACCAGTGACTACGTTCCGAGCGGCAATCACAACGGTTACGCAACCTACGAACCAAGTGGTAAGAAACACCGCGAGCCTGAATATCGGCCGATGTCCGGTACAGTGGTACCCAACGAAAGTTACATTCCCACCGATAAAGCTGTCTTGGAAGAACTCGACTTGGATGACCTAACTTCTGAATTTGAGTTGCTCGATGAAATCATTAGCGAACACACATTGAATAAAATTACAGAAGAAACAAGTACTGTGCAAGAACAATCAATTATCGATGAGTCGAGTTATGTACCGACTACTATTTGTGCGCACATTAGCAGTGAGTCGATTGAAAACTTGAAATGTAAGACTGTTGTTGATGACAATATTTGTACAAATGGTACAGGCTTTGAAGTCAACACGACTAATGGAGATTCATTATCAGTATCTAAAACAGACTCTAGTAAAAATAGTAAGAGCAGTAGAAGTAAGAGTACTCATAGAACGAAAAGTATAAGTAATGACGGTAAGGGTGAGGTAAGCAGTAAGTCTGAAAAGGAACGCCACAGAAGTAAATCTTCTCATCGTTCGTCATCATCATCTCACCACAAATCGAAAAGCAAATCTTCTAGCTCGGAAAGCAAATCGTCTTCTAGTTCTTCGAAAGACATTAAATCGAAAGAGGAACATAAGTCTAAAAGTAGTTCGTCGAGTTCGAGGACGAAAGATTCTGGGTCGAAACGTTCAAGCTCAAATTCATACAAGAGTTCATCTAAACATAGATCGTCTACCTCATCAGATCATAAGAGTAAATCAAAATCCAGAGAGAAGGAAAGAAGCAGCTCATCTAGTAAAACTCATTCTTCAAAAGTGTCTTCCAATCATGCCAACAAAATGACTGAAATTGGTAAGATTATGATTAATACTGTGTACATTAATATCCTTTAGATCCACTCAGTGTCACTGGAGTCTAGCTCTAGCTGACCGTTTATGTCAATGCTTAGTAAATTTGGAGATAATGCAATATCAAAGGAGAGAAAGTGGATAAAGCAGGTCCTTTGCAATATAAGTAGCAGTATGATGGGTTGCAAAGGTAAACTGAAAATTAGACACCAACTATTTTATCTTGAGATGAAACAACAGAGAAGACTATTTATATTTCATAATAGCTTGTTGACTTGGGCTAGAACAAGATCAAATGTATTTGTAAAAATCATTGCAATGGGAAAATACCGTGGTACCGGTACTGGTAACTTGTTTTCAATAGGCCCATTATCAACATATTATCAACGTACCAACATTATCCTGCTTATAATTGCTTCTTGAAAGATGAATTGAGTTCACAAAAGGGAAAGAATGAACAGCAGCTTACCAAGGTTTATTAGTAGAAAACTAGGAATACTCATAGTGGAGAGCTCGTTGATAGAACAAAAATGATTATACAAACACACGAGATTTTCAAAAATTAGTTGACGTTTCGGCTATTGCCTTGATCACTGTAGAGTAGTGGTAGTAATGATGATGAATGGTTGCTTGCTCAGGTTGGTGTTGGATAGAGTGGGAAGGGGCATGTGAAGGGGGGGGGGGGGGGGGGGGGCTGAGATGTTGGATGCTTCTTGATGAAATGTCTTGAACAAGTTCTTGAAAGTGAGAGGATAGATTGGTCAATTGTTTCTTTTCGTGGTACCGGTATTTTTTTTGTAGTGAACGCTGTAGTTAGGCCTAATACCATTGACAGTGAATCCTGTTCCACTTTTTTAGGGAGCAACATGTATCTGTTGCTGACCTATTTGGTCTAGATAGGCCCATGTATAGGTGACCTGCGTTTTAATAGTTGACGGCCTCTCTCTGTGCTAAATCACTGCTTTAGAAACTGAAGTCACCATTGGACGTGGTGTCGAGTCCCGCATAAGGCATTGCTTTTTTTAACCGTCTTTTCACTTATCATCACTTCATAGTTTCATTATCACCTGCTCATTTGTACCCCTGTATAATCTAGCTGTTGGTGAGGTCTTTAAGCAAATAATAATGATCATCATCATCATTAATAGTCAAATATTCTTGTTTAGTTCCAAGGTTCTTTATGGTAATCATGTGTAAGGGGAAAACTAGAATTAATTTTTGTGAGCAAATTTACATTCAAAATTTCAAATTGTGTGTCATTTTGAAAATGTTGGATCTTCGATAAGATTCCGATGTTCATTTATTTAAAGGATTTATTTTTGTGATGAATGATCAAAACTAGTTCTACTCTCTAATACCGGTACTATTAATTTATTTGTTTGGAATTAAATGAGTTAGTTTGTATGGGAAAGGGTTACGGGGTTATAGCAGCCATTTGTCAGTAGATGTAGCCATCGGCGTGCACACAGGGACTATGAAGGGATAGCCCAGGCTGTACCTAATGCACCATAAGGAAGACACTGGATATTTTATCCTAAATTATCTCCAACAATTGAAATGATCACAGAATTACATGTTTTGCAACAACGTAATTCGTGCAAACTTTTAAAGCGCTTCAATTTTTTGGAAACTTGAAAAAAAATATGCATGAGTGACAAAATGGGAACCTTCCCTATTCTCAGCCCGTGATCCACACATTATTGGCTTGAATACTGTTCGGGTATTAGTAACTGTATATGTATATGTAATTGTAAAGGAGCGTACATGCATTGACGGCCTGTCAGCACAACCGTGCGTGCACGCATTTACGCGACTGCGTGTGGACGCATTTATGTGTTATGGTGGTCAAGTGATAAGACTGAGACAAGTAGATGAGTTGTCAGCGCACTGAACAGTCATGCACAGGACCTGGCTTTGATACCATGGGCATTCATCGTAGCCGGGTATTCATCTGTTTATCTCACTCGTTGAAATTAAATTCTGGAATAGTTCCTCAAGGCTATCCAGTCTACATAGGGCAAAAAGTTCCCACCAGGGTGATTTCACAGTCACTTGTAAACACAGTAGTCATAAACTTTATAAACACAGTAGGCCTAGTCATAAACTTTAGCAGCACAAGATACATACAAATTAACACACACATTAGGCAAAGCAGACAATATTTTCCAAAAATGGTAACTTGCCTCAAATTTTGTATTAACAAAAGAAGATGGATCAGTTGTATGTAACAGTAAACTCATTATTTCGGCTATCGATCTTTACCTCACCGGGTACCGTTACATACAAATAACTCGTAAATGTACGGTATATAAATTATGTGTGTAATGTATGTTATGGATCTACAGTAACTTATAAGATTTATTTATTTATTCTCTACTTGATCAATACAGTGTACCAATATAGGATCGGTACCAATATAGGATCGGTACCAATATAGGAGAGCCACTACAATATTTTTTTTGTTACGTTTACACTGAAGTTGTTGTGCTGTTAGTAGGTTCGTTGTTTTTTTCGTTTTTCCCCATTCCGTATAGATAATTCTATTCTTTTTGTGACTCTTGTATTTTTTTTCCAGTCGCACCAATCGTAATCAGTGACGAGAGTGATAATGGTGGATCCATTGCTGATGCGGACATGTATCTGATATCAGAGGATGAAGACGAAGATGCAATCACGGAAGAATGTTTCCGGATATTCCAGGAATATGATCCGACTGTAATAAATACGGACCAGACTGAAACAGATCAAGATGAGGTGAGTGATATTCTTAAGCCTTGATTACTGCCCATTTACAAAGCAACGCTGAAATACAATGGCTTATACTCTCGTGAGAAATGCTTGTATTGGAAGTTGTTGGCTTATTTCAAGGTGACCATTTATTGTATAGGCAAAACCCAGGACAGCCAAAGCATCATATATAGAGTTTCACTGCCGTCTGTCTGTGCTCAACGAACGGTCCAATACATTCTGGGGGAGAACGGAAGGTGCGAGGGAATTTACGCGTAATTGGGTTAGTGCGTAGTGAGGCTGTGCGTTCAAGGTATATGCAGTGCGATAGTTATAGCAATAGTAGTGGGAAGTATAGTAACAACAGAGAGAGAGACCCCGCATTTTAAAACGCGGGGCTAAGGCTAGTAGAATAGAAAAGCGAAGTGGCTGTTCGCCGGACCGGAAGTGAGTTTCAGATTGGTTTTAGTTGAGATTAAATTAATGTAGGATTGTTTTTTGGTCAAGTTAGTCAGTTTACATTTATTTGGATAGGTTAGGTTCTTTAAATTCAGTCAGACTGATTTGTTCAAGTATTAGAAGATAAAGAAATATTGGAAAAATATGGATTAAAGTGCTTATAGATTTCACTGCTTTTCTTTTCTATTTTTACATCTTCAGTCATGCTTTAGTGTTACGCAACAATGTTTTGGCGTTGGTATTTGCATTGCCAGTCGACTTTTTGCTATGCTTGTGTGTAAATTTGTTTTATCTGGTGATGGTAATTATTTGGCTAGCATTTTTGCATCATTTACAAAAAGTTCAGACTATAATTATCATTGACTGAATTTTAGTGATGATTCAATACATTTTCAAGTATGAACAACCTAACGTGGCTGGTTACTTGCAAATTGGAAACCCGGCCGACTTGGGCTGAATTAGTGCTATGAGAGGAAAGACTTTGTGCTCAAGCAAACGCAATACTGAAATTGACTGATCGAACTTAATAATTTACTTCCACTCTCCACGTACAGATTGTTTTAGTCGTACTGTTCGCGATATGAAAATTGCAAACAATATCAAATACTATTTGAAATATTTATTATCATTTTTTTTTAACATCGATACTTGATGCAAAGTCATTGTTCCTCAATTGAGGCTAAGGATGAAAGGTAGTATCGCTCGGATGGGGCTATCTTACCACCCCAAAGAATAATTACCGTATGATCTAATTCATATTTATAACAAACACAAAACCTTGAAGTAATAATTTCAGGAATGCAAACGTCCACATTGCAGAGAAAAAATCTTCAATCTTGTAATTGAAATTTATTGGTATTTTCAATCCAATTTGATCAGGTAGAAAACCATGCGAGATTGGATGTGATAAGTGTTGACCAATGTATTGTGGATGGATAGTTATAAGTAAACGCTAGGGAAACAATCGAGCTCATTCCTTTACCGTGTCCGTGGACTGAAGCAGACTGACTCGGGATAGTAACTTGACAATCACTTTGAAAGTGTATTTTCATTTATTTCTGGCTTCTCTCAGATAAATTAATAAATTAATAAATGAACATTATAAATGAAGAAGCAAACATTGCTTGAGAGGCTTGGTTCAAAGTGGAAGATATCAAAGTTTGTGTGAATGGGTTTACTTGTAATTTGCCAAATGCTGGTAATGTCCGAATGTATCACGAAAACGGTTTATACTTCAATGTGTTCCGGAATTTTGGAACCTGAAATACTTCTATCAACGGCGAAAAAGTATGGTCACAGACAGTGCAGTCCTGGTGTCAAAGTTAATTATTTTCCATTCAAAATAGTCCAGTGATTATTTTTTGTTTGTAGACAAGACCGCCTCGTAGTCTTGAAACAAGCAAGAACGTGCCGCTTCAAAACGGTTGTACTTATTCATCCTTAGTTTTAATTGGGAAACAATTACCGGTATTGTAAATCAAGATTTCGAAAAAGTGTCGTTAGTTTGTTATTTCGTACTTCAGCTAATTAAAATTGTCTCAATTGATATTGATCATCGTTTCGGTATTGAATATAGAATATTCCAAATTGTTATCAAAGTAATAAAATAAGAAATGGAAACGATCGAAAATATTTAATTCGTAAGTCTAGGCAACTATTGTAGTCGACTTGTTACAGTTATAGGCAATAAGGGGAGTGGAGGAGTGCAGGAAGATTTCAGTTGTGTTTTGCCATAAGCATGTAGTGTCTTGGTACAGTAGTATGCATTTTGTTCATGTTTGCAATTAATATTTTAACTCAATGAGAGCATGGGAGTCGATTGAGCGAAAAATCGTTTTCTTGGTGATGACATTTGAACAGTATGAAATAACACAATTTTCTAATTGGGGGAAAACAAAGATATTTTCAATATCTTAAGATGGATTAGGTTATAACTTATTAACTCAAATTGCATAGATGTGAAACATATACAGTTAAAAATAAACATATTTCATATCTGAATATGTTTGACAATTATGCAATATGCATGCGTTTAATAGTTCAAGAAAATGATATTTTGCTTAATCGACTCCCGTGCACTCTTACGAAATAGCTTTCGCTTGGCTGTGAGATAGCTAGTATTGGTATTCTCTGCTTATCGCTAATTTCTTAAATTACTTTTTTGTATTTTGTAATACAAAATACACAGTAGGTGGGTTCACCTTCTTTACTGCCACCAAACCAAACCAAATGGGTAATCCTCTTGATTCAACCAGTGATGTTGATGAAATTATCATCTTTCGTTCAAGGGTTATAATGTTCTTTACTCTCTTTGTAATTTAACAGTCTTTAATGGTTACATTTTCTGATCCTTAGCCCTACCTCTTGCAGTATCCAGACAATTCCACTTGGGCTAACTCCTTCTGACCTCGAGTCCACACTCAACCTGTATAATGTTCTGTTTATTCTTATTTGTTTCCAATTCTGCTGTCAATCTGTAATATTCGGCCTGTTATAGGTCTATTGCTTTAAGAAAATATATAAGCCTGTAGAACGGTTCACAGGATGAGATCTCTTACATTATTATCTACACAGAAGACTCAACATAATAGAAAACCTTCGGCGTTTGGAAGGGCTCTTTAACTTGTTTCCTTCATCTCCGTTTTGATTATTTATCTGGTACCTTTATACTGTTACCAAATGAAATAAACTTATGAGGGCAACGATTTTATCCAATCATGCAACCACTTTTCATTCTGATCTTCATCAGATATAGTTATTTGATTAACGTGAGTTGCGCAATGATGATTCACGACGTCAGCGTGTTTGCGAAATGTTAAGCGGGGTTAACACTGAACCAATTCTTTTCATTTTCATGTCACTTTTCTCCTCATCTATCGTATTCTTTTCTTTTATATCGTCTTATCTTACTCTCCTAGCTCTTTCTATCCCACTCCCTCCAAGAGCTCAAAACATCCACAAATGTTGACAACTGTGGCAAAGTACACGAACATGAACATAGGCGCAAAATGACCTCGCTGTTGACGAGCCTTTAAACCCTAACACTGTCACACTAACTCTACCGAGTTCGATTGTGCACTATTGGAAGGTTGTAACGCGTTGTGAGTGGTATAATAATTTGAGTACATGTGATCTACTTCAGTGTTTTTCGACCTTTTCTCGATTTAGCCAAGTATCAGTTTCTGGTGATATCTTTCGAACAGTATGAGATATCAGAATTCTAGTGAGGGTGAAACATAGATATTTTCAATACCTTCAAGATAGTATGAGTAAAAACTATTCAACTTATATCACATT
This sequence comes from Brachyptera putata, assembly GCA_907164805.1. NCBI lineage: Eukaryota > Metazoa > Arthropoda > Insecta > Plecoptera > Taeniopterygidae > Brachyptera > Brachyptera putata. Next base: position 18,791,722 of record OU015463.1, on the reverse strand, counting down.
GTCAAAGTATACAGCTAAAATTGCTCTTTTCAGCTGTATACCTTCGACAATTATGTAATATGTGTTGAATAGTTATAACCTGTACTATCTTGTATGTACTGAAAATATCTGTTTCTCCCTTGTCAAAGAATATATCTCATATCGTCTACATATCAGATCAAGTTGTCCTTCCGCTGATTAACAATGTAAAAATATGATTTGTATTTCTTTATATTTCAGCATTAGGATTTTAGACCGACCTCAGCGAACAAAATTGCAACCATATGATTGCCTACATTGCAATATCCACGCTTAAAAGACTCCACCCTTTTTTTTCTGCATTGAATTTGTGCCGGTACCCGTTATTATCACTCAACATTTACAATTCTGATTTGATATAGGCCCAGTATTCAAGATAAATATTGTTTATATCAATTGTTTTTGCGTTGTAAAAATCTTGAAAATCGTTCTTTTTTTCTTCCAAATATTGAATATGAAAAAGGTTAGTGAAAGTTCATTATTAGTTACAACGCAGATTATAGGTTGTCAGACACTAGATCATCAATCTATCTGTATTTTGTATCATTCGGTTATCGATTGAAATCTATCAATCTATCTGTATTCTGTATCATTTGATTATCGATTGAAATCGATCGATTTATGATCATAATTAATTCGATCATTCATCGATATTTGAAACGTCGTTCAAAAGATGAATACCTGCCTCCAAGATGGATGTTTTGCGGATGTGTCACAGCTACGCATCCAGTCGCCTACTATATCATTATTTTTATTTCTCGTAATTGTGTGGATAAACTGTCAATTATACTTATTTGATGACCTTATATTTGTAGTTCTTATTTTCACAATTATCCTTTTGATTAATATTTTATTGTTATATATTTAATTTAGTTACGATCGATCTTCATAAAAACTTTGATTAATCGGCATCACTTTTCAAACGGTACCCGTATGAATTATCGTGCAAGATGTTTAACTTCGTTTCCTACGTTTAGTGGCATAATTTAGTGATGATAGTTCATTGTAGACTGTATCTGTTCATGTGGACGTTCCATTTTAGTTTCTTCAATCATAGAAAAATAAAATTATCTGATATTTTTAAATTATAAAGATTTATAATTAGGAATGGGTAGCGCAAAATAACCAAGTCGTTGACGCGCCGTAAAACCCTAATATTCATTCATTCATTCATTCATTCATTCAGGACTGTGTAAAGATTGTCTGAGAAAATATTCCCAAATTGATGTGTATGTGTATGTGTATGTGTATGTGTATGTGTACAACTATTATTATTATTATTTATATCATCGGAGATATTTATTTTCAAGTAGAAATAATACATTGAAAAACTTGGGATTGGCACCTGAAGAACATGAGACTTAACGTTGGTGAAGGTAGGTCTGGATTATCTCATTTGATCTTGCTGATAGTGGTAGCTATTGTGTGAGACATACATTACGATTCACTCAATTAAAAGCTTCATTGAGTTCTAGCGATGGGGAAGTGACCATTCAAAATACCTCAATTTTGACCAAAATTAATCGTAATATTTTTTACCGTTGCAATTCATTTTTAGTCGTAACAGGCTACACACAGCAGTAAAATTTGTTGAATTGAACGTTGAGTACGGGGTAGTCAACCTAGGAGAAAAATGGGGGAAAGTGAGAGGATATAGAATGGTGGAGGGGACTCGGAGGAAGAGAAGAAGAAGAAGAGTAGTGAAGAAGAGGAGGAAGAAGTAGAAACGAGACTTGGAACTGGCAGGAACCGAGATATAAGAAGTTTGCCCTGGAAGAATTGATGGAAACACCCCCTGACCTTGAGATATGTATGTATTCGTTGATTCGAAAACACTCGTAGTGTAGGTTTATTACACGGGCAGGTTGCATAATATGTTCTGCGTTATTATTGTTTGACTGTCGACAGCTATTGGTGATGCCTTTGGGTAACAATTTTGTTACCGACAAAATTATCTGCGTAATACCTGGGCGATTTACACAATTCGTTTCAATTCCTGGTAGTCAGATGGGATTTATGATGGTACGAGATTATTGACTGAGTGGACTGAACGTTATGGGACTGTACGAGTGGACTGCTATGGGTGACATGTAAATGATGTATTCAAGCAGACTTTACTGGGGTTTCTGAACAAGAGTAATGGGATGATTTTTCCTTTTAAATGAATAAAAATGATGACCTCGGTCGATTGCGAAAAATTCACTCTGTCTGAAAACCCGTGGTAAAAAGCGTCAGTTGTGACATCCCTTTTACGTCACCTTATCAAACTGTTATAAAATAATAAATAAATAATTAAATGATGACAAGTTCACGCTAATAATTGATTGCTATATCTAGATCTAACAATTTTCAACTACACTAAAATTGTCATAAAAAAATGATGAAATAATAAAAATTGTCATTAAATTGGTAATATATTAACTATAAAAATATCGGTATGTTTTAATAAACGTCGAAATAATCTAATTGGACATTATTTTTTTTTTCTAATGTTTTCTCTTTGATTACCTCCACTGCACTCTTGCCTAAACTACAAATTGAAAAAAACATCTATTTCACAAAATTTAGTTACTCTCCACTTTGGAAAATATCTCTGCAATATTCACATTCCTGGATCTAGTTCCTTGTCTGTCTTCATTTGTTTTTTGTATGCTTTATAGGATAGTTTGGTTTCCTTGTTAAGACATCCCCAGTCTCCGTAGCACAAAAAGTTCCCACCAGGATGATTTCACTGAGATGACAATATTTGTTGAAAATGCTAATGACTCGAATTTTGTAATAACAAGTAGATAGAAAAATCACTGGTATGCCTATGTCACAGTAGGCCTAACATTGATATTTTTGCCATTGACTTTCACCTCACCAGGTACTGTTACATGAAAATAACATGTAACATATTGTAAATGTTTATTTTGGATCAACACTATTTTAGAAGATACTTCTCTAAATGTTATGATTTAGTTTCACTACAATATATTCAGACAGAAAGCCACTAGGATGGTTTATATGTTACGTTGACACTGAAAATGTTACGCTGTGAGAAGGTTCCCCTTGATCTTATAAGGTGAAGTCAGACTGTTTAACAAAATACTTTCTTTTTTGTTGGATTATTTTAATTCTTTGCACATTGCACATCTCTTGTCAATCTCAAAATAATTCTCATAGCTTGGTTTTGTTGTTTTTGAAAATGCTACAATTGCATTTTTCTGTATGGAGTCTATCTCCCAAATAATGAAGCTGCTGGTGGGGTCGTTGAGCAAACAATAGATGGCATGGAAGGCAAATACAGAGGCTGTTGTGGGTTATCTGACGTTCACTCTTCCAACTAATTAATTATTTTTTTTCTAGTCCCTTTTTAAATGATATGATCAGATTGTATTTCAAATTTTAGCTTGTACGTTGAATCTTTGACTTCTGTTACAATCTCTATATTATTATTTTCAAAAATAATATCAGCATTCTCTATTTCATTTATAGTAATTATTTGTCACTATTTGAACACATTATCATCACTCTGATTTTGAGTGTGAATGCACTCTGAGTGGTGTGTTTATTGACGAAAGGTTATTGATCTGCCAGCGATTGGTCAACTGTACCAAAACCCATCTGTCCTAAAAATCGACCAACTGTACTAAAAACTGACCAACTGTACTGAAAACCGACTAGCCAAACTAAAAACTGACCAACTGCTAAAAACCAACTGTACTTAAAACCAACCGTCCTAAATTTCTACTCCTTGAGCAACCTGTACAGATGTCAAAGTGGGGGTTTGGCTCCTCCCCTTTACAAATTGATACATCCCATTAAATGTTTCATAGGTTTTTTTAGTGATGGTTGAGGTTAGGTGGGTCCTAAAGGTTTGTGTCAAATGAAATTTGTGAAAGGAAGGAGTCTAACTTTCCACTTCGGCTACAGTCAGGTTGCTCAAGAAGTACAAGCTTAGGCCAGTTGGTTTCTAGTGCAATTAATTTTCAGTACAGTCAAGTTTTAGTACAGTTGGACTTTCTATCAACTGTCCTATAAACCAACTCTCCTAAACATCAACTGTACTAAAAACCAACTGACTTGAACTTCTACTTTTTGAGCAACCTGTACAGTAGTTAAAGTGGAAGGTCTGGTCCTTCCATTCGGGAATTACATTTGTCACAAACGTTACACACCTAATCTTAACCATCAGTAAAAAATCTATAAAACATTTTATGGTTGGTAACAATTTTTGATGGGGAGAAGCCAAACCACCCATTTTCCTTCTGTACAATGATTGATTATGAAACTGACATGTATTCTTAGGTTAGTTTCTAATATTCTTAGTTAATAAGCTGACGTTACCCACATATGTATTATGTAGGTCTACAAACTTAAATGAATAAAAATAAATACAATACAATACTTTACAGGTTGCTCAGAAATGGAAGTTTAGGTCAATTCGTTTTTCAGTACAGTCGGTCGATTTTTAGATCCGTCGAGTTTTAGAGCCATTGATATTTAGTATAGTTGACCAATCAATCCCCTCACAGTTCAATACAAAAAAGAGTCCCTCAATAAAACTCGAACCACCTACCTATGGCGTACTGATCAAGCGTTTCTCGCGCTCATTTCAGCGTGATATTTATCACCAAACGACGATTTAACTACTTCTCTATGATTTAACAAGCCCCAGACGAAGTTACATGAAGCACCACGAACTACACCCGAACGTAAATATTGAAGTTTGTTCCGACCATTAAGTTGTCCCAACCCGTTCGCTTAATAGGCCACGCCCATGACTAGATGCACACGAGCGGGTCGAAAACCGTTGGCTAACGGCTGAATAACTTCTCTTCGAAATTTGGCTGGTTTTTTGGTTCGTGAAAATAACACATTCAATAGCTTTGTTGACCCTCATTCTCACCAATAACCCCCATTTATACATACTAAATTCGATTGAAATTGAAACAAGTAGCTTGAGACAAAATGGCGCATGCGCACGTCCACAGGACAGACAGCCGTGAGCAATAGGCTTCGACCGCTCATAGCACAAACGTAGTTTATCATGTCGTTAATAGTAATATTAAAATTGGGTACGTAACTTTTATATTTTACACATTTTTAATGATCAGAGAAACGTATGTACGTATACCAATGTCTTTTTCCCGCAAAAAATTGCTGCGTTCTGATTGGCTCATGACCTACACCGGAAGTAGCGTCCATTGGTGATGACTATTGGAACTAGAACTTCTTAGAATTTACATTCAAACATCAGGAAACATTCAGTGACTTATTTTAACCGTGATTCTGGAGAGCCTTTTATTTTACGGCATGGACTTCTATGTACTTTGTTTATTTGGGATATTCCCATTAATCCTTCTACCTGTGTCCTGGTATACGTTTCAGTACTTCTTACTGGTTTGTACACAAGTTCCTTACATTATTTTCCGCCTTATTGGCCTAGGCGTAGGTCATGGCTGTATCACACGAGCTAGCCCTTAATCCTTCTCTTTGTTCTGCCCATATGTCTATCAATAAGATATTTAATTGTGTTTCACTTACTAGACTATCATTCGATAGATGTTTATAGTTTCAACTCTACGTTAGTACATTTATTCGTGATTATATACATCATTTTGAGGTGCTAGCCTAGTCTGGTCAATGCCAAGGTGCTATAGGCCTAGGTCCTAGCCTAAGCCAAAGATAGAACTCATGCATAAGTAGGCCTAGTCTAATAATGCTTTCAAGATTCCAATCATCCTCAAACTGTATCATCTGTAGCCTACTTGATATCTAATCTGTTTTGCTTCCTTTAATTGTGTGTCTCTGTGTGGAGGCCTATCCAACTGTGTACCAAAATCTAACTTGGGCCTAACTAAACTTCTACTACTTGAGCAACCTTTACAGAACTTGAAGTGGAAGGTCTGGGCCTCCCATTTAGAAATTTTATTTGATACAAACTTTAGACCTACCCCCCTAATCTTGACCATCACTGAACATTCTATAAAACATTAATTTTGATGGGTGGTAACAATTTGTGTAGGGGAGAAGCCGAACCGTTGATCCCCGCCGCTGACCATTTTTCGTGGTTTCCCTCTGTAGTCTAGGCTAATGCCGGGATGGTTCCCACAATATAGACCACGACCGCTTCCTTTCCACTATCCTTCCCATTACCCAAGAAACCATCATCTCATTAATCATCCATCCGACGCCAATAGATCTTCGCTATCGTTGGTTTTTAGTACAGTTGGCCAATTCCGGCAGAAGGTTAGGGAGGTGGGCAAACCGTAGTGATCAAGGGTAGGGAACTTGCCACCGTGCATTTTTGCGCAACTGTAAGAGTTGATAATAATAATAATAATAATAATAACAACAATAATAATAATAATAATCCCCCCCCCCCCAGTCCAATAGAAAAAGAGTCCCTTAAGCCGCCCCGCTAGCCAATTATCGCTAGCGGTAAGAAACTGAAGTTACCTTTGGGCGTGGGTTCGAGTCCCGCATAAGGCATGGGTTTTTGTAAACGTCCTTTCACCTATCATCACTTCATCGTTTCATTATCATCCGCTCATTCGTACCCCCGTTTAACCTAGCTGTTGGTGGGGTCGTTAAGCAACATTAAAAAAAGGGTCCCTTAATAGGCCTAAGACTCGAACCACCGACCTACAGCGACTGAGCAAGCGTTTCTCGCGCTGAATTCAGCGTGATATTTACCACCAAACGACGCCAGATGAAGTTACACGAAGCATCGCCAATTATTAATCAACACCCGAACGCAGAGGGCCTGTATTGAAATTGATCCCGAGCCGCCCTCGGTAGCTCAGTCAGCTGAGGCACGCTTCAGGAACTGAAGTCACCGTTGGGAGTGGGTTCGAGTCCCGCCCAAGATATGGGTTTTTGTAAACGTCCTTTCACTCATCATCACTTCATAGTTTCATAATCACCTGCTCATTCGTACCCCCGTATAACCTAGCTGTTGGTGGGGTCGATAAGCAAACAATAATCAATCAATTGATCCCGACCTGCTCGCTTAATAGGCCACGCCCATTACTAGATGTACACCAACGGGTCGTGACTCGTTCGCTAACGGCTGAATAATTTCTCTTTGAGGTCTGTCTTTTTGTTGGTTTATAAAATTAACTAAAATTATCCAATAACTTTGTTGACCCCCCCCCCCATTCTCACCAGTTACCATCATTTTTACATATGAGGCCTAAATTCAATAGCATTACACCACAATTCTATTTTTATACTCATTTGAACAAGAAAGGTCCGAAAACGGTCTTCTTGATTATAACACGTCATGAATAAAAAATTCGATGTGGCTGTGGCAACAAGATAGCGCATGCGCGTAAGAAGCACGTCCAGAGGACAGAGACAGTCGTTAGCCAATAGGCTTCGACCCGCTCGTAGCGCAAACGTAGTTTATCATGTCGTTAATAGTAATATTGAAATTGGATACGTTGATATTTTATTTTGTACATTTTTGATGGTCAGAAAAACGTATATATGTATATCAATGGCTTTTTGCTTTGAAAAAAAGAATTTGCTGCGTTCTGATTGGCTCATGAACCTACACCGGAAGTAGCGTCCGCTGGTGATGACTATTGGAACTAGAAATTCTTCTTGGAATTCACATTCAAAAAGCAGGAAACTTCGTGTGATTTATTTGTCATCGTGTTTTTGAAGAGTATTTTATTTTACGGTATGGATTACTATATAATTTGTCTCTTTGGGATATTCCCACTAATCCTACTTCCTGTTTCCTGGTACACATTTCGGTTCTTCCTACTGGTTTGTACACAAGTTCCTTACATTATTTTCCGTCTTGTTGGTCTAGGCCTAGGCCTAGGCTATATCACATGAGCTAGCCCTTAATCCCTCTCTTTGTTCTGCCCATATGACTAATAATAAGTTTTGTTTTTTTAATTGTATGTCTATGTGTATCTTTTTATTGTCCAAAAGGCTACCCTATTATAGACCTAGGCTTATTCCTACGAGGGTCTAGGCCTAGCTTCCTTGGCTCTCATGAATGGGCCGCCATTTTGTTCAAGTTGATCTTCAGTGTTGGCCATTATAATATTTTAAATGTACACAAATTTATGTTTCATTCTAATTCCTTCAAATTCGAATTGTTAGATATTTTTACTTACCGTTACTTATATAGGGCCTATAGGCCTATATTATTTATAGCGATAATGTAGTCGTAAGGCAACAGCTAAGCTAGGTAATATTAGGTCCTTGGCTAGTCTCAGCCGACCGATGTGTAGGCCTACTTTGTAGACACAGGCCTAGGCCTAGATGTTACACTCGCAAATTTCGCGGGACTTCAGAGTTTTCACAAGATTTCAGGAATGTCAAGAGATTTCATGGAATTCAAAGGATTTCTGGGATTTCAAGGATTTCAAGAATTTCAGGGATTTCAAGGGAGTCCAGGGATTTTAGGGATTTCGGGAAAGGCCTCTCAGGGATTTCAGAGATTTCAAAGGATTTCAGGAGATTTAGAGAGATTTATGGATTTTCAAGGATTTCAGAGATATCCGGAATTTCAAGGATTTCAGGGATATCCGGAATTTGAATAGATTTACGGGAGATTTCACAGGTTGCAGGTAGGTTTTAGAATCCCAAGAGATTTCAAGTGATTTCATGGAATTTCTGGGATTTTCGGGATTTCAATAGATTGCACGAACATTCCAGGAATTTCAGAAAATTTCAAAGGATTTAAAAGATTTCTAGTTATTTTAGGGATTTCAGGAATTTCAAGGGATTTCTGGGATTTCAAGAACTTCCAGGGATATGAAGAGATGCCAAGGAGATTTCAGGAATTGCAAGGATTTCAGGGATTTCAAGAGATTCAAGGGAGATTTCAAGGGTTGCAGGTAGGCTTTAGGATTTCAAGGGATTTCGTGGGATTCCAGGGATTGCAAGCGAAATTTCACGGAGATTTCAGAGTTTTCTCAAGTTCGGAGCTTTAGAGAGAGATTTAGATCCTACAGTGAAGATGTCTTTAAAGTGCACAGCTCTCAATTTTCCAGGATTGCAGCTGACATTGCCACTTGCACTGCCGATTAAAGCTCACTGCTAATTATGTCTTGCAGATGACTATTTAAACATCTAGGCCTACCAGCAGAGATGAATACCCTAAAGTGCACAACTGTCAATTTTCCAGGATTGCAATTCCAGGATTGCAGCTGACATTGTCACTTGCTCTGCTGACTAAAGACAACTGCTAATGATGTCTTGCAGATGACTAGGCCTAAACATCTAGGCCTACCAGCAGAGATTTTCACCCTTGAATCATCACAATTCAAAATTGACATCGAGCTTAATTTGTTGAACAAAGCTCACAGTGGTGTTACAGAATATTCAAACTGTTGACTCCAATGTTACTAGACTATTGTTCCACATTTCAAATTCAAATGCATGTTCATCATGTTTTGCATAAAAAACCTAGAACTAAATGAAATGAAATAGAAATGAAATTAAAAATGAATGTGCATCTTTTCTATAACAATACACAGGTTACAGGTCACCATGCTGATGTAATGGCAAAATATGTTTATGCTGCGTCAATATGTAGTAAAGGTCGGGGGTAGGGGGGTGAATTTATCAGTTATGAAGCCCATAATGCAAGTGTGTGATATTGAATGAACACAATTTGTTCGTGAGTGTGATTTTGCTTGACACCAACCCGCCTGGTGACGCGTAAAGATGCGATGAAATACCGAACCGTGAATCATATCATTTTGGGCTCCGGCCTACAGAGCTAGCTCATTACAAAGTAATCCAAAAACAATGAACGTTTCATTCCATTGAAGATCAGTGAAAAATGGATTGCTTTTAGACAATTCATGTTCCTGGCTCGAAACTCTAACTCATTGATAAAAAACTGCCTAAAGCATAAGTCTATGAAAAATATATTAATTACTGAGATACTTCCCGTGTATATAAAATATTCATTATCAATTTAATGTATTATTTCTATCACATTTTCATAAACTAGTGGAAATTATCAGTACTGATATTACTGATCTTGGAACTAATTATTATTTACTTGCATTATAATTATATTTCTAATGTATTATTATAGTAGAATTGCATTTATCAGTTTCTCATGTGAACATTTTGCTACATTTATAAGTTCTATTTAAATTCTTATCCCACCCATATGCTCCTCATGTTGAATAATTTCATTAATAAGTTTTCCACATTATTACATTTTTCTGAAATACGTAGTGCTCATACTAAGAGGTTCCAATGTATTATTCCATGGTATTGTTATTATTTGATGTATTCAACTTTGTAAGTAATTACGTGAAATGCTAATTAAGGGTACTACTATATTACCGTAATCATTCCTACAATTGTGTGTGCGAATCAAAGCCTATACTAGAATTCGCTGGTCTTATCTCGACGGCATTTTGTACTCGAATGAATATTGCGTTTCTGTCTAGGCACAACTGCCAGTCCACGAACGATCGGCTTCGGAGGTAAAGTGTGCTTCTACCAAGCAGCGGGTCGCTCACGATAAGTCCAAGCGCAAGGGTGGCCAGTTCGTGGCCCCTTCCAAGCGTCCGCCCACCAACACCGCCAAGATGTTGGCCAACCGATACGAGGTAATCAACTCGCAGTTACTAGCAACGATCAGTCGGTCATTTTAAAACAGATAGCAGTGTTACAGCAGGGGCTGTCAACAATAACTAGATGAATTACATTTTTGTATTATAGCCGTAAGCGGGATATAATTGAAATTCATATGAACCAATAGTTTGTTGTGTTATCTTCATGTTGAATGTAATGTTTAAAACCATTTCAGGACAATTTCTTTCGCTATTAGGAGCGGTATAAGTGCCTTTTGCATTGGTAAATCAACATGTCAGTGTCAAGCAATATATTGTCAGTGACACTTATTTTTTTTCAAATCAGATGCAAGTGCCAAAAAAATCTTCCATTCCAATTCGTTTCAATGAAATATTTATTTACAAACATTCTATGGACTGTGGCAGTTGTTTACGATGCTCTTTTAGTTTGTGCAGTTCAAGTAGTGTCTCAGCGAGGGCATGTTGAGGTCAATATGTAGATGTAGATGAGGTCAATATGTATGTACACTTTCTTTTCGGACTTGCTCACCGCTCAAGGTTAAAATATGTCGGATTTAGCTTCTAATATATGTGTCGCCTACATTTTTATCCCAAAACCTTTACGTTTGTCTGAAGACTTTTTGATGCTACATTATTGCTAATTTCAAATTTGACTGAAGCTATAAAATGCTATCTTTGAAATAGCCAATGCTGGAAAACAATAATTAATGCCCTAATTTCATGCCTTCAGTTCATAACCGATAAATCGATTACGATCAATATTAGGTAAGGTTATTAGGTATGAGGTTAGGTTACAGAGCGATTTTGTCGCGTCTTGGGAGATGAGACCCTCGCCGTTTCGGTCTCCATGTTAAGACCTTTTTCAAGAGAACGACTCAGAGAACGACCATATTGATCATCAGTCAGTCGTTCTCTTCCTTCTCTTTCTTATCTTCCGATCCTCACTGACTGTTGGAAATGGTCTCAAAATGGAGACCGAAACGTCGAGGATGTCATCTCGCAAGACAGACGAAATCACCTTATAACAAATACTTCATATTCGGTCGCGAATGCCTTGAATACCTCACGATAGATATTTGTTCAAATGATACGATAATCGATTCAATTTCTACAAGTCAATATCTTTGATAGTCGAAATATCTTTTATACCTTGCTGAACGTCCCTACTTGCTGTTCGCACTATTCGTCCAGTCAGGGATATGGGCCCGAAAGTAAAAGTCTTCTATTGAACACTTGTAATTTAAAGAGGAACACTTTTGTAACGACAAGCATGTATTTAAAATTCTAATACGGTACGATATTTGATAATTCGATACGATTATTGAATAGAAGATTTACGAGTAGTTATAAATGTGATGTGAACGATGAACAGTATGAGGTCTTACATCGAAGAACAACCCTAGTCACAACTTGCCGCTGCATGTAGAAAGAATATGGTTTTCAACAAAATGTGATGAAAATCAAGATTTTAATTGATGCTTGGAGTCAATTATTACGATTAATTTCAAATTTGTAATGTCAATTCATTCTCTAGTTGTAACGTGGATAGCAGACTACCTTGCCGCCCTCGGTAGCTCAGTCAGCTGAGGCAACGCTTCAGAAACTGAAGTCACTGTTGGGCTTGAGTTCGAGTCCCGCATACGGCATGGGTCTTTGTAAACGGTCTTTTACTTATCATCACTTGCTAGTTTTTTCATCATCTGCTCATCAGGAGCCACCGTATAACTTGGCTATTGGTGGGTTGCTTTAGCAAACAATTATCAATCAGACAGACTACCGGTACCAGAATTCAGCTCGCATTGTCATGAGCTGGTGGTCATCAGATTCTACGTTTGTTGCAAGCTCAAAACAAAATTTATAAGTACAGTGGAACCTCATTAGTACGTTTTTCAGGGTACTTGACTTGAAAATTCATTGATGGGAAAACTTATTAGTGTAACTAATCAACATAGAGAGCATATGCCTATGAGTGGGGTAAAAATGTAAGACTTACAAACGTGATAAATGTGTAAATGAGAAACTTATAAATGTGGTTCTATGGCATGCCTAAGCACAATTAATTCCAGGCATCAATTATAAGTACGTATCATAATACATATCGTATTATAAGTGTTGTGATGTCGTTGGCACAGTTGCCGTCCAAGAAAATCTCGAAGGGCTTCTATCAAACCCTTGATCTTGAAGCTGGTAGGTTTCGGGGAAAAAGCTTTATGTCGGGAATATTGATAGAGTAGAACCTCTTTGGTACGTTTTTCTGGGAACCAGACTGAAGAACTTGACCTACTAAAGTAACTCCATCATCGGGGAGCATACGTATGGAATAAAATAAGGACTACAAAGGTAGTAGACTTGATAACCTAGCCGCACTCAAACGTCGCCGCCAAGACTTTTCGGTCAAGCCCCCGGCTTTTGGTCAGGTTAGGTTTGAGTGCGGCTAGGTTAGATTAAAAATAAATAAGATGCCATAAGTGCAGGGATGTGTTGAGACATATTGCGTCTCCCCCTCCCCACCCATTCACTTTGAAAACAACTGAAAACACTTTGAAAATAAAATTGAATACATTGTTTCTAGTAAATATGTCTCGATCTTTGTTCTTATACTCCCTTTATTCATGAGTTGACATCTCATAATACGAATGTAAAATATCAAATACCGTGTAATATTTAATACACTTTTTAAAAATGAATACAACATCATAGAGAGAGAGAGGAGAGAGAGTTAGATGTAGAGATGATAGAGATAGAGAGATGGAGAGAGATAGATTAGGTAGATAGATAGATAGATTAGATAGAGAGATAGATAGAGAGATTTATAGATAGAGAGAAATATGCTACTAATTCACAATATTTAAATTACACTTCAATATTATTAAAATAGAATTTTCAACAAAATGAAATGAGCTGCTGATCATTCTCTCCATTGTAACACAACCACGCGCCTAGTCTTGTACCATTCTCCTGTACATATCAAGTGTTCGAAGTGTCTGTGCAATAAATCAATGTGTTCGATATGTTTCAGAACGCCAAAGTGATGCAGGAGAAGAAGAAGGCCCAAAAGATGGCAGATAAGAAAGAGCGTTTGGAAAAATTGGCAATTGCTGCTGCTGCCTCAGCCTTGATTAAAAGCAAGCGCAATGAACGTAAAAATAACGAAAAAAACAATGCGAATGTGGCCGCTACAGGTACGAGCGATTCTCTCAGTGTCCAAACGCTAAATCGGCCTTGAAGTTTTAAATGTTAATTTGGTTTGACCCAAGATGTATCGAGCTTACATCGTGGTTTCATTCAGCTGTCAATCTTGTTCTATTTCATGAGTAGGCTCACTTTCTTCAAACCTGCCGATCGCTGTTCGTTCTAGTGTACAGTGTGAAACTAGACTGCGTGCCTTCTGCGATCCTTAAATATTGGCATTTCAGGTGACTTGCTACAACTGAGCCAAGTTGAATGTAATTTTGTAAACAAATTCAGTTCTTGTATCACTGCTAGATTACTCACAATCAGTAGGTTTATAGATTTGGCCAGTAAATTGGTAGGCCTACATATTTTCAATATTGGTGGGATAGGGAGTTGAGCAAACCAAGCAGAGCGACAAACCAAGGAAACCCCTCAATACGTCTTGGTTTTACCGTACATTAGCAAAAACTAGGCTTTCCGTTTTTTGATGTGATTTTCATGACCTTCGTCTTCAGAACTATTGTGAAATGGAAAAGTATCGATTCATTTGTATAAGATTCAACAATCAATGTGAAATTATTGATATTTTAATTGGCGTTGTGCGAGTCCAAGTTTTCAGTTCCAAGTCTTGTCTGATTTAGGTTCACAAGTCTCGAGTCGAGTCCGAGTCTTGACCAAAATAATAAATGTAATAAACAAAGGGTTGTACCCTAAGGGGTATAAACCGCACGGATCTGTTTTAAGGTTGTGTTAGGTGATGGTTAGGGTTAGTTAGGATAAGGTTTGAACTTTAAAACTACAGTTATGATGTCCATTCAACTGTTTCAAAAGTGAGAATACAGCAGAAATATTGATATTCTTAATGCCTCCAAGATGGTATAGGTTTCAACTTTTCAACTTGTAACACAATTGTAAAGCGTTTTCAGCTGAAAAACTCATTTTTTAGCTGTATACGCTTTACAATTATGCAGTATGAGTTAAATAGTTGTAACTTGTACCATTTTGAAGGTAACAAAAATGTATGTTTTCTCTGCATTAGAATTTTAATATCTCATACAATTGACGACTCACAATCTCAGCCTCCTTGACGTCACAAATCATAACATTAAATCAACGGGGCTGTTAGAACTGCAGTGAAATTCTAATATCCAATCAGAGTGTCTCTAAATGACCACAAATAATATAGATCCAACTGGCCAACTTGTAAAGCCATGCCCTTCTCGAGTTGTCATTCAAAAGTTATCACTAAAAACTAGGGTTGCCAATCGATATAGAATTTTTCATTTTTTCAAATTTTTTCAACATTTCGATTCAATATTGAATCGATTCATTTGATTTTCGATTACTTCGTGATCGAAAGTGAACTTGATATCCAGTAAATAAACAGCGGGCGGTCAGTCGTGTGAGATGCATTCTGTATGGGTGTTGGTGTCAGTCACTTGTTGATGCTGGAAGTGTGAATGTCGACACAACGCAAAGGTAGATTATAACTAAGCCTCGCAAAGAGATTACAGACGACTGAGTGAACATGATTCAGAGCTTAGAATATTTCGATAATTTCGATCGATATTCAATATCATCCGAATGGAATTCCTAATATTTCGACATTTTCGATCGATTTTCGATATAGCAAATTTCGGTATCGTTCACGCTCTCTTGATCAACCCTACTAAAAACTGATATTTGCTAATTCTACTCCCACATACTCTTAAGTTTAGTTAAGTTTTTAATTTCGGCAAACATGTTAGGCCTAATTAATGAGTATCAAAAAACAAAGAAGTATTGTTGCTTAAATTCGTCACAAATGTTTGGTTGTTCAGCTGGCAAAGTTCGAATTGCACATGTCCCCAATGTGTCTGGATTGTTGGAAGCCAAGAACCGTGTGGCCAATGTTGTGCAGAAGCAGAAGAATAGAGCCCAAATTGTCGAGCGCCATGAGCAGCACGTTCAGAACGCCACAGTCGCCCACACTGCTCCAAAGGGAGGCCAACGAGTTGCCCACACCCCACCAGAAGTAAGTTCAATTTTGTTTTCTACATCAACAGGACCCATACCTAATACATTTTGTGCTAGTGCTAGGTAGCTCCAAGAGACTAGGACTATGATTGGTTAATATTGACTACAAAAGTAACCTGTCATGGCAACATCTCTAGTCTCTGTGTATTTTCATTGTTGTTAGGACAAAATCCTAGAGCCGCCCCGGTGGCTAAGTCAATTAACGCTAGCGGTAGTAACTTGAAGTCACCTTTGGGCGTGGGTTTGAGTCCCGCATAAGGCACGGTTTTTCGTAAGCGTCCTTTCACCTATCATCACTTCATCGTTTCATCATCACCCGCTCATCCGTACTCCCGTATAACCCAGCTGTTGGTGGGGTCGTTAAGCAGCTTTAAATAAAAAAAACTTCCCAGACTTTTCTTTCTCAGGTTTTAGCTGGATAGTGTGAAGTTTAGTTATTGTCCTTCTCAGTACCCTCGAGGTGATTCATCTAGTTTGAATATACATATGCACACTCTCTTCTCAGAACTTGCTCACTGCTCAAGCTGAGATTATTGTATACATAGCTTCCAATATGTGCATACATCCTTTTTATTCCATAATCATTACGTTTGTCCAGAGACTTTTTGACATAACTTAACGCCATTTTGAATTTGACTAATATTGTAAAATGTTATTTTTGAAATAGCCAGTGCTAAAAACCAAATTAATCAGTGCTATTATTTCATGCCTCTACTTATATGGTTTCTTACCTGGTCTCTTGCAAAACGATAGAGGTGTAGCTGTAGGTTCAATATTTGGTTTGAATAATTATACGTGTCAATTTCCTCGTTTGCCATGATTATTAGTAAGACGTATTGAATCGCGATCAAAATAATAAGCTTTACCTTCATCTGTGCTGTGTCATTTAGTGACGGCAGAAAGTAAGACTAGCGTAATAATTTATCTGCATACAGTTTTCCTTCGTTCATTTTCGCGCTTCCAGCACTAATTCTCTCCCACTGGACTTCCATAGAACTAGGTAATGTGAAATTTTCCTGCACGGATAGTTTTATTTTCCTGGTCCCTTGAAAAATGCTAGATAGAGGTTATACTGTAATTTATTTTTAATTTCACCATGTTTAGCTAAACCTCTTGTTACATACTGGTTGTGCAACTATAGCGAGGTGATTTATGAAAAAGAACTGCGTTGTTGTTTTCAGGCAATTCTTGAAAGCCCACTGATTATGCCCGATGCCGATGCCAAATTGCCTTCATCGGTCCGCCAGACGCACCTGAATTTCCTGGTAAAAGAGTTCCTGACATATTTCCCAAAACAGGAGGCTTACACCAAAGCGGTTGAAGCAGAGAGGATAGCTCAAAACCGTTCCAAATCCAAGATGCTCTATGCTTGTTCTATTTCAAGCACCATATTGCGAGTCAGGAAAGGTAATTATCCATTATGTAATGCTTTTATTGTATCGTTTATCAATCCGTCGTGTACGCAATACGTATAGGTATGTCTTCAGACTGAAATGGGGTTTCCAGTCACGATTTTTTCGTGTCATCCGACACAATATCGGGTACGATTTCTGGCAGGTCTGTTTCCACCTTTTGTAGACTCGTAGTGTTTTCGTGACGTCATGGACTTGGCCTTTATTGCCATTAAATGCACAGGCTTGTAAAATTTGAGGATTTGAACTGTCAAATCACAAGTTGGCGCAATTTTAAACTAAACAAGCGGAAGCACGAGTGCAGAGAACCTAACTGCAAGGAGCAGCAAAACGTATCTTCTTGTAAAATACTGTTTTTATTTACTACTATCATCCGCGAATTCGTATCCCCAAATAACCTAAATGTTGGTGGGATCCTTGAGCAAACAATATCATCTAGAATTCTATCAGGCCATTCCTTACAGTTCATCGTTTATTAATCTTTCAAAATGTGGATCAAGTTACACTTGTGCCTGCAGTATTATTTTGAAAATGTTCTTGGCCCAATGTTGGAAAGTTTAGTCACAACTGGTGTGAATGTTTGAAGGCAGTAGCCGAAACGTCAATTCTGTAATCTCGTTTGTTTTGTGTCTTTTTTTCAACTGGCTTTTCACGATGAGTTGCTTGTCTCGTCTCTTTAGGTAACCTGCTGACCTTTCGTTCCTTTTCAAAACTATGGACCCATTAAGAAATGTAAGAGCCATCTAGCTATGACGTTTGAAGTAGAGTGGGATGTTAGTATGCGCCTTTGAAAGTACTGGAGTGCGATTCCCGTTCTCAATCCTTAACTTGACAATCTTTAACTATTAACAATTCATATTGTTAGTGTTGAAGACTAGATCCCTTCAGGTCAAGTCCCGTTGACCAGTCTTTAACGTTATAGATCTTCACAATATTATACAATCTTTAACATTATGAGCCATTAGAAAAATTGTATTCTTTATTCGAATTCAAAGAGCCTGAACAAGATCAATAGATGTTCTCTATCTAGAAGGATTTGAAGCTCTAGTCACTGTCAACCTCTTTTATTTCATTGTTGCGAGTTGAATTTTCTTTGTAACATTCAAAATGAAAATCATTCATAGTTATTTGCTCATTCAGTTTTGAAGAGTGTAGACTAGCCAAAACGTAATCCAAAGAGAGTAAATGAAAATTGACACAATCAACTGACAGAAGGACGGAGATAAGGTTTCGTCCCCATCCCACTTTTGACTTCAAAGAAACAGGCTAAAAACTGCATTGTTGTATAAGTAATTATTTCTGTTCATTCCTCAATCTATGCACTATAATCCAAAGTCATTTACCAAGTTGTGAAATGTTCGTGTTATTTAATATTAATTGATCATTTTTTCGAAGTATTACGTGAACGCCATTTTATGCAGTCTTTAAAGATTTAACGATAGGGGTCCTGTGGATCTATAAGGAAATATCAATTAACGATCACCCTAAAGACCATAATCCTTGAAATAGGAAAGGGAATCACACTTCAGATATTAACAATCTATAGAGAGTTATAGATCTTTAAATCAGTACTTGAAGATTGTCAAGTTAAAGATTGAAGAACGGGAATGACACTGCTGGTCTACCAATGCTATTTAGCACGTATGATCTATATTATTGTGCGTTACAGTGAACATATCAAATATGTTATTAGTTAAAACAATAATATGTTTACTGTAGGCCTATTCCACTGTCTATTTTACTGTCTTACAATTGTACTATTTTACTGTTTTGTTATACTGTCTGAATATTTTACATATTTTACTATACACACTGTCAGAGTGCGTAAAATGAGAGGTAATACAAGCTATATGTTGGTGTTTTGTCTTTCACCCTATGGATAAGCAAACCGACTTCTTTTTCAACCAAAGTACCCAGAATCCATTTCCACCGATCTTGGCCGCTAGAAGGCTACATAGCAGGCAGTGAGCGCCTGCCCATTGAATTCTCAAAAGTGTCTATTACAATTGAATTGAAATTTGTTTAATAAAATGTAGTTTCAAGGGAAAAAATATAGGAGGCAGTGATATTCGACCTGGAAACCTTCGGCTCCAAAGACAAATGAGCTGATGTCTGTATTCAAGCTTTGCTATGCTTTTATCATTTCATACAAAAATATAAAAAAAATCAATCATGGTAATATGATAATTTTTAATAATTTATTAAAGGGCATAACAACACTGCGATTTACCTTTTTAGGTGAAAAGATTCAAGATCTTATTTTCAAAAAGCGGATCTTTTCACCTACAAAGGTGAATTGCAGTGTTGTTATGCCTTTCGTGGTTTTGTGTTTGATAAATACCAGTATTTTTGGTATCATTATCATTATTTTGTTAAAACGGTCACATCTTGTTGTTCCAGAGTGTGGCCACCGCGGCATCCCGAACACCAGCAACACCGTGTCCCACGCTGCAATGTTAACCGGCAACATCAAGGGCAGCTGGTCGGTGCTCGAGACCAAGAAGCCGACTCTCGGTAATATCTATCACCACCTGGAGCGCTACGTTCTCAACGAGCAAGAGCTCGTGTACAACGGATTTCCCGTTCCCATTCCGAACAGCGGGGGCTCGGTGACTGTCGTCTCTCACTACGACCGTTCGCTGCCGTGGAAGGGTATCGACCGCATCTGCGTTCGCTGCAAGAAGCGCTATACTGTGAACAGGGAGGGATTTTCCTCCACTGTTGCTGAGTGCATGTACCATCACGGACGACTGTATCGTTGTGAGTTGAATTTCTGTCATATTATTACATCATTAGGCCCTATTACTATTATTATTATGATTATCATTATTGTTATTATCATTATTATTATCATATTATTGACTGGCACATACAGCTCAAGTGCTAACGCGCTCGCTCCATGTGATCCGGGAGGTGGGGTACATATCGGACCTGGTTCAATACAGGTTTTTTCGAGGTTACCCTCTGTAGTCTGGGCTAATGCCAAGACGGTTCCTATAGTAGACCTGCTATAGGCCATGGCAACTTCCTTCCCACTATCCTCCCCATTACCTAAGAAACCTTCATCTCATCATCCCATCATCTCAATAATCATTCATCTGACACCAGTAGATCTTAATCATCATTATGGTAGTGTTGACACTGAAAATATGACTCTATGAGTAGATTCCTCCGTAATTTATTGCCATCTGTTTGGTGATCAGCCGAATATGACTGCTGCCACAACGATGCCGAGTCTTCCGGCTGCACCGTTGCCGCGTGCCACGTGTCCCACACGTTCGAGATGACTAACTTCGGGTTCGTAAGCACGCTACCCCCGACTGACGAGGCCTCGGACGGCGACTATGGCGTCTTTGCGCTCGACTGCGAGATGTGCTTCACGACCAAAGGATTGGAGCTCTGCAGGGTCACAGTCATCGACAGGATGATGCGTACGGTCTTCGAGAGACTGGTCAGACCGCCAAATCCCATCATCGATTACGCAACGAGGTATGATTTTCAACCACTTTACAGCTAGTACTTTTACCCCGACTGCCAATTGAAATAACGTCCTAAGCCTCGCTAGCTCCAAAGGACTATGATTTTGATTGGATATTGTTGAGAGAGCTAAATACCTTGGCAATACAAGATTAAAACAAAGTCACCGACCTTTAGATGGCAAAAACTACACATATTTTGTAGCCCACTTCACGAGCAGGGCTAGGATTTTGCGCGTACAACAACGGAAATACACAAGAACTTGTCATGTTGCCATGGTACTTAGCTTCACTAGTAAATATTTACCAATGAAAGTCCTACTAGTGTCTTGGAGGTAGCTAGCCCTAGGATGTAATTTTAAGTGGCAGTCGCGGTATGGGTCTAGGTTACTCAGCATTTATCCACCACATCCTATCAGGCCAGGTTTTTTCAGGTCACACTGAACAGGTACTTGTGTCTGGCCTTTTATAACATCTATAGTGGAAACAAGTGGTTTTATTTGTATTTTATTGTATGGTTTCAATTCATATGCCAATATCACTGTTATTTAGCATTCAGAGGCTTGTCATTTGACACATTCAAGTAGGAAAAGCTTGGAATGAGGTTCTGAAATTACAGCTGGCTATATGAATATTACTTTTTGATACATTAGCATACTAGGTATTTGGCGAAAATAAATTCACACTAATTTCACAATCTATCTCCTAGATGTCAGTACAGGTCATAAATGTCAACATAACGTATTGTCGTCGAGATATTGAATCCAACATATCGGAAAGTGTAAGGACATATAGGCCTATGCGCGTCGATGGCCTGTCAGCGACCAACTTCAACTAATCTTATAAATTTGAGTATAGTTCTTTGTTTGAAACTCTTAGTAGGGAAGCAGACGACAATAGCAAATTTGACTCTTATCGAGTGACTGAAAGCAAATCCGGTTCCTATTCTGGAACCCGGCTGTGGAACCGTCTCTCTCTCACTGAGGAAAATCTCTTGACTGAGGTTGCCGTTCAATATAAAAATTACAAACAAAATTGAAACTCTAATATCTAATATTTATCAAACTCTATTGCTAAAAATTTAAATTTTTAATCGATGTTGAATCGCATCGGAAAAAAATGCAAGTTTGGAAGTCATCAGCCTTGATCATCGGGTAGTTTTAAGTAAACACTGGGGGCGTGGAAGCCGACTGATTGTTTTTTGACAATGTTTGTTGTAAATATATATTTTTTTATTTACCAAGTGAGTGGTACGAGCATATGAAACGAATGGAAAATGAGAGAATACTGAGAGCTTTGTATGAGATAGCAAAAAATAATGGAGCTAATAGAAGAGTTGGAAGACCAAGAGATAAGTGGCAGGCCGCAGGAGGGAGTAAAGTATGGGGTAGTCAACTTAGGAGAAAAATGGGGGGGAGTAGGTAGAAGAGAGAGGGTGGGTGGATCGAGAACGGGGCGGGAACTCGTAGGAAGAGAATAAGAAGAAGCAGAGGATAGTGGTAGTGAAGAATTAGAGGGAGAATCAGAAGCAAGTCTCAGGAACTGGTAGGAAAGGAACCAGGATATAACAAGTCTACCATAGAAGAATTGGTGGAAACACTCCCCGACCCAATTACGTTGACAGCTATCCATCGAACCATCGGTCTGCGTCACTACGTACAGATGTTGTTGTTGTGCGCAGCCTCAACTAACATAAATAACATAATCCAACTAATTAAATGAACCTAGCTTATCCAAACTTACCTGAACTAACTTATCTAACCAAACAAACATCCTAATCTAATTTAATCTGAACTTAATCTAATCTAAAACCTACTTACGGTCCCATGAATAACCACTTCCAGTTGAGAAGTGGGAAATATAGGGATATATATGGGCCTACAAATATTTGAAGGAAATATATGCATACTAGTACCGTAATTACATCGGTCCTGGTATTTGAAGACCGAGTAACTGTTTGTAAAGACCGGTAGGACCGGTCTTTACGTCAAAACATTAACGTGAGAGTACCAAAATCGCGAACCTCACAGTAACGCATGACTATCAAGTATAATGAGACGAATTGATACAAATGATGAACTCTTCGAGTTATAGACGGATTAAAGATAACCTAATTGAATTAGGATTTGGATATCAACACTAAGATTAATTAAGACAGACATCAGCAAAAAAACGATGACAACAATATAATTAATTATAACAACATAAAAAGATCGGTTATGCAAATTGAGGACCGAGCAGTTCAAAGACCGGTCCAAGACCGGAATCCGGGTACCCGGTGTTATCACTAATACATACCAAGTCACTTATTATAACGTGTGGGCTTACGTCGGTTCAGGTTCAGCGGTGTCACCGAGGACACCTTGAGGGGCGTTACGACGAGCATCCAAGATGTGCAGGCCGCTTTGCTGACCATGTTCAATTCAAAAACTATCCTCGTTGGTCACAGCCTTGACAGCGACATGAAAGCTCTTAAGGTAAGTATCGGTCATTAATGTGCATGACGTTGCATGAGATAACAATCTTTTACAATCTTACAAGAAATGCATCACGTATAGGCATACGAGTGCATCGGAACCGAATTAGCGAAATATTTTTCTTGGTGATAGCTTTTGAATGGTATTAGACATCAAAATTCCAACACAAATACTTTTAATACCTTCACGGTGGTATAATTAAAAACTATTTAACTTACATCGCATAATTCTCAAGCTTAATACAGCGGAAAAATGTGTTTTTCAGCTGTATATGTTTGACAATTATGCGATATGAGTTGAATAGTTATAATCTTATAAGGTTTACCATCTTGAAGGAATACAAAATACTTGCGTTTTCCCCGTATCAGAATGTTGATGCCTCATCATGAGGAGGCCTACTGTTTAAAAGTCATCACCAAAAACAGTGACATTTTGCTAAATCAACTCCCATGCACTGGTGAATGTAATAATTGGATGAGCGATAGCAAAGACTTCCATCCCTCTCTTGTGGAGCTTTGTCTGTGTGTGTTTGTGTGTTGTCTGTTTCTTTTCAAGCACTGCACAGGTCACATGGTTTGACTGATAACAATAAATTTGTTTATATAAATGTTGTTCATCTTTCAGATGGTCGTCAATTTGACATATGTAAGGAGGCAAAGTCTAGAATGAGGCTCTGAAATAGTAGCTGACTACTATGTACTTTCGATAAATTAGCGTATTCCATCAACGAAAAAAATTAACTTCAATTTCTCAACCCATCTCCTAGGAGTCAGTATAAGTCCTATGTCAATATCACGTAATGCTGTCGAGATATTAAATGCAACGTATTGGAAAGACTGAGAAAGCACATATGCGTTGACGGCCTGACAGGGTGACCGCATCCGTCAAGTAGTTAACAATATTTAAAAAAATGATGAAAAGAAACTGTAGATCAATTCTGTTTCGTATCTTGTCTGTGGTCTGCTATTCTAGGCTG
This sequence comes from Brachyptera putata, assembly GCA_907164805.1. Taxonomy (NCBI): domain Eukaryota; kingdom Metazoa; phylum Arthropoda; class Insecta; order Plecoptera; family Taeniopterygidae; genus Brachyptera; species Brachyptera putata. The sequence goes on along the minus strand of OU015463.1, from coordinate 18,767,605 downwards.
TGACTTGTTTTGGGTTTCAGATCATTCACCCAACTGTTGTCGACACCAGTGTTGTCTTCCCGCACAAAGCTGGACCACCGAAGAAGCGAGCCCTGCGTAACCTTGCGTCCACTATTCTGGACAAGGCAATTCAACAAGGAGGTACTGTATATCTGTAGCCCTATTCTATTTCTAGTATTTCTAGGTACTGTACTGTATTCTAGCGTGTCGAGATAAGTCCATCTAGTGTATGCTTGGATTACAGCCATCTTACTGATTCCAGCTTTCCAGACCTGTGCAACCAGCTGTATACTAAAACCCCAAAATCTCCTGTTACCTTGCAATAAATTACACCATTTTCTTATACAGTATACAGTGAAACCTCTATGCATTGTTTCCTGGTCCATCGTTGTCCTGCTTGTATCGTTCATTATTTCTCACCCCACTCCCATATAATCAATGTTCAATTTTCCTGGATGGATTGTTTTCCTGCATGGATGGTTTTATTTTACTAGTCCCTTGAAAAACGATGGATAGAGGTTTCACTGTATTGCACTATGCTTCCAACATTCATTTTCCATTAAATACTTCATAATCTTTTCCTGTATACAAACATGAGAACGTACATGTTCACATAATTTTTCCCAGTGGCATTTCTTCTGTCTACATTGAAGTCTTCTTTGTAGAACATACTTTGTAGAAATCAGAAAAACTGATACATTAGGCGACCCAGTAAACGTTGAAAATCACAATAATCTCTCTCAAAATATAATTTGAACTTCAATCACCATCCAAAACTGAAAGATCCAACAGTTCACTCTCATGTTTCTTAGGTCTGGAGAGAGTGCATTTGGAATAAGCAAGAGTTGCTTATTGATAAAGTCATAATCCAAGGTGTATGGTATTTTAATTTTAAATTATAACTAGAGGCATGAAATTTTAGCATTAGCTATAAATATAAGCGCGACATAATTGAAAGTAATCTGAAACCTTATTTTTTTGTTCTCTTCATGTTTTGTTATGTTTAAAACCATTCAAGACCAAGTTCTTTTTCACTATTTAAAGCAGTACGGGAAACCCTCGTTAATCCGAAATGGAAGGGACTCCAAAAAAATGAATTCTATCTATGAAATTTCGGATTAACCATAAAGTCATTTTTCCCGCTGAGAATATAGGCAATTTCATATTGCGCGCTAGAGTGAAGCTATGTCACCAGTTGATACTATGTACCGGTAATGGATCCGTTGCTAGGGGCCTCACTGATCGTGTGTACTCGGCTAGCTCCGACCGCGCGCGCGATCCTCATATGGCCCGTTTCTATTAGTGCTCGGCCGTCCCGAGTTGGACGAACGAGTGTTCCGAGCTCAAATAAGTTCGAAATACGTCAAATTTCGGATTAACCGAGTTTGGATTAACGAGGGTTCACTGTATTTGCCTTTTACAACGATGAATCAACATATACACGAAATAAGCACTATTGGTGATAAAATAGCAATTTATCTAAAATCATTGTCAATTATAGGGCCTAGGCCTACTCCTTTTTTTAAAAAGATTATATGCAAGTGCTATGAAAACTCAAACTCTTTCAGTCCAATTTGTTTCAATAGAATATTATTTATCAACACTTGTTAGCCTGTGGCAGTAATTTACTATGCTCTTTATGTTTGTGCAGTTCAAGTAGTGTTTGAATATGTGGGATATTCTCATCAATGTGTATATGTACACTGTCTTTTCAGGGCTTACTCACTGCTCAAGTTAAGGATGTGTCGAAAATAGCTCCTAATAATTGCGTACATCATTTATGTCCCAGAAACGTTATGTTTGTCCAAGGACTTTTTGGTGCTAAATTATTGCTAATTTTAAATTTGACTGATGCTATAAAATGCTATTTTTGAAATAGCTAATGCTAAAAAGCAAAATTATCCATGCTCTACTTTCATGCCTCTAATTATAACTATTGATCACTGACTTCTTGATTTTAACACCTGACTTGGTATATTATTTTAGGTTCCAGTACAGGATATATTTAAAAAACTAGCATCTTACATCTTACCATTCATTTATAAATAATTAAATGTATATATGTATGAAATAGAGATAACATTGATTAATTGAAGATCGAATAAAGGTAGATTAACTCTTAAGCCGATCTTAAAATCAAAAGATCGACCTTCTTATTCATTTTTATTTTTGTTCCAAAATTAATAGAACTTTTCATCATCATTCTTTAACCACTTGACAGCCAGGTTACTAAAATGGTATCCTACCTTCCAGTATCCTAACTTTTCAGGTTACACTGCACAGATACTTGTGTTTATATGCCATTTTATAACATTTATAGCGGAGACAAATGATTTCATTGCATTGATCTGTTGTTGTACTTGATATATAGTACAGTATAAATAAATGAATTTGCTGATATCATTGTCATTTAACATTCAGAGGCTATAATTCAATTCATGTAAGGAGAGAAAGCCTAGAACGAGGCTCTGAAATAACAACTTACTGTATTGTATTATATACTGTATCGGCGAAAAAAATTAACATCCATTTCTCAATCCATTTCCTAGATGCTACACCATCTCCTATGAATTGGCGTAGTTTTGTCAAGAAACTAGTGGCAGCATTTTGGAATTTGTGTGCCCTTTTATGTGGTTCAAAGGACAGCCAGTGCAACGGTTATTGGAGGAATATTTGGCCCAAAAGTGGTCAGTTTAATTGCATTGTCAGTCTTGTAGACATCATATAGTAGTGGTAATAGAATGTGGTGTCTGTGGCCAGTTCTCATGAGGCAGCCGCCTGTGACTATCTTGATAACTGACCATCATGATCATTAACTATCCTGATAACTGATCATCCTGATAACTATCCATCTTGATAACTGACCCTCCAATACCTTTGAGAAATTGAAATTATATTTATAATAGCATATGCAATATAGACCCCCCTTACTAGGAACTGCCAAACTACAAAACTCTCCGTACAGAACATAATATGGACTCAATAAATAATCATACATTTCGGTAGCTCCCCATCCTGTACAGTAGCATTTCAAAACCAAATATAATTAAAAAATGAAATACCATAGTGTGACTTCTTGACCTTTCTTTCATGTGTACTGCCCGTCCAGGAAACTGATCGTTCAAGCAGAATATTAATACGAAATAGAATTACAGTATAACGTTTTTCTGATCTGTCCATTCTGGAAAGTCCCTATCCAATACCCTTTTTACGAATGTATGGATCGTTAGTTCTCTAGATGATCCGTTGCTGGATTCCTCTGAAACTGTTATTTTTCTATTGGTGCTGGATGAACTTGATCTGTAAAGTGACCGGCAACTTTAGCTCAGTTGCTAACGCGCTCGCTATTTGTGATAGAGGGCGTGAGGGGCATATCGGACCTTGTTCGATCTCAGCCACCGTCCACAGTGACAGCTTTTTTTCGTGGTTTCCCTCTGGAGTCTGAGTTCATGCCGGGATGGTTCCTACAGTATAGGCCATGATCGCTTCCTTCCCACTATCCTTCTCATTACTGAAGAAACCATCATCTCATTAATCGTTCATCCGGTACCAATAATAGATCTTAGTTATCATTAGTGTGTGTCGTTAAACCGAATATATATAAAAAAATAGGCGATTCAAAGTGGAAACCTTCCGTCACAGATAATTATTATGATTTCATTAATATTATTTTTGTGTTATTTATTTATGACCAAGACTCACAGAGAGGAAGAGATTGCGTGAAATATTTCCTATCCGTTGCCAACGCTTCAGAGTTTCTAGTTTTCAAGAACTTGCAAAATTAAAAAGAGATCGATTCCCAATCGATAGATCGTTCTTGATTTTTCGGGATCGATGTTTTTGCTAGTAGGCCTATGTATTAATATTGTATGTCCCTAGTATTATACATAATTAATTTGTTAATTATAACATGTTTCATTATAAATGTGGTTTCCCACAGTCGTTGAAGTAGATACCGGAATGTAAATTGCATATGCTCATATATATTCGGCCACGACTGAATGACTATTTTAAATAATCAAGTCCAAAATGATTATTCAAATGAAACAACAAATACATTTTTATTAGGGTAAATAAAATTTAAAATATGCCTATAGCATAAGTAACGGACAAAGAAGAGATTTTTTTGTATTTTGTTAAAGAAGATGAAGGCAAATTAAAGAAAATGAGCATGATTGTCGGAGAAAAGACCGAAGTTTTTTTTGCCCTAAACAAATGAATTTTCAAGTAGATGCAAGTAAGATTCTGAAGGAAAGAAGAAAATAAGATGAATAAAGAAAAGTCGAAGAAAGAGAAGATATCATTCAGAACAAAGATTGAAAACCTTTTTCCCAACACGACTTTTGAATTGTTCTTCACTTCTCAACTCATACTTACTTACAACTTGTTGAATGAGCTATATTCATATCTAACTATTTCTTTGTGGCCATAAGTTCGCCCTTGTGGTGTCTTATTCAAACGTTCCTAACTTCCATCCTTTGCCTTTATAGGGAAACAATAACTTCGTGTCAAGTTCTCGATGTTAATAAAAATAAAAACAGTTCATTTTTATCATTATCATGTAGGGCCTATTTATTTTCATTTGTCCCCACAAAATACAAACAAGTATGGTACACTGTAGTAGAGATAGTGAAAATAGAGTACACTACACCCTGTGGCATATGCCTTATTACTTATTAGTTATTATCTGTGATTTTCCTCTTTTTGTATTTTTGCTCCATAAATAAGTGTAGGCCTAATTTTTATCTGGAAGCTGTCTGTCAACTGTCGACAGTTGGACTCAATGTGGTTTTGTTTGTTCGCAGTGGGAGGCCATGACAGTGCCGAAGATGCCATTATCGCCATGGAGCTGATTATGCACAAGCTGAGGGAAGATCTCAAGACTCTTTGAAAACAATCACTTTCCAACTACCTCCTCTTATTTTGTACAATTTGAAAACTTTTTTCATACTAATTATCCAAGTTTCATTTTATTTTTGCGCTAAATTTTGACAACTGGTACATTTATTCTCATTGTTTCTAGGCTAGTTGTAATGTACCGAAAATTTGTCATACAGTGCTTGTAAAATTAATAGAGTTTGAGGGTACTATAATTGTGCTGTTGTGGTTTGTCAATTGGATGGAGCTAACGTAGTCAGTAGTATCAGTATTGGCATTTTCATTTGGTATTTGTTCTCGATGCTGTGTGGTGATAGCAAAATTGCTGTAGCCCGATTCCTGGAACATTTTTCCAATTGCAAGATAGTTGACCAACGTGAGTGAGGTAAATACACCATATTTAGGTACGTAATGTACATTTAATCATGGTATCCAGAACAAATAACTAAGTAGGCCTACTTATTTATAGAAAATACAAAACTTTTGTGACGGATTACATTTCGATGATAAAACAGGGTAAAGATCTTACCTGTAGTTCAATTTAATTGACATAATGAAAAATGTACATGTTATAATGATTATGAGAAGTATATCAATTTTCAGCAGTCAGATCTGCAAGTACAGGTATGTTGCTTTATCTGTGAAAAGGTGAAGTCGTTTGTTGAATACCGGTAATGATTTGTAATTTGTTGAACGAGTAGTACGGTATGTACGTAGGTTACTATTTGTAGTACTTGTTTTGTGGTGAGACGATATGTGTTGAGATCACGAGGCATCACACAGGCGTAATGAAGTATGTTATTGTTGTGACATTGTGTACAGAGAAATGCTTCATATATTTTTCAAGTTGAGCATAATGTCATGTCATTGAGTTTGTAGTTGGTAATGTGTAGGATCAGGAATAATGTCAGGATTGGGACTCAGTTGTTGGCTGGAATGTGAGTCAGTTTAAGAATACCTGGGTGAAATGGTAAAATGAAAAATTTGGTATTTAGAACATCTTCTAAAAAAAAAGCAAGGGTCAATTGTTTCCTAGGCTAATAAGACTGAATTTTCATATTTTGCGTAGGCCTTGCATGGTCACAATAATTTTGAATATTAATATATCTATAGTGGTATTCTGTAGATACTATTGGGGCATACTCATCTCGTTGTTACTTTTTTGGAAAGTAGGGTTTCATTTAAAGAATACATTTGTGATTGATCATATGAGAGATGAATGATAGATAATGATGGAGAGGAAGAGAGAGAAGTGATATGGAAAATGATTAGGTGCGTACATGTTGGTGACAACATATTGGTAGGGTACAACATAATACAAAGTGGATTGGACATGAGTCCTAGGAGGTAGGTTCCACAAGAATTTACAAACTCAAGTTTCTCACTAACTTTTCCACAGATCCTGAAGGAAATAACTGCCAGAGAAAAAAGTCACAACATGTTGTTTCTTGGGGAATAACTTCCCAGCACTCATGTTCAGTCCATGTGGTATTATTTTGTGCACTATTCATATGTTTCTATCAACCTGTACCCACCTCATTTTTCTCGTATAACTTGTTTCTCTTACTTTATATCATTCATCAATCATCATCCATCCCAAATTGATATTCTCTGTAAGCTGCAGATGTAAACATTTACTTACAGAATATGGTTTTGTTCTTCAGGTATATTTTAATATTCAGATAAATGATGAATGTGTACATGTATAATAGGTGATAATATGTAACTATGGACAGTATATCGTGACCTCGTAGCCTTAACAAGCTATTTTTCTTCTATTTAAATAATAAGTTTTCTGTATTAAACTGCCAGCCTGTAATACATATTGTTAAATAGCTTATGCAGTAACCTAGCAAGTTTGAACTATATACGTACTTGATTCAAGTTTTAATCAGTCCCATGAAATTGTATGTATTGAGCATGTAAATCTTTATTATATAGTTTGTCCGCTGCAAGGTCAACTTTGCTGCTCGATAGCAGTAATATCACTTTAATTTACAATAATACTCTTCAGTTTCAATTCTTGTTGCTGTTTGCCACAACGAACGCCGTACGTCTGCTGCCTGGAAGCAAGGTCAACTGAACAGCTGATGGCCTGTAAGCTGTAACGGATACCCACTTTCCCGTACTGTCTTGGGGTAAAAGCTGATGGTGACACACAATTTAATTTTGTTTATATTTTTTTCACCGTAGTGTCATGTTCTTTTCTTTGTACCCACTACAAAATATGTGAACTTTTGGTTTGTAAAACTAAGACTGTAGGCAAGATATTTGATTACAGTATGTATATTGGTATGGCCTAAGATATATAAAGGACATCCGAACCCTGAAACTAGATTTTAATGAATAATTACAATATTTCCAATTTTAGGGAAAACTAGAAATCATCTCAGTTTTAGAAATTATAAGTAATTTTTCTGTCCTCTAGAGACCGTGAGTCATGAGTGATGACGTAGGCATTACCGATTCTGTATAGAAACATAGACAGAATCGAGTAATAAGGGCCAGGTCCTGGAGGGCAAATAAATTAGGCCTATATAATTTTTGAAATTGAGATTAGGATCTCTAGTTTTCTCTAAAATTACTAATAATAGGGAAATAAATATTGTCATCGATCTTTAAACTCTAGTTCCTGGGTTGGATGTCTTTCAAGTCTAGCTAGTCTAACTTGGTAGTATAAATATGTGTCCTCTTGGATAGATAATAATCTATTGGATCTTCTCATGTTGTAGTTGTACATACTTTGATATATTACGAAAGCAGCTGTTATTGTAAACCCGTTGGTGCTAGTACATACTTTCAGCCTTGAGAAATACAAGGATAGTATTTCTTAAGTAGGATTTAAGTGAAGAGCTACTTGATGATTCTTCTGTGCGGTGGGTTCAGGTTCTCCGTAATCATCCTGTGCAGTTGAGAGTCATTTCTATCATGTTGCTTTATCCTGTCTCGAGAATTTTTAATCCTCACCTCTTTTCGTGTCTTGTTTAATCGCAGTACAATTTTTTGACCCTTTTTAATTTGAAGCTGATTATAATAGGCCTATAGTATATTCACGTAAACAATTGATGTGAACTTTGATTGGTTTGTTAATTAATATGCTATCGACAATTGTATCAATTTCATTTTCTCTATTTATTTGTATTTTGGTCGTCATTGAACTTGCGGGTACGTACTATACTGCAGTCTATGTACACCCTTTAAAGGTGGCTTATACGTACGTACTGATCTTGTTTGTGAAGCTAATACAAACATGGGCCTAATCCAAGTGTACATGCCCGACTCTTTGCCGAGACATTGGTACTTTTGTCGAAATAATTATGCTACAAACATTGTTGGTTCATGCTTTTACAGAGTATAATAATAGTAATTTAAAAACTGTACAAAATTCATGAGAACTGCTTATTTTCAGTTCGGTTGTTAGAACTTGTTCTTTTGGTCGAGTAGAAATTAAGAAATTCATGATTACGTGCGTGCAAGTACTGTATTAATAGTAGATACATTTTTCATATTCGAACGATAAGGTATGCCTGCTAAGTAGACATTAATGTATTACATCTTTTAGTTTTGTTTTGTATGAATAAATTAAAACGATCATATTTTGTACTCAATACTCCTCGAGTTTGTTTAATATTAAAATATTTTTATTCTATGTTTCTGCTGATAATTAACACGCTAACCACTAACCATCTGGACGTGTCTTCTACTTTTCACGAATAATTATTTTTAATATAACTGTAGAAATATGCAGTGTGCAAGTTCTCAAAACGAGAACAAGATTAGCATTTGTTTGGCTGGTACAGTCAAGGCACTCAAATCTGAAAACAGACAGGCGTGGATTCGAGTCCCGCATAAGGCATGAGTTTTGGTAAACATCCTTTCACTTATCATCACTTCATCGTTTCATAATCACCTACCACCCTCATTGTTCATTCCTATCCCCCATATAACACAGCTATTGATGAGGTTGTTGAAAACCATTGGGAAAAAAGAGAATGAAATGTGCTGGACAAAATGCTCATTTGATGTTGATAATAGGAGTTTTTTTTATTGACCATTTGATTAAATACAATAGTACATGTCATCATTATCTATGGACATGAATTTTGTGAATCCTATATAAAGAGAAACTAAACAAACATATTTCTATAGGAAGTTTGTGCTAGGTCAGCTGGGTTAGTTACATCCTTACATTAGATGATTTTTTTTAAAAATATATTGGGTGTAACGACGCACTGTTATGATAACTAAGATCTAATGGCGTCGGATGGATGATTAATGAGATGATGCGATGATGAGATGCAGGTTCTTGGGTAATGGGAACGATAGTGGGAAGGAAGCGGTCATGGCCGACCTATAGTAGGAACCATCCCGGCATTAGTGTAGACTACAGAGAGAAACCATGAAAACCCCTGTAAAGATGGTCGACGGTGGGGATCGAACCCCTCGCCTCCCGGATCACAAGAAGCGAGCGCGCACTGCGCTGCATGTGCTGGTGAAATGGGAATTGTTTGGTACGTGTGTAAGCACTAGTGGCACTATATGTTGGTAATCATTTCTAGTGACTGCATAATAATAAAATAAGTCATCAATTATATATAATCCAGGGTGAGCATTTTAGAAAAGGAAACAAGGGACAGAAAATCATTGTAACGGAATTCGGAAGCAATGCAATACTCAATGTTGGGAAGGGCAAACATTGTAGCCCCGCAGGAAAATTAGTGAATTTTGTACTTTTGAGGTTGGACTTCTTGCATACTGTTACTGCTTTCATAGGTCCTAGCTCTTAGGTCTCATAAGCCACATTTAGAATACCTCGGCATTATCCTACAAGCCAACCTTGAATTGGATCAGCACATATTGCACAGCTAATTGGCAGTGTCAAGCAAAAACTTCACTTTGTTATGAGGAATCTAAAGGGCAGCCTCCCAACAACGAAAGTGTATGCTTACAATAAATGTCTGATTAGATCTTTACTCGAATATTGTTGTGGTATCCGAGACACAGGAGGAAATCGTTGAACCGATTGATGCAGTTCAAGAAAAACAATACGGTAGGCCTACACTGCTAGGCATCCCTGCTTAACTGAGGCACCCAGCATGGGAGTCGATTCAGCGAACAATCAGTTGTTTGATGACAACTTTTGAATGGTATGAGGTATCGAAATTCAAATACGGAGAGAACACAGGTATTTTTAGTACCTTGAAGATCGTAGGCCTATAAGTAAAAACTACTCAACTTATATTGTATGAATGTCAAGCATATACAGCTGAAAAAAGTGTTTTTTCAGCTGTATATGCTTGACAATTATGTAGTGTGAGTTGATTGCTGTCACTTACACTTACCGTTAGGTCTACTAAAAAATCTGTGTTTAATTGTATTTTTATTGTTATTTCAAAAGTTCGTTCTAAAAATCTCTTTGAAATTACATTTTTGGAGGAAATTCAGCGACGTTTTTCTTTGGAGGAAATAAGAGGAAAATAAATATATTTATGTATATAACTGGGTATGGTTCGACTGCTCGTACATCAAAATTATCTACTTATACTTTACATATATTTTTTTATTTGATAAACTGCTATTGTCGATACACGAGTTATTTCGTAGAATTTCAGAGAGTTGTTGAAATTGTAGTTGGTTGACCCACAGCGGAGCGCATAGGCTTTCGTTGCGTTCTTATCCCGCAATCCGAAGTCCAATCATTGCGCGCCTTGTATTTTACACACACAATGTCTCCGTCTCATCATCTCCACATTGATAGATGAGCGTTAGCGAAGACTTCCATGCAACTCTTACGGAGCTTTGTCTGAGTTTTTTTTTTGTTTGAAAACGTGAAAACGTGAATGTGAAAACGGAAGTGATACACAGAATTAAAAATTTGTATTCAATTCGGACCAGCCGTTTCGAAAAAAATAATGTAACTTACATGTTCTTTATTCATCGAATAGATAGAAATAATAGCAGAAAAATGTTACATTGTTAATTAACGGCTCTCTAGATTCGTTGGTATCGAATGAAATGTATTTTATATGACCAAGGTGTGTAGAGTTTTCGATTATACCTTATATAGACATCTCGCTCATCGTACAACGCATATTCTGTGTTTGCCTAGTAATTAGTAATGTCCTTTTAGTTAGATGAGCGTTAGCAAAGATTTTGACCCAACTCTTATGGAGCTTTGTCTGAGTTTTTGTTTGTTTGTTTGTTTGTAAGCACTGCACAGGTCGCAGGGTTTGACCGATCGTCATGAAACTTTTTCTGTATACGCAAACTTATCCAAATTAGAACCCCGTAGTTTTGGGGTCAAATTTGTTGGACCATTTTTGAGATATATCATCTCAAAGCTTCTAAAAATCCCATAAGATTAGGCTGGACATAAAAAACTCAAAACTCAAATCTCACCAATATAATTCGAATTTTCCTCAAATGTAAACACAGAAATAGGCCTAATACACATTAATAAAAATGTGCGTGTAATTCGGAACAACCGTTTCGAAGAGAATAATATAATGAATATTTTTTATTTATCGAAAAGATAGATATATTAGTGGAAAAATATTGCATTGTTAGCTTCACTGCTTCCTAGATTCATTGGCATCGGATGTAGTTCATTTTATATGATCAAAGTGTGTAGAGTTTCGCTCATCTTACAAAAACGCACATTCTGCGTTTGCCTAGTTTCAATTTAGTAACGTCTTTATTGTGAGAGCGATTATTCAGGCTTAATTATGAGGACACAGGCGTTTGTTTCTAACGAAAATTAGCAGAATGGCCATACTTGAGAAGAAACTAAATTGACATTACTTATTACAATGTAGAGATGATGAGATGGAGAAATTGCGTTTGTAAAATGCAAGGCTGGGATATTTGTTGACGAATGACTTTATGCAATTCTGATTCAGATTCTAATAACTCACACTATATCACTCTTTATATCCCACAGGATATAAAGTTGTACGCTTATGCAATTATTATTTAGAAATATAATACTCATGATTCTATATCAGTTTTTCAATTAAAAGAATGTTACATCTTATCTTGTCATTATGAGCATCTATGACACGAATGAATTTTACATTTGAAGTAATATATCGAATGTATCAGAACACAACGTGATTTCAATCGATCATTATATATTAGTTCATATTACCGTACATTACTTTGGCTTTGCATATTTTTATTAATGATGTCTCGAATACTTTTTCATTTTTTCCGACTATGTTAGTATGTGGGCCTACTTGTAAATGTGTGTTACATTTATAAGCCTACAACAGAATGAATGATTGTTTATGTGAATTTGAATGATTGAGTGATTGTTGTTATAACTGTATGATTGTTTTGAAAATATCAATTGACTATATGTATATACTCGTTACATTATGAATCAATGAGATGCATAAGAAATTTGGAATAAAATAAATCGATATTAATAATAATATATACATATTTCAATAAGACCTATACCCTCCCTCCTACTGCCTTAGTTCGCCGCGTACTTAAATAATTTGATTTGTAATTAATTTGCACAATTTGAAAGCTGCCGGCACGGTCTTGTACCTAACTTCCTACATCATTATGTTTGCCGTGTAGCCGGCCTACTCTTTCAAACATCAATTTACACCATTTAAAAGCTACCTGCACGGGGGGTACATAGCAAACTTCCTACAACAACATTTGTCGTGTACTCTAATTCAATCTTTTCATCGATTTATACAATTTTATTTTTTTCCTATACAGTTTATAGCTAGCTACACCTTCCTATATCATTATGTTTGCCGTGTACTTCAATTCGAATGTTTAATCAATTTACACAATCTGATAGCTTTGACTTCCTACTAGTGATGCCTTTGGGTAACAAATTAGGAACCGGGTACCCGCCGAAATTACCCGGGTATTACCCGGGTAATTTAGAAAACTAAATAAAACTAAAAACTAAAAGCTATATGACTATATATGCTTCTCAGTTCTCGGTAAAGAATAGTATTTGGCATGGCAACTAGAGAGCGGTTGACAGGAGAGGGATTCAGTACACTGCACGTGTGCCCACAGATAACGGTAGGTGGTGCGACTAGATTTGACGAGCGCATTATGACGAGTTGAGGGAGGTCTGGGAAGGTAGGTGAACTTATGTAGGAAAAACTTATGTAGAATGCGAAGTTGAATTTCTATTGGTAGCTTGAGTGATTTATAAAAGTTATTTTCTATATTATAGGTACTGGTTAGCACAATTACCCGGAACCTAGACGGGTACCCGGGTACCCGGGTAACAGAATATTACCCGGGTAATGCATTACCCGTACCCGACCCGGGTACCCGGGTACCCGAAGGCATCACTACTCCCTACTTATTATGTTTGCCGTGTCCTAGCTAGTTGGACTTTCTCATAAATTTATACATTCTAAAACCTCCCTGCACGGGCTTCCCACATCATTATGTTTGCCGCATACTCCTGCAGGTCAAGTTTTAATCAGTTGTATAAATTGATCCCTGCAGTGGATTATAGCAAGCTTAGCTTCCTACATATTATGATTGCCGTATACTCCAGTTCAAATTTTAATCAATTCACATGCTCCCTGCATGCATGCACGGGTTCATAGCTACAACTTCATACACCATCATTATGTTTGTCGTGTACTCTGGTTCGATTTTCAACTAATTTACACAATTTACACAAATTTGATTTCTTGCTTTAATTTTGGTTTTAAAATGTCTCCCCAAAAAATCTTCCTCAGTCTTCCCAGCCTCCAAAAAATCTTCCGCAGTCTTCCCAGTCTTCCAAAAATCTTCCCATCGTTCTTCTAGCTGGATATCAATTGGACAATTGTCGTTATTTCCAGGTTCTGAAAATTTGCTTCATTTTTTAATAACATCGAAACTTGTTACAAAATCATTGTTCCCCAATTAAGGCTATGGATGGAGATTACATTTTTTTTGTCAATTCAGATACTTTTTTTTTGGAAACGGCTATGGCGAACGTAGCCAAATAGACTAATGATTTAGGTATCATAAATAAAACTCATAAAGAATACTAGAACATCAAAGGTTCCACCAATTCATAGAAATTAATTGTGAGAGGTCAAAAACTAGTTTGCTCAACCTTCACCAATTTGGCAAAATTTTCAAGTGGCTTGAAACTTTATGTAGAATTACTCAATTCTCTTATCGTATGTGGAGCTTGAGGCCATGATGAGTATGATGATATAAAAGTTAGTTTATAACGATAATTTACAATAAGAATAGCCATACTTGAAAGTGCTGCAAATGTTGAATCATCTCTTTAAATTTTACATAAAATTCAGGTAACCATATTCTTATCTCAAACTTGAATGCGTTCCATCCCACAAGGTATAAAGTTGTGTGCAATTTTTATATGTAAAAAATATATTCTGGACTTTGTAGGCCTATGACTAATGAAAACACCCAAAATATAACGAAAAGACTACTATTTCCAAAAATTTCCCTGCGGGTCGGTTGTTCCTCCCGATCCCCCCGCCCCTCATACAATTTGGTTTGGAATTATTTCGACTTTGAACTTCTTAGCATTATGCATTAACATTATTCTTAGCATTTCCAGGAAAATGGTCACCCTAAAAAAATATATATATTCATATATTTTGTATTCATTTATATATAAATGCATTTTAAAGCCGGTATGACTATATTTTATTACTCTGCGATTTTTTTGTTCTTACTTGGATTTTCGTATTTTGAAATGAGTTCTAATGACATTGAGTTCTTCTTTATTTTTTATTTTTCAAAAGACCGGGGATAAGTAAAATTGCTAGAGGCTATAAGACCGACATTTGTAGGTCGTGTAATCATTTTGTCAGAATGAGATTAATATTTTATATTTTCTCTGAAAATAGTTATGAGTAATTATGTTTCGCTGGTAACTATATTGTTATTTGGCCCTAATGATGCCTGGACAAATCCGGGCGATACGTTGGTCGTTTTCTCGTTCATTAATACAAATGTGCACCATGAAAATACCCAGAATAAGCTTATGTCATTATTAACAAATATGTATCATGAAAAAAAAAATCAAAATCATATATGTATATTATATTCATAATTAGTAATTGGAATCATAGTCCACTATACGTAAAGTGACAAACGAATTTTAAAAGTTTTAAATTCCAGTTTTAATCATTCATCTAAAATCACTTTTATAATATCATATTTTAGGCCTATATCAATATAATGCTTTCAACACTTGACAAAGGTTCCGCTTGGTTCTATTATTTCAAATGGTTTTAATCTCAATAGTATTCTTCTAAAGCCAAAAAACAAACAAGTCTAATCCAGATAATTAATTTCCCTCCATTATGTAGGTTTACAAAATATTCCATTCGAGCTGCTCAGACTGCCAATCGTTAACAGTTATTTTCCGTGCATGTCTGGAGTTTCGATGTTAACTGTCCATGCCTACAGCTATCAGCCAACAGTTGATCATCTGTTTTCGAGCTGCGTTGACAGATTAGGCTTAGACGACGAGCGTAAATGGTTCATTTCCATCTTTCGAGTACAATACGATATTGTCAAGTCAAGATGTTTCATCTAAAGTTTGATGAGACGTTGCTCGGACATAACGTTATTTATTTTGTTAATTAGGTGATGTTTAATGTGAAATAAATCACAAGAAATGTCTAGTAATATTTATATTTTGAAGACAAGGTTGATGTATAATATGTACAGTACGAATATTTAGTATTTACTTTGAATTGCAACATAATGTGAAATAGTAAAAACTTATACTTTTGAATATTTTGATCAAGACCATAGCGAAACTCCCAATCGTCGAAAAAGGATAGGCACACGATTAAAAAAAGACGGCAGTCCATGGAAAACTATTTTTAAAATATGTATTCGCCATTAAACAATCAAATACGCTGCAGTATATACTACATGTCAAGTTCAAGTTCCGCATAAGGCATGGGAGTTTTGTAAACGTCCTTTCATCTATCATAACTGCATCGTTGCATTATCACCCGCTCATTCGTAGCCCCATTATATAACCTAGCTGTTGGTGGGATCGTTAAGCAGCATTAAAACAATATATATATATATATATATATATATATATATATATATATATATATATATATCGTATATATATATATATATATAAGCATGCAGAGGTTCCTTTCTCACACACAAAAAGCCTTGACTTATGTGGGTTTCATTATTTTCAATATTATTCGCTTTTCAACTTCAATAGTAGGCCTTATCACACTGAATAACTACGTATACACCGCGGTATACACGTCAAATATATTACCTCCCTTTACGAATCATTTATAGGCCTACAACTTATGGTCTTTTATTATTTATTAATATTAAGGTTTATTCCTTGAACCTTTTGCTGTGCTCAATTTATATTGTATATTGTATATATTGTATTTATATTTGTATACAAATACAAACTTTATAACAAATAATAAACGCTTCTGACGGGTGGAGATCGAGCGTACAACAACAAATGAAAAACACCAATAAACGAATACTTCGTCAGAAATTGTGCAAGTCAGTCGTATTATTCAGTGCATTCCAATGAACATATTACAAATGCATGTAATTTGAGTGCATGCGTGCGTGATACTGTGCATTTGTGTATTAGGCCTATACACATTTCATATTGTGTTTCATGCACGCGTTATGTCATTTGTATGTTATATTTTGTCTGTCCGGCCACGGATTAATTGAATCAATATTACGAGGGATGCTCGGCAGTAGGTCAATAGGGATCAAAACTATCTGTGTAAAATGTCCATTTTGATGATAATCAATTATATATGGTAGACATGTACTAACAAAATGTTTAATTGTCTGCATGCAATAAAGAGGACGTGGTTTGCATTAAAAACAAAAAAAAACGACCCCAATATTTGCAATGTCATTTTCAATATATGTATTGAAAATTTAATTTGCAGGGTCTTTTGGTTGGGAAAAACTGAAAACATTAGGTGTGGGCCTATCTGTATTGTCAATGTGTAGCCTATATAAAATTAATTTTGGACATTTCCAGTAGACCTGCACAAGTGCCGACGTAAAATACTGAGGTCTCTTAAATTTGATCTCCATTACTTAAATTCGTAACATAAAAAATTTGTTGTGAAACTTCCAGATGTGCACTAATATATTTAAAAAATGGCACAAATATGCATAATTCAAGTGCTTTCTCGAAAAAGCAACAAATATGTAAATACGCATGTAAAGTTGTTATTTTAAAACCCTGGAGTCACGAGAGGTAGACATGGAGCATGGTTGTTCTATCAGTCATAATTATAAATATGCGTTTGCATAACTATCCTATCCTTAATGGTGAGTGATTTTCTGTCTTAAAATTAGTTTTCCTTTGATATTACCATTTTATAATCCACATGACTGGATTAAATAGCACATAAACTTGTTGAGGAGTATAGAGTTTATAGCTTAGACTTTAATATAAACGACACAAAACTATTAATTGAGTGTTATATGCATGGAACCAGATGTAATTTATACCATGCTATCGATTAGGTAGCCAGTTATAAGACTGTATAACTAAACGAGTGCGGCCAAATGATCGCGCCAAAAATATAATATTTCGAGTGGGGTAAAATAGTCGCGGATACATACAATTGCAGAGTCAAATATAGGGTCCTATCGCGAGCTAAATGAGCACAGGCAGAAAGACAGTGAAGGAAATAAGACCATGAAAAAAAGGCGCGTAAATCGAATGATCGCGTTAGTTTTGTGAAACAAATTTCAAAATTGCTGGCCTGATTTATGTAGAAATTCGTAATTATGTCTATGTTCCGTGTATGAAATGATGATAAATGTAAATGTAATACATTATTTTATCCAAAAAATTCCTCCTCTATTTTTCCCCGAAGTTATTCTCATGAGGTATATCAAAATTTCGGACTGATTTTTCTCAAAATTGGCCCCACTGATTTAGCTGAAGAGTTCGTGCTTCACACAACGTTTCGTGATGACCAACGATACCGTCCGATCTGCAAGTGCAGACCAACACAATAACCTCAGTGGAAGTGCCACAATTGGGATTCGCATGGAAGTATTATCAATTCTTATCGACAAATGCACTTCAATTATAGTTTTAAAAACGTCTTGTCTACTTTATATGTAGAGCACTAAGAAACACACACAATGTGCGTTGTAAGATGAGCGAGATCTATATGAAAAGTATTTGAAATCTACACACCTTTGTTCTGAAAATGGGTCAAAGATGTCCATTAGTGTTCTCTCTACAACTATTTTTTTTTCTGAAGAAATATTTTCCCCTCATTTCTTTGCCACGCTTTTTGGTATTTCCTGAATTTTAATCATACCTACATCAAAATCTAAAGTTATCTATAGAGATTCAGCTCCCAGCAAGATGAAATGTTGCAGCTCCCAGCCGGATGAAATGTGGCAGTTTCCAGTAGGACACAATAATGATGCTCTCATGAACAATGGGGCTCCTGAAGAGCGAATACCGGAATGAAGTCGGTCAGATTGTGTGACATGGGTTCGGGTGTCCAACCTTACCTGAACCCTATAACCACATTCAATTGGAAAGTACCCCGAAGCCCATGTCACACGACCGAGTAGCTTCATCCCGATATGCACTCTTTAGCGCCCCCTCAGAAGGATGGGGACCTTATTACAAATATGATTATTAAATAATTATTGATTATCATCATCATACAAATTGAGATAAATCATTATATCTATAGACACGTCACGGTTGACTGAAATAGACCTTCATCTGTATACATTATTTACAATAATACTCATACTTTAACTCCTGTCGTGTGTAGGATATGATGAATACACTATTATTCTCCCCATTGTTCTTTATAAATAACATTATTATGGTCTGTGTTGTTTGTATGATATATCCTGTAATTGCTGCATGAAGTGGAGTGGATCATTTTAGGCCTGTTGAATTCGACAAACCCATTGTGCCTTGACTAGCTATTGTTCCGTTCACAGCGTTGACGACGTGTCCCAACTCGTTCACAGCTGGCCACTTCGTGGGAAGCAAGCGCGCGGGTACAACCACAGATAATATCTCGATTCTCTGTGGAACAACGTCGGAGAAACAGGTAGCGTCATTTCACTCATCTGTATAGGTGCGTTCTGAAACTTGCTGACATTATTTATTTATTCATTTTGGTTGTGACGACGCTCTGTAATAATGATGATAATAATAATCGGTTTTATCATCGGAAACTGTACACACATAATTCTTATTCGCGCGACAGTAGCGCGTCTTCTGCGGGTTGGTTCTAATTCGTTCGCTGAAAGAGTTCGCTCTCATGCACACAATTCTCATTCGCGCGGCCATTTTGGAATATTAGACAATCAGGGTATTCGCCTGTGAATGTTGCAGATACGCCCTTGCGGAGAATTTGTGAACCCGTGAAAAGTAGTTGTCAGCAAACACGTGTACTACATGATATTTTGCGAATAGACTGCGGATAAGCGAACGACAGTTGTGAGCTCTACTTCCGCGGATCCGCTCATTAAGTTGAGTTTCAAACACAAATCTAGTAGATATTGTGGTCTGTTTCTGTTAACATGGAAGTCGTCTGCTTTTACTTGGAACTCTGTGTTTTCGGAGTGAAAATGAAGTATAATATTAGGATCATACCACTAGGTAGCACTTATTCAGATTCCGCTTAAAATACGCCCCGCGACCGCGGATTCGCACACATTCCGCTCATATGTAAAGTCTGCTTTATTCCATCTATTAACCTATATAAGCAATAAATGCGAGAAAAGCGAGGAATGTATTAGGTTTGTAACGCTTCCGGTTGCAATCGACCTGCTGCCTATTTTTACCGACGCTGCCTGGCTAGTGTGTGTGCATGCAAAGTAAATAATGAATCACTCTTTACACTGTCTTTTACCACGCCCTTGCTTTGTACAGGCCTGTATTCTGTGTGCCCATAAACCAATGCACTTCCCCACCTCGCAGTGGCGTAGCCGAGAATACGCCTCAGAGGTGTTCTTCTACAGACAGGTTAAGAGGGGCCCACCCACAGCGTAACATTTTCAGTGTCAACATAATTATAAACGATCGCTGTGACTTTCCGGATGAACATATTACAGCGCTTGTATTGTATTATATTGTTTTGTATTGTGACTGTATTGCATTGTTGTGTTGTGTGCTTCATACCATTCAGAGAAGAGTCTTCTAACATACTGTTGACTCATAATAAACATTCATATTTTGTTACATGTTATTTGTATGTAGGCTATAACGGTACTCGTTGAGGTGAAAATCGATGATAAACATATCGAGTGCTACTTTACATACAAGTAATTTTTCCCACCTCCGTTATTATATTATTTGACTGATTAGCAATTCGATAAACATTATCTGCATCAGATGATGTATTTACTAATTTTGTATCTTGCACGAATACAGTTTTATGATCATTGATATATATATATGTGGAATCCCCTTTGCGGGAACTTTCTCCCTATGGAGACTGGGGACGCCTTAAGTGGATCTTCCATTCCATTCGATGTGCTTATAGACTATTCTAAAATTGTTTGTGCGCCGAACGAGAAGAGTGGGATGGGGTTGGGTTTTTCGTACGTGCTTCCTCCGATTAACACTCGAAGTTCTTGATACACTTATCGCGACTTTTTTCGAAACATACAAAAAAGCTCTGAAAATATCAACTAAAATGAATATTTTTTCAAAGACATCGTATTATTATTATATTCTCTATATTTCGATTTAAGTGGTTCACTATTTCCACCAAATCGAACGTTGAATTAATTTTATATAATATAACAGATCATAGGCTAAGATTCGTGCAGCTCCATTCACAAATTGAGATAATCCAATTTCGTTTTCGTCTCATGTTTTTTATTTACAACAAATAAAAATAGATAGATCAATGAATAGATCAATAGATTGATGAAAAAAAAAATCGATTGAAAAACTCGAACAAAAATTACCGAAATAATTTGTACCAGAATAAACAAGAGAGAAGGAAACAGAAAAATTCAAGAGTGAGAAGAAAAATAAATATCAAGATAATATAATAGACTAAAGAGATCAATGATAATATGAAGATACAAATATAAGAAAAATAAGATAAGAAAAATAAGAAGATTGCGTATCTTTTCTCCCTAATGTGAATGCTTGAATTGCTAATAATCCCAGAATTTATCACCAGATTCACAATTTGTTAAACTAGTCATCTTGTCAAAATTATAATTTGGGGTGTTAAGATCACCCTTGTGGTTCTCCGTTGTGATGCTTGTGGCATATATAGCCTCAATTGAAAAACAATGATTTTGCATCAAGTTGCGATGTAAATAATGAAAACAAACAGTTTTATGTTTTTCTGTAATCCATTGCGCTTTATACATGGGCTACACAATAAAATTTAAAAATAATTTAAAATAAAATAAAATGAAAATAATTAACTTGTACATAATTCGACACAAACCATAATTCGGTTCTGATCCGATCCTACCACATCTCTCCTCTTGACGCAATTCTATATGCATATCTCATGGGCAGAAACCTGAGTCCCTATCAAATTTTACCCTTCAGCTACGCCACTGTACCACCGCTTTCTACAGTACATTATCATTATTAGTTGCCTCTCAAATTACCGCACACAATTTTTTTAATCACAAATTTTTACGACTACGCCCTATCTCATTTTCGTTTGGACAAGCGACCATTGCAGCGGTCTATAGATAAGGCGTCTGATATTCCCTTGATTCTAGTTTAGTGTAGGACATTTTGATTCCATCTAATTGCTTCTAAATTGCTTGTGCTACTTTACCCACATGCAGGGCCGTGTCAAGACATTTTGATCCCTTAGGCCCGGAAATTATTGACGCTCCTACCCCTCCCCCCCTATTTACTTTAAAAGCAATTGACCATCAAATACACATATAGTTATATCAGTAAAATGTTTTTTGAGCGTTGTCTCTAATACTCTCTCCATTCAGTAGATCGTCTCACAGTACGAATGTATATAATATTAAATTCATTTCTTTTCAAATAAACATTTTTTTTTCAAAAAATGTCTTTTCCAATTTCAATGGATTTATGTTCTCTAGATAATTTGGCGCCCACTAAATATTTGGGGGCCTGTGCCTTTGTACAGCCGTGCCCACAGGGTCACACTCGTCAGAATACTGGGACGGTTGAATCAGTCGCCGTCATTCAGGAGGCTGGGGCTCGATTCCCGTCATGTCGAACATTCTGACGGAGATTTTTCGTGACTTTCCTCTGTTATTAGAATCAATACTATATGAAAGCTCATCAAGAGCAAATAGCGACCACCTCCTTCCACATGTCCCAGACATATAATACAATAACCTCTCATCTTATCGTTCCATTATCTCATTCATCATTCTACGACACCAATAAAGTTATCATTACAGAGCGCCGTGAAACTCAAAATAAGTGAAAATATAAACAAGTAAGACGATATAAATATAAGAAATTAGTGAGAAAGTTGGATAATGTAATCAGAACTCTTGATTGAAACATCTGTATTTTATAAACATAGAAACTTGATACAAAATCATTGCTCCTCATCTGAGGCTAAGCATGATAAGGATGCGAAGTAAAATCATTCGAACGGGGAACCACGAGGACGATCTTACTACCCCAGGAAATAGTTAATGATAATGTAATGCAAATAACAAACAATAATTCTTGATGTAATAATTTCAGAGATATAGTGAGTAATTCAACCGCTGGGGAGAAAAAATCTTAAATCTTCTCGTTATACAGGCCTATTTTTAATATATCTTGATCTAGATTTGTATTTATTTTGATTATATTTTGATTCTGACCTTCTTGATCTTGATCTTTATTTTCTTCTTCGTCTCCAATTTTTCTTTGTTTTATTTTAAAATATCAATTTTTTCGTTCCGTTCTCATTTTATTTATTCAGTTTTATTTATTCATTTATCAATTAAATTCATTGTTTTCGCTCTCATTTTATATTCATTTTCATTCTCAATTCATTTTTTCAATATTATTTGGAAGTGGCCGGTTAAATTTGTGAATTTTACATCATATTAAATATAAAATATCCAGAAAATGTAGAGGATCATCAAGCCAAAAAGACGTAATTTCACAAAAATCATTTGATATGTCGAAAATTGTTTCCGTTGATTCTCAAACTCTTACATCTATCATAATAATGCTTATGAAGTTAATTCGAATGTATAGAACACGTTCGGTATTTTTCACATTTTGATTTTTCATCCACCAACGGCACATTTCCAAACTCCTGGCACGATTCAACATATTTACTTTGTGCAATGTTTCTATTTATTTCGATTGAAATTGCAGCGGAATAAATCTTCTCTTCTTAAATTTCAAGTAGAATATCAAAAGGTCTTACGAACCCAATCTTTCACCCACGCTTCAACCTATAAACTTTCGCTTTGTTTTTACGGTATATTCCACATGAAGGAGGATCTAGAAAGGAAGTTGAACAAAGTACTCGTTTGATATGTGTATAAAGAGACTTGAGTGTGAAAACAAACTAGCAAAGTCTTTTCATGGTTACAAACCTAATAAAATCACACTTACACACACACACTACTCGCTCACAAATATGTGACATAAAATAGCATCGTTCGAGAAATAGAGAATATACTGCAGGCGAAAATATAAAATATAATGTATAAAAATAATAGAAGAATTTCGTTTTATACTTTCTGGATCAATTTTATTCTCGTGAAGAGTTCCTTTTTTATACAGTTGATGTATTCTTGGTTTCACTTCGATATTTATTTCATAATAAATAAAAATTTTGATTATTATACTATTCAATATCATAATTAATACAAAAACGAAGAAAAGAGAAGAGAACAGAAGAAATGTAGATGAAGATAGGGCCAATGAGAAGATATAATAAGACGGTTGAAGATTTTTTCCCCAATGTATGACCTAAATGTTTGAAATGTTAACTATCCCTGACTATATCAACTCCAGAGTCATTGTTTGCTGAATGATTTACCTTATTTTAATTATTCTTTGAAGTGGTAAGATTACTATTAAGGTGCTCCGTCCGAACATCCGACCTTCCATCAATTGGGGAGCAATGATTTTGTATCAAGTTTCGATGTTTAAAAACCTATATAATAGTTTGTTCATGTTTTTACACTGGATATATAGAAAAGTGTCACCTATACAAGCTTCCTGGTTAATAATGTATGGTATTGGGGGTAATGGTGAGGGGGTGGGGGTGGGGAGATCGACGACAATGTGGCCATACTTTAGATAATAATAAAACATTTCCATAGAAAGAGCCAGGTATCTCATTATGTAAAACTAACTCTAAACGCACCAAGGTCAATAATATATATATATATATATATATACATATATATATATATATATATATATATATATATATATATATATATATATATATATATATATAGGTCTAAATATATAGCATTGTTGAAGTTTTTGGTGAATTCAATGCATTCGTTCAAGAGAGCATGGTTGTTTGAAATTAATGGGCACCATACCCACAGCATAAAATTTCCGTGTCAACATAACATATAGGCCTACACGGTTGCAGTGATTTTCCGGATGAACATATTCTAGTGAAACTGTTTCACACCATCCAGAGAAATATCTTTTAGCATACTGTCGATCCATTATATCACACGTTTATTTGTACGTAAAGGTACGTGGTGAGGTAAAAACGATGGGGAAAATGTCAGGTGCTACTGTTACATCCAAGTGATCTTTCCACCTATGTTAGTTTGAAATTTTACTCATTAACATTTTCTACAAATATTGTCTGTATCTTGTGATGTATTCGTTGATTTCTATTCTTGTACTGTTGAAGTTTTATGATCATTTATAGCTGTGAAATCACCGTGGGGGAAACTTTTTGCCCTAGATACTGGGGACACACTAAGATATTTCAGACACGTTGAATTATAGTAATACATGTAGGCGTACTCTTATGTGACAGTATGCGACCGATTCATGGAATCAACCATATGGGATTACATCAAGTAGGCTTATACTTTCTTTTGATGAAATTGTTTTGAAATAAAATGGGCAGCCATTAATTAATCGGACCATCGGTCTATGTCACCATAATGCGAAAGTTGTTGCTGTTGCGTGGAGCCTAAACGAACTTGGATAACCCAATCTAATCAACTCAATAAACCTAAGCTAACTTATCCAAACCAACCTATAAACTAACTAACATAACCAAAAAAAAATGCCTAACTAATTCAATTCAAATTGAATTTCTCTTAAACCTAGTTCCTGTATGACGAATAGCCACTTCGAATAAAATATTGTTCCCATATTACAAACCTTACCCTTGTTTCAATAGCTCTCGACCACCATACTAACAAGGTTTGTTATTCAAAGAGCCACCCTCAGAGAAACACTTATCAGCATCAGTACAATATTGATGCCTACAATATTGATGCCAATATTGTTTACAAACAATCATATTTATTTCTGAACGGGTTTTTCTATTCACTTTATTTTCGGAGAGAATATGAAATTAACAGTCCCAGACACAAATTATAGGGATTGTATTATCACATATTTATCATGACGCAATTTTTCAGTTTCTGAATAATATGTGTGGTAAATTTGAGTGCGCCGTATGATATTCTTGAATACATAGGCCTATAATCTTCCATTTTCAAGAATTATGTATACCAATATACTATGTTTTGAACATCCACCAAATAAGTTTAAACCGAAGTTAAGAGTTCGAGTCCAGGTTAAGGTAATGAGTGAATGCCTAGTTGCCACAGTATATGGCCTATACAGTTTGTTTCCAATCATCAGCTCATTCGTACCCTCGATTAATGTAGTTGTTGGTGGGATCGTTAAGCCAACACCAATCAGTCAATCATAATGGCAGCCGCTCTACTTCAGCCCATTAGTCTGTCACCACATGCGGACGTTGTTGTTATTGTTCTTGCGCAGCCTAAACTAACCCGAATAAAACCAATCTAACCATTAATCAACAAACCTAACCCAAACTAACCTCAACCAACTAACCTAACCAAACAAACATCCTAAACTAATTCAATCTAAAATCTACTTCCGGTCCGACAAATAGCCACTTTGAATCATAATCATCAGTCACCGAATAAATTCATTTCATATTATTAAAAACAACCACGAAAATATTATGGAAACAAATGTCAAGTCTGATTGCGACGGTATGCACCGGTTAGATTCGCGCCGACTCGCCGACTCGCCGACGGTGAGAATGGAACACCCGATTCGGGGGATGGAGAAGCTGGCAGTTTCGCAGGCAGCATGCAGTCGGTCGGCGTCTGCCAACCACATCTGTTGGGTACAGGGGTGCACGCGTTCATCTCATAGATACTCAAAACGACAGCGTCTCGTCGCACGAACGGCTAGTAACACGAATACGCCGGTGCAGTGTCAAGTGAAATACCTACACATCCACTCAAATCGGTAAGTCGTTGTTGGTTGAAGTGATAGTTTCGTTTTTGAATGTTAATCAGAGATTTACTTTAATTGGTTATATTGGAAATTTTTTCATTATTCTATAATCACAAACTTGAAACTTTTTTATAGATACATCGGGAAAATTCGTAACTTTTATAATACTCACAGTGTTATGTCGAACTTATCAAATTAAATTTAACCATAATATGGTTCTGAATCCGTCAAATTCAAGAGATTGGTAACACAAATTGACGAGGTTGCATATATATATATATATATATATATATATATATATATATATATATATATATATATATATATATATATATATATATATATATATATGTGTGTGTGTGTGTGTGTGAACAGAATGTGCCGAGCAAGTTTGAAAGTTTAGCAAAGTTAATCTCTCGTGCGTTTACGCCTGTCTTCCACTAATCCACTTAGGTGTAATAAATGGTTACTTCTAATTCAATTTCGATCAGTTCCGAGTCATAATTGAGACATGATGGAAAGGTAATCAGGAAATTGCATGTTCAAATACAAACCTGAGTCAAAGAAATATTATGGAATATCCTATTGGACAATTATTTTTTTGATTAATTTGAAACGTGATATAGGTATCAATTTAAATTTGCTCATATGTTCATCTGATTATTTACTCAGAATGATTGTGATAAATGTTGAAGCACTCTAATGATTAATGACAAAATTGGTTGGGGTCGGTGAATGATGATAATGAGAAGAGATGATGAGGAAACCAGAGATTTTGTACCAGAAGTTTTGGGATAATTGGAAGGAGCAAAAAGAAGAGATCCAATAGTCTGTTTTTTTAAATGAAATGCCTCACCATTTAGTTTATAGTATTTATTTTCTCATCTTCATTATTCAAAATAAGACTGTCTTCAAATGTCAAGTAGCCTTAAGACACAGCATAATAATACATTAAATAAAAAAATATTTAGGCATATAGGTAGATAAAATTATAAAACAATCGAACAATACACTTTTAATAAATATGAGTGATACTTGAATTATGAAAGACTTGACATGAATAGAAATGATTACTGATTGATGATGATTATTGTTTGCTTAACGACCCCACTAACAGCTAGGTTATATGGGGGACTTGGAGGTACGAATGAGCAGGTGGTTATGAAACTATGAAGCTATGATGAGTGAGAGAGCGTTTACAAAAACCCATGCATTATGCAGGACTCGAACCCACGCTCAACGAAGTCTTCAAACAATCAAACAATCAATTAATACTATTGTCCGTATAAATGATTTCGCATAATAGAAATCAAGTCTTTCAATGCGAGTAAATTTATTGTATCCACACAACTCTTGCTAAACCCAAACTTTTTACAAAAATATACAAAGAAGCTCCGATAGAAAAAGTCCAATGAAAGAGATCTTATTGAGGTTGTATGTACTTTGCAAATATGCTATTGTTAGTTCATAAACAACCCTTCTCTCCTCATCTACTTCTTCGTCTATTCGACGTCAGATTCAAATCGCACTGTCGGATCGAGTACTACATTCTTCAATATTTGACTATAAATGCTTTTGGATTCCAGTGTGGAAAGAATCAATCAAAACATCTGTACCAAGTTATCGGTTATATAATACTGTCTCAATTGCCTCTCAAACAATTCCTATACACACCTTAAATATAAGCTGTGATTTGCGTCAACTATTCGCGTTTATCTCTATTGTTGACTTAACAATTTGAAATAGATTCCAAACTCGCACCATGATCGATCCCATGTGAGACTGATGTCTACTTGTGGATACTCTGTGTGCTTTTACAATATCAAGAGGATATTGAGAATAGAGTGAAGTGGATATAGTGAATTACGCGTATAAATATTGTAAGATTGCTGTTTTTTCGAATGAATAAATTGAGTTTTTTCCACACGTTGTCGATTGATCTCGAACAATTGTTTTTGCTTGAATATATGGTATGAATATATCATATTTGTTTTCTACATGTAAACGATATTTGATCTGCTTTTTCAATTATTATTTCAAAGATTCGAAAATCAATGCATCAATTATTTGGATTAATAACTCGGTAACTCCAAGTAGTCCTACACGAAAAAGTTATCTTTTATCACATGAAATGTTACCTAATGTATACTTCAACTTTTACCAATCATTTGAACAATACCCTGAGCATTCATTTGGATCTCCGATAACGTATATAATATAGTCATATTTATACTGGTAGTTATATAATATATTGTTATATTGTTATAATATATTGTTTGTTCTAAATAATGTGTATTTTTCATTGATCTGCTTGATCAAAAGGACTGATCTGTTGTTAAGTATAATGTTATCGTTCTGTCATTGCATCCTGGCTTCCATGCTCATACTTCGGCGTCACTTATTCTTCTTCTCACTATTTCAAATATTATAATAATTATCGTTGGGTAATAAGCTAAGCTGGTTCATAAAATTATCATAGAACCAGAAAAATGTCAATTACAGTGAGAAATAGTTACGATGCTTATGAAAATATCTCATCAGGTGTTCCTCAAGGGTTAATTTTGGGTCCAATTTTTTCTATTATATGAACTAACAAATTGCCAGATCGAATTCCCAATGGCCAGATATATTTAGATATACATGATACTTTGGGTTTTAAGTGTTTATACATGTTTGTCGATAACCCAGAACAACCTACATGGTAATTTCAATACAGTTTGGAAATAAACACAAGATTTAGATTTAGTAATAATTCATGTCAATCGAGCGAAATTAATTCAAATTTGTGAACTTCTATAAATGCAGTGAATTTTCACTTTCATACAAGTTTGACAATAGTTTACTCTTTTCGATGGCAACCTCGTATTATATTGATCAGCAGACTAGACGATTACGATCTTGGGCTCTTAATTATTCTTATTGAAAAATAATCTTCCGCTTATCACTCGTAGTGTACTTTGCGCCCACAGAATCTATACCATATCATGTGGTATTTTTAGCGTGGAAAAATGCTTCAAAATTTCATTTGCAACTAATTGCTGATCTTCAAACTACGATACTATAATTAAAACTATGACTCCTCACACTTTTTACCATCATCGAAACTTGATACAGAATCATTGTTCCCCACTTTGGTCTAAGGATGAGAGGTAGGATTGTTTGGACTGGTCATCACAAGAGCGAGCTTACCACCCCAGAGAATGATTAATAATTCCCCTCATATTATTAATCAAACCGTAATTATAATGATGTTCACATGTACCAATATTGTGAAAAACTTTCAACTTGCAATCTATTTAAATAAGTTTATTTTGAAACCTTATTATTCGAATTTTTATAAAATATATCCTAAAAATCTGATTGATACCACATCAAATGTCTTGAGCCATTGGTTATTACCAAAATTCAATAATTAATTTGGATATAGACTACTATACTAGATTAACAAGCCCCCTGCTTGCTTAGGTTAGGTTTCAGTGCGGCTACGTTAGGTCAGCCCGCCGTTTTTTCGACCTGTGATTTTTTTGACCATTTTGAAAATTACTCCATTCCTACAATATTCAAAAACATTTTAATTAAAGTGAACATTTCAAACAAATACAAAACGATCAAATTATCTATCAAAAACAGGCCAATTCACTGAGGTACACTTCTTCATGTGTTGGAGGACTTTTCATAAGTAAGGCAATTCATCTACCAATTTATAATACTATCTCTGATTGTGCTCTGTCAATATATAATACTTATCAATATGCCTGGATGAGGAAATATTCACGTTGATGACGAATATGAAGCAAAAAATATTTCTACTTCAATTTACTCTCATCAACTTTCATCAACTTTCTACCATCGTTCACGTGACATGATTTCGATTGACCGATTGAAAGCCCGCGGAAAGGTTCAGTAATTTGACCTGCGGGTGGGTATCAGTGGATTGGGGACGTGGAGAGGGGAGTGGGGGAGGTTAGGGAATGGAGCGGGAATATCATATATTATCGAATGTCATTACCAGTACAGATACGTGATTGGCTATAGCCTGACTGAATGACATCTAGCAATTAGTGGGACCGCGGGCACAAAGCGTCACGGGATACAAATTAATAATTAACTTTTTCTGTATAAATTAAACCACCACATAAAGTATGATTTTTTTAGTCAAATTTCATTTAATAAAATAAATTTCTCATTACGCTATGTTCCATATTTAGATGTAGTAAGATTATTGGGATTATTTATATTGAATTTATTGAATGAAATACAATGAAATAAATGAATGGAAATGAAAATTGATTTGACCTTTAGCCTTTAGTTATACACTAATGCAAGGATATTATTCGAGTTCGAATCATATCGAGTATGCTAAACCACAGCAACATGATTGTAGATAATAATGATAATCAATGTATCCAATATGACTTGTATGTAGGCAGTTTTCTGCACGTTGTCAGAGTATGTTCAGTGTTGTTTCAGAGAATAAACTCATATCACAAAAATTGAAGTAGGCCTACCCAATATTCAAGAATTAATTGACGATCTTAATTGATATATCTTGACGGAGATTCTCGTTGCCGATGGTACATGGTAAAATGATTTCTTCGGTAGTGCCACGTCTTGTAGTTTTTGGAAAACCAGCCCTCTTTTCTGAATCTTGATGTGAGCATTACCTGATCCTGTTTGTTTCAATACAAAATCTTGTTATATGCCCACGTCATGACTTGGAGAATCTGGAGGAAATTTAAATTAATTATGATTTCTGAAATTGAGATGATGATTTTCTAGTTTTCTCCGGAAGTTCGGGAAAAATCGCTTCGTTAATCATCCAAATCCCGAGTTCTGATGTCCTTTAATAATTCCGTATACGATATACCTTTTCAAACATAAGTTGCAGACAATATTTGTCGAAAATGTAAATTACTCGATTTTTATAATTACAAAGGTGGAAAAATCACTTGTATGTAACAGTAAACATTCGATATATTTGCCATCGATTGTGACCTCACTACGTAACTATACAAAAAATATACAAATAACACGTGAAATATTGTGAACGTTCATTACGGAACGACAGTATTTTATGAGACTTCTCTGAATGGTGTGAATCAGTTTCACTACGATACATTCAGACTGAAAGCCACTACGAACGTTTATATTTTCGATTGACACCGAAAATGTTACGCTGTGGGTAGGTAGGTTACCCTTAATGGAAAAAAACAAACAATTCATGTGTTTTGTTACGTAGAACAAACATTTTCATTTCATAATTAGATACAAAATATCCACCAACCTACCTAATTAAAAAAAGCTTGGTTGGAGATAAAAAAAAAGGATGTAAACATTATCTATGGGTGGTTAATTCAAGTGTACCTCTCGTTCCCCCCTCCACCCAGTGGACATAATGCAAAGATCTATAGCTACTAATTACTGCATACAGAACGATGTATGGCTGTTAATTGCTGTGGCTGGTTTCACTGTTCTGTTGCGGTAGCTGTACGGTACCAAGGGCTGTACCGTTCGGAGCTTGCCCGACCGAATTTGTGTTGGTTTAGGTTGGAGAGAAGAGAACGTGAACCCAAACTAGTAAGCCTTGTTTGGCCGTTCGAAACCCACGATTGTTTGTGGTCTAGGATTTAGAGGAAACCGCCATCCGGAATCGCGAACTATCGATATTGGCAATATATCCGGCCGGCTATCTGTTATACTGAATGTTCCATGTTATACAGTTCTGAATTATCATCAAATAATCTACTTTCAAATAGAGAGCTCAAGGGGGTACATGCACAGTGCTTATAAAAATAGAGAAATTCATCTTCAATATTTTTTACATGTTCCCGAGCCAGTGTCAATTCCGTGAAAGTATATCAACTCTCAAGTAATTTTATGCTCTTTGATTAATGTGACATTCTATTTTTGTGAAATAAATCAGTTCCAAGATAATACGTCATTGGACACCAAGAATGTGATGAAATTCATTCATCTGAAAACTGATTGAATTCGCTAGAAAAAAAAAAAAAAAAAAGTAGAATGCCATATTGATTGAAGTGCATACAATTATCTTGCAGTTGCTATATATACTTTTTATCCAATGAAACTGGTTCATGGACATCGAAAAAAATAGTAGAGATTAATTTCTCTATTTTCATAAGCACCGTGCATGCACCACCTTGAATACATCGAAATAGATGTAACAATTGTATCAGAATCAAATTAGCCTAGTTTGTTTCTTCAAGAATCTGGACGTTAAATCCGGCACCTCCACCTATTTCTCAGGTCTTCTCAACTTGAACCGACTCATTGTCTGGATGTTGTTGGGAATATTTAATAGCTTTCTTCTACTAACAATTTGATAATTTGTGTATCCCGAAAAGGGTTAGGAATGGTTTGTCCAATCGTTTCTTAACACTTAGGCTTATCTATCTTCACCGTTAGATCTATTCTTTTATTTTTTCATCTGAATTGATTTACTGATTGAACGGATATATCTGTATTTTTCCTCCCTCTCTCTCTCTGTCCTCTCTCTCTCTCTCTCTCTCTCTCTTTCATATATATAAATAAAGGGAGAGAGAGAGAGAGAGATAGGAAGCTAAATTACTTTCAACTGGAAATACTACAAAATATAAATTACGGTCATATATAAGGTGTGCGTCATTTGGAAGTATTTTCAAATAATTTCAATTTACTCGAGAATAAACAATATTTATATAAATTTAAATTCAGTATCGATAATAATGCTAGTTAGTAGAACATATATTTATCAGAAATCCCAGCTAGCAGTAATTCAGTCTGCTCATATATATATATATATATATATATATATATATATATATATATATATATATATATATATATATTCATATTTATCACATGTGAAGGTGATCCTCAATTCGTGAGAATGTGTCAGTTTTAGGACTTGAACCCAGAACCTGGGACTGCACCCAAACTTGCACCCACATTATAACGATTCATCTCAACCAATTCGTACCAGACAGTTATTTAGGAACGAATCAAATAAGGCCCATTTTTTTCTGCAGATCAACAGAATCAGAGGTGAAAAAACTTGGACAGAACTTTGAAAGAAGTTGTCCTTAGTTAGCGTTCTAGAATTGATACGTCGGAATAATTCGACTATTACGTTGATACGTATCGGTTAATGGATCATATTACAGATAAATATTGTTCAATAATAGCCTTAGCCTAGATAATGTTAGCTACGCCCTAGTTTGGAAGAGATTGTGTTACCCCTGACTTCTCCCTTTGTACGCCACTAGTATAGTGGTCTGTAATAATTAACGAAAACAATTATGGAAGATCATTATTGAAATTGACGTTCGCTTCGCTCATTCATCAAACTTGAGTTCTTGACATAGTTCATTATCGTTTCCGAACGTCATTAATTGGTTTCAGGGGCTTAATAGATGAAGGCAACGCTGTCGGTTTTCAAATGAAATTACGCGTGGACATTGCAAATGTTTACTGATTAATCCATAGCTGATTTTTCTGCAATGCAAGCCCACCGTCTATCTACAATAACAGTTTGAGTCTCGACTCGACCTAGCCGATTAGTGGGCTTTTTATTCAAGTCAATTTCATTCGCATCCAGTGATATAACTTTATATATTTGGGAGTGACGTAACTACAGGATTTCTGGGCCTCGGGACAAAAATCTCACATGAGCCCTCTCCCCCAAAATCATATTATTTTACGTTTGATTCAATCGATCGCGTGTTCGATGTTACTTGACGCCTACAGCAGTTATAACCCAACTTCTTTATAATATCTCATTCACAATAATTAGTGTCCGAAATCATATAAGATCTACATAATTATGCGGTTCTCCAACTGCCGGAGGCCCTTTCGTGCAAGATGGGCAAACCTGAGAGCTCTTTGAAATTGTAGAAGTTTTTTTGTCTTACGCTCGTTCATAAGTAAGCTTTACTGCTTTACTATGGTTTTGGAGTTCGGACACACTATGCTCAAATATCTGTGGATCCACATTTGATTGTTACAATAATATAAATCATTTTAAGCATAATTTAATATATTGAGAATAATAATTCAAAATCGAAATGAATGTCAATTAACAATACGCCTATTGAATCGCTGGAATTTCAATTGAAATTGAACATGATAAATAATGAACTGAATAATAGCTAATAAATACTACTTGAAAATTCGAGTTTTGTTACTAGAACACGTTGGTGTAATAAACGATGAAACATAGATTTTGGTACTCAGCTTCAATCTTCAGTTACGTCCAGCAGGGAACATTATGAAAACCGACTCTTTACAGTACTATTTTATACGGTCTTTGGACTCCCCATCAAATACATCTGAGTCTTCCTTGAATTGCGCCATGAATATCGACATAATGCAAATTTGTGAATAATTTCAGACAAGTATCAAAAAGGATGTCTGATATACACAAATTTGAAATTATTTTTCGAGAATCCTTTATATGTATTTTAGATAATGGAACATGGACCCCTAGTGTCAAGGGGTCCGGGACGGTTACCCCAGCTGCTCCTGTAGTAGTTACGCCAATGATGATTGAACAGTTACCTTGCCCAGTTACTAGAATTATCAAAGTTACATCTATATATTATTTCGATCCGAAAAGTAACCGCCCACGTGAATCGTTAAATAGATAATGCCTACCAATTATTTATTACTGAAACAAACGTTTCAAGCATGTTTTGCTTGTCAACAAAATGAAGAAAGATTGCAACAATTACATTCACTTGACATATCATATCATCAGATTCAAGTATCATAGATCAGTTCAATGAGAATACGTTGTGAAAATGAGTGTATTGCATTAAATATTACTTTATTTTTCGTATTGAAAATGGAAGAATTGTTCTCTCTGGTTTCAGGCAATTGTAGAGTTAGTTTATTGACAGCACAATGTAATTCATCCGTTCCTTGAAACACAGACAAAGATATCGAGTAAATAGGCAACAAACAGCCCACTAGTTAGTGACATGGAACGAAAGACAGATATTGTGATATATGACGTTTCTCCATTTTCCGTTAAAAAGCCACAAAAAAAAGTTTTATTGAATAAAGCATGAGCTTAGCCGTGAGCGAGAAGAGAGGCAAAAGGAGATTCTAGCGCCCATATATGAAGGTAATCCAATCGTAGGGAGTTTTTTGAGCGGGGGCCCGGGGGGGACGGGGAAACAAGAAATAGGGGGTGGGGGAGGGGGATTGTTATAGTGGGCCGTCACGACACGTTGGGCCGGGCGTCGTTGTCAGATCAAATTACGTCTCTAGCTGGCAGAAAGAGTCGAGGAGAGAGGAATAAGCTAATGGGAGTGATGGAAGGGAAGTACTAGCTCCTAGCCGATATAACAGTAGCCGGCTAAGGCGTTACACTTCTGTCGTATTTATTTCTCTCTTTCCTACAACACACCCACTCACACACACACACACACATATATATATATATATATATATATATATATATATATATATATATATATATATATATATATATATATATATATATGGGCTATATTATGGCATCTTCTTCACTCAAGTAACAGTTTCTATGATATTATGTTCTCTTGGGTGATTCTTGCAGGACACGCTATGGTACATTTTTTACACAGATAAATTGAATACGACCTGAATTGTGTTTGCTCCAAATAAGTCGAGGAAGACAACAATATTACAACACAACATGAATACATAAATATCAATTACAATATTTGGTGCACTTTGTCTAGTCCTTCTGTTAGTGCCGTAATCAGGGAAGTTCAATTCGGGGTAAACTAATGCAGGGTGGGGATATACTGCCAAAGCATCCGATGAGTTCAACTGATAATAATGATAATAATAATAATAGTTAAATTTTGCACTTCATAGATGAGGAATTTTAGAAGAAGTGGATGGCAAGTGTTCATGTCGAAAATGCATTCATTGTTGGATGGGCGATAGCGGAGACTTCCATCTTACTCTTGCGGAGAGTTGTCTGTCTTTTTTTCATGTAAGCACGGTTTGACTGATCAACGTGAAACTTTTCTGGACACGCAGACTTATCCAACTTAGAAGTGTATAGCTTTTGGGTCAAATCGGTTGGACCAATTTTAAGGAACACCATCACAAAGTTTCTATAAACCCCGTAAGATTAGGCTGGGCGGAAAAATTAAAAAAGAAAAATCTCTGAAATACTATTCAAATTTTCACTAAATGTCAACACATCAGAGGTACACACTATTACGATTATTCAAACAAATCGGATAAGTCGTATCAGAGAAAACAATTCGATACATGTTTTTCATTCGTCAAATGAATAGAAAAAATAGCATGC
The DNA here is from genome assembly GCA_907164805.1 of Brachyptera putata. NCBI lineage: Eukaryota > Metazoa > Arthropoda > Insecta > Plecoptera > Taeniopterygidae > Brachyptera > Brachyptera putata. Next base: position 18,730,973 of record OU015463.1, on the reverse strand, counting down.
CGAGATTCGCGGTTTCCTAGACTCGATATACGGTAGTAATAGTACATTTTTTAATGAGTCAGAATATGTATAGGGTAGTTTTCGATTATACTTCATATTAATATCTAGGTTATATTGCAACGCATATGCTACCTTTGTCTAGAGAAGAAAACAATGATATCAAATATTTTCTATCAAAAACCAGTTCAATGTGCGTTTAAAAGATTTCTTGAAATAAATCGATGGAGATCGTATTTTCTCCATTCTTCGCTTCCAATTCTAGACAGTGATTAGACGGGGGGAATGCTAGTCGTCTATAGTTGTTATAGTCAACTATTCGCTTCTTATTAAGATTGACTCACAATCGTTGCATATTGCTTACAACGAGAGGTTTATTGAGAGGCTATAGTGCCCATTCAATCTCACTAACGATAAGAGGAATCAGTTAGGAAGGAGAATAAAAGCCCATATTATCAATAATAAAAATGTGTTAATTAAGCTAATTGATCAATTGCAGTACAAAAATAACATTGGTAACCAAGGGTAATAACAAGCTAATCCACTAATTATCGCTTAATCAACAAATTTATTATTCGTAATACTGGGCCTAAGGAGAATAGGAAGAAGTTGTTGTGAATATTGGTGATATTGATAAGTTACAGGGTACTACAGAGAATCATACTTCGATGTGGGAGACGCACTAGAATATGTACTATGTTAATAACGTTGGATTTTTCAACTACTAAGCAGCGTATAGCATTAAGTGTTCTTATTTTTATATTCAAACTTCTCAAAGGTTATATTCCCACATATTTTAACAAATGGTTGATTACTCCAATAAGATGCATGAGCATGGCACAAGAAGTTGTAATACTGAGAAAGTTGTGGAGAGAAAAAAATAAAACCTCTACTCAAAAAAGCATATTTTATACTGGGTGTAGACTCTACAATAACTTACCAGTACTTATAAGTAAGAAGGAAATGATTTTATTAAGTATAAAAGAGAGTGTATTAATTATCTTAAACAAGAATTTCCATTGTGAGTTGTGTGTGATTTTCATTTGTATCATCTTATATGTTGATATAGTGTTATATAAATGCATGTAATCTAAATAGCTTGAAGCTAAATGAATAAATATCAACGCTTGTTTTGATATAGGCTCACAAGTCACTCTGTCAGATGAATTTTCAATTCGATTTTCATGCATATAGGCCTATCTTATATTACAACATGAGAACGTGACACACATTCGTTGGAAAATGGTATTTCTTTATTCAACAATGGTTGTAAACGAGTGATTAGAGCATGTCACACATAAATAGTCCACAATCTGCATATTCTCTTTCGTTCTACTTGAGAAGCTTTGATGGATAATTTTATTCTCCTTCTTAGTCTGGTTTATATATAACAGATAATGAGGTGTTTGTTTATGTCACGCGCTTTGTGCTATCAACAACACTTCGTTAATATAACGCTAAACAGGGAAAAAGAGAGAGAGAGAAAGAGAGAAAGAGAGAAAGAGAGAGAGAGAGAGAGAGAGAGAGAGACAACGAGAGAAAAGGAGAGAGAAAGCGCACAACGCTTGTTATGAAGGAAATCTTAATGATATGGAAATACGCTTAAAAGAGACTGGAAATGGCGGTATAAGGTGATTTCCCAAGCTCGAATCTAATAGCTTGACGCGAGCTTGTTTGCAAGGGGGGTGGGGTTTGAAAGGAGGTGGGGGTGGAGGAGTGGGATGGGGGGGGGGGGGGGTCTAACTTCCTAACAGCCTCATAATAGCGCACTTAACGCTGTAGTTCATGCAACATTCATGACGTCCCTCCGAACACCTCATTCCAGCTACGACTGAGAGGGACTAACGAGGAGCGGTCCTCGAAGATTTGGGGCTCGTCGGGCTCTTTGGGATACGGATCTGTAATACATACAGGTTATATATCAATGTACGCTGTTCTTGATCAAGATGTGGTAGTGTAACACCATAATCTGGTTGATGTATGTATTGGCATACTGCTAATTATCAGGACAAAATCTGAGGATTGAATCATAGTTGGTGTGACTACTTTTCACTAGTAGCTTAGAAATAATGAGATATAATGGTTGAATGAATTGTCTTGGTCTGTTGAATCTACACTTCATATGATGGATGCATTCGATGGAGTCAATTGAATTTACAATTTGGTGATGTCGATTTTTATAATAGCGGTCTGCCAACACGATAACCTTACCGGCTCGTTACCCTCCATGCTGTCATTGGGGGTGTAGCCAATCAACCATCTCTATAACAATAGCTGCATGGAGCTGGATCAGTCGCGCTGTTCACTACGAAATGGTTATATTTATAGAAGTATAGGTGAAAATATATACAATTCACATTATAGTTTATAGTACTGGGAAATCCAGATTTAACGTTTAGGATGGTACATGCACCATGTATATGATTGTAACAATCTTGAATTTAACATCTTACTGCGTACGCATGGGTTATGTTTGGTATTCTTAGCTAGGAGACTTGGCCGCTTCAGGGTAGGGAGCGGTCGCTCGTTTCACGATACTCTCAATGCTGTCACATGCCTAGAAGAAACTCACTCTTTGAAAAATTCAATACTATTATAGTGGGAATAGAAAAAAGCTTTCACAATAATGTTCATGTAAACATTTCTTTTCACAAAATAAGAAGTATCTTCATAGTCGGACAGGGGCTTTAATTTCTTTATTGATGTTGGGTCATATATTGTGCCACGAATATTTTCCTTCATTATTTATGTTTATGTAATCTAGACATGATTTACGATTGTATTTCATATACTATCATTTTCCATCATCTACTATCCTCCATTACATTTTTTACCAAGTTTCTTTGAAACTATTAGACTTTTTCCGTATATTTGTTTTCGATAGATATAAATTATTTCACACTTATTGTCTGAAATAAAGTGCTATATTATATACGTAATGTTTCGTCACACAGTGTCGCCTCATTATCATTGATTATTCGTATAACTTGATATTCTCGTGAGCAGTTCGAATGGGTAGATGATGGCACTGATCACGAAAGCAAGGCATTCCTAATCAAGACAACATTATCAAACTCACTCACTCTGAATCAATACAATACAAATCAAACAACTCACAAATAATAATACAAAATGACATAACGTTACGTCTGTCACATACGTTGTTTTTGACAGAGATCCATTTGATACGATCGTGTGAATGATTTTCTGATGATGAGTGAAGTGAATTGAGAAGTCTGTCCACAGTTTTCACCTAGAATCACGTGTTCTAAATCGAGAAATCAACACTCCAGGCAATTACCACCCGAAGGTAATGGTAGACGCGTAGGTTTTTATGGTTGAATATATATATATGAAATATATATTTGAATATATGAATATATATATAATTATATATATATATATATATATATATATATATTTATATAGGTTTTTATTGAAAAACACTGCTGACAATACGGTTGCCACTTCGGACACCGTTTGATATGCAACATTATATAAAATAAAATTATAAATATTCGTAGGAAAGATTACAAAATTAATAATAACATATACTAAATAATTCATACACTATAGAAAAATGATATAAAACCCAATCCAATGGTAAAAAAGAAAAGTAACTTGATAAAAGAACTAAAAAAGTCTTGTATATAATAGCGTCTGTTTTTATAGAGGTAGTATCAGGACCTCAGCTGTTGACCATAAAGGTGATTTCTAAGGATGGCGATTGAGCCTCTCAAGGGCAGCATGCGTATGTGATTTATAATTTCTTTCCTTATTTCGAATTGAATTCCACCTCCACCCAGGACTGTATAATATTTTTATTATTATTTTCATAATATTTTTGTTCAAGGTGTCCCTAGTCTCCCGGAGCAAAAATTATCTGCCAGGGTGATTTGACGGATATAAATGATCATAAAAACTTGAACCGAGCAAGATATAAAATTAACAAATACATTATCTGATGAAGACAATATATGTCAAAAATGTGAATGAGTCAAATGTGTTATCGACATAAGTGGAAAGATTATATTTGGATGTACAGAAACATTGAATATTTTCGCCATCGATTTTTACCTCACCACATACACATTTAAATAACAAGTAGCATATTGTGAATGTGAATTATTATTATCGATGTTATTTCAGAACATCTTTCTCTTCACGGTGTTATGCAGTTTCACTACAAAATGTTCATTCGGAAAGTCACTGCGATCGTTTATATGTTACGTTGACACTGATAATGTTCGCTGTGGTCGGATCTCATTTATTTTTATCATGATTTTGGAGATAACATTTTTTTGTGCAAAGTAAAACTACAAAGGTAATTGTGTTTTCTTCGTTCTTCAATGAGCTCTGTACTCATTTTTTGTCACCTGAACGCTTGTTGGAGAGTTTTAGTCACCACCAGTAGTATATGTAACATGATATCTTCAATGTGAAGTGAAATTATATGTGATAGTCCATTAAATTAGTAAAACAGATTTTTTTCGTTTTTCATTGAAGCAAGCAAAAACGAAAACATCCACGAACAAAGAAAATAAGTAAATAACTTCCTCCGGCTTGGTTTGAGACCTTTAGCATTATTGTCGATTATTTGACTGATGTTGTGATGTGTTTTCACAATACTATTCATGTTCCTGTAATTATAGATACAATGATCTTTTTCGGTCGAATAACTCGTTAATACACACAAACACAAAGCAACATAAGATGTAATTTGAAAAATATAAGTCCATCTCTTCGCTTACCTTGAGAAATCTTTTTTTAATTATAATGATGAAATAATAATTGGACAAGTAATGAGGAAAATATTTCTCCTTGGTACGGAAGTGAAAGATGTTTTCTCACTTATTCATATTCCATGACGGTGATTTACCGAAACAAGGTCAGACTTTTTTTTATGCTGACTTGTTTGTCTTTGATATCAAAAAACGGTCATAAACTTATTTCGTACTTTTATTATATAAGCATTGTAAGAAACAAAATACATCTCACAGAATTCTTTCTGGAACTTTTCGCGTAGAAGTAAAACATTATCTGTGAATTGGTTTTCAACGGGAATTTATTTCTTGCATATTTTATATTTCTATGAAGTATAAGGTATTTCAAAGCCCATGAATTTTACATTTTTAATTGTTGTTCAAGGCACATTGCAATACATTACTTTGCTTTCCGCTTATTTCAACTGATTTTTTTTGTTACCAAGAGAGAATTTTAACGAGTTCACAGTCACGAATGTCTGCATTTCCATAAAAACACTTTGCATCTCGATGGGTAGAAGATCATTAAGCTTCTTATAACGTAGTGTGGGCCGGCACAGAGAGATGGAATCAAGGGCTGCGAGCTTTACGACCTGTTTCATTCTCACTTCAAAATATACTTGAAACAATTATTCACATCGTATACCTATTCGTTTTTGATTTTCTCGTGCTTGATTCGAAATGATGCAGACATTGCTCGAAAGTGTTCAAGAAACGCTTGTTGAACGTCGGTGGATTGTTTTTCATTCACAATGTTGGCAAACACGTATCATTATGTAATTCATATAATTATAGAGCACATCAAATTATAACAGTTCATATTTCTGCTTGAATGAACGTTTCAGGAATGCATTGTTCAAATTATTTCATAATGAATTTGTAAAACATTCTCAATTGAAATATTGATTTATGAAATGTAATTCAGTATGCGGTGAGATTTTTGAAAGCGATTAAAAAGAAAAACTAATAGATGAAAAAATAACCCCTCCCAACAAGCGATAATATTATCTTTTCAAAAATGGGAGTAAGCTATTCACTGCAGTAGGTTGTTTCAAATATTTCATCTTCACCCGTGTTAACCAAGAGCTATTATTTCTTCAAAAGATGAACATATATCAGAAATTAAATTATCAATTTCGTTTTCTGAAGATATTCAGCCTTCAGAAGTATTTCAGTTTAAGAGAGACCCACCCACAGCGTAGCATTTTCAGTGTCAACGTAGCACATAACGATCGCAATGACTTTCCGAATGAACGTATTAAAACTGCCCACACCATTCAAAGAAGTATCATCTAAATTTTCTAGCATAAGTCGATCTATGATGAACATTCACAATACATCATTCCTGTTTAATGGTACGCGGTGAGGTCAGAATCGATGGTATAAATATCCAGTGTTACTGTTATATACAAGTGATCTTTCCACCTTTGTTATTTTACAATTTGACTCATCAAAATTTTCGACAAATATTATCTGCAATTTATTATGTATTTGTTCATTTTGTGTCTTCACCTGTTGAAGTTTTATGATCAATCTAATCTGTGGAATCACCGTGATGGGAACCTTCTGGCCCTGTGTAGACTGGGCATGCCTCAATGAGATTCGTACTCTGTTTTTAATATTGGTGGAGGTGCCGGGCCAAAACACATTCGTTTCAATTTCAGACAGAATGTTGTATATATGGGTGGATTTGAGAAAACCTGTTTTGCAAAAGATTACTTCCAATAATATTTCACTTTCTAATATTGTGAGAATGCTCAATTCTATTATTTGCCGCTAACGAAAGACAACTCACAATTCATATTTTGAAACACCTTTCATCACATATACGCAACACTGTGAGATGATGAATCCATCATCTCACAGTGTTGCCGTTAACAGGGTTACTTTTCGATGTGGAAATTGCAAACGATATCGCAACCTCAGTATCAAACATCGATCGAAATATATCGACATGGTCGATTTACAATCGATGTTGAAACAAATCAAATGTATCGATTCGAAAATATCGAATTGGAAAAAATGCAGAATTGGAAGGCACGATTCCCGATCATGTAATATACCATTTTACTCTCAGTTCATTTTCCACCCAATTTACAGTAATACACAAAATTATATTTTTACTCTCAATTTGGTCAATTCCCTATTTAAAGGCGAGAGTCATTGACAATCTGATAGACATCTTAAAACAATCGTATAGTATTAGTTTCCTCACTTAGTTATTCGACTTATTACGTACTGACTGATGATGTACTGATAAAGCGTGCTTCATAGATGCCATCAAATCTATCGAATCTACTTTTTTTAAAAACAAATATTAATTTTTTATCAACATCGAAAACTCTGCATCAAGTCATTTCCAATTGAGATGAAGAATGAAAATTTGAGATCATTTGAACAGGGCACCACAAGGGCGATCCCCCCAAATAAATAGTTGAATATGATATAGCTCATTTGAACAAAGTGTGAAAATTATAGTGATAAGTTAAGGGAAGAACAATTCGAAAGTTGTACTGAGGAGAAAGTTCTCAACCTTCTGTCTGAATATATCTTCTCACTCTTATATTTTCTTCATCTTCTTCTCTTCCGAATCTTGTTTTCCTTTTAAAAACTATCATGAACTCTTCTGATCACAAACCATGGGAAAGAACGATATTCTAGTGACCAAAACTACAAACATGTTTTTATTCGACTTTTTACTTAACAGAATATCCCTTTTCGCTTCGACCAGTTATGACGTGACCTTTCACCACGGTGTGCTCGTCATAGCACCGGTCCTGATCCACCTGTCTTCGGTGATGACTGGCGATCAATGCAGTCGGGTTTATGTACACAGCTTTTCATCAGACACAGTGAGCCATTATCCGTGGAGAACGCCGAACAGAATTCCCGGCAATTCATTAACGTCGTCGTAGCGTTCCTCTAAAGAGCTGATAGTACAGAGGCAGCTCCCGTACAAATTGTTCTCTCCCTCCTCCACTCTACACACCCCACTTCCCACTCCCCACTCCCCTTTCCCCACTCCCCACTCATTAATAGACACACCACAGGGAACAATTGATTTTCATTCTGAGTTAACCGGTGTTGAATAGTCGCTGCTTCGTGTCACCATGCAGTCGCAGCTGCGAGATGCTACATATTTCACGCTTTTCTATTGTCTCACTAATTACGCGGTACGGAATTATGAGAAGTTTCGTCTTCTCAGGTAAAGTAGTTGTCATAAATCTGGATGGATAGCTATCTGGTTGGTATTTTTTATGTTGTTTTGTTTTGGTCAATGTGTTGTTATAGTCAGTTTGTCCAGTAGATGTCCTAAACGCGGATCATGAAGAAGTATAGAGACCAAAAACTACAATTATTACTTTGATGCCGATGTATGTTTTATTGAAAATATCCAAAATGATGATGTAGAGTCGGAAAAATATATTGAATTAGTATTTTTGTATATAATATTCTTAGTTACACCTTCACATGGCTTATTGAGGTTCATAATTAATGTCTCATTTTATTTTCTTATAGTTTCAAGTTTTTGTTTGTTATATCACAATTAATTCCATTTCCAATCACATTTAAATTCGAAATACATGCAGTAATGAGCATTAATATAAACATTATCAGAACCATTGAAAAACTGTGGACAGCTCTTGATTGTCGAACAGATACTATACACCACGTCTCTTCATATAAAGCTGTACTTGATCCTTGATCCTTGTTCAATTCTCAAACATTCATGACGAGCCTCTATTCACGAATTAATCGCATGCCAGACTGCGATATTGTAATTTCGATATCAATTCAACATTTCAGGAAAAACAATCATCGGTGACTATTCTGTTTTTAATTTCAATTTTAATTTCAACGTTCAATTAACAACTAACAGCAGTGACATTATGAAGAGCGTCAAGTCACGTGATTTCAATTAACAAACTAAAGCTGAGAGATTCTCCAACATTTTCGTAATCAACGTGATTATAAAGTATGTTAAAACATTACCTAAATGAACGTTAAAGCTAGAGCATAATCAAAACATTAATTTATACTGAGTTTAACCACGTATTGTTTTTATAATCAAGATCTATTGGCGTCAAATTGATGATTGATGAGATGATGAGATGAGAGATGAAGTTTTCGTAGGTAGGGATGGAAAGTGGGAAAAAAGCGGCCGTGGCCTGTATTGTATAGGAACCACCATGGTACTTGCCCAGACTACAGAGGGAAAACCACGAACAATCCCAGGATAGATGGACGGTGGTGGGGATATGTCCCTCAGCTTATGGATCAAATTTGATCCACAACTAATAGAATGAACATATAGTTATAACAATAGATAACTCCTAACCATATATATTTTATATTTAGAGATGTATCTTCAATTTTTCGCAACTGGTCGTATCTATTGAAATGCGAACGTCGGTCGGAAGCCGTCATTTTCGGTCATGGTGCTCATAGATTCCGTCATGGTGCTCACAGACGTCGCATCGAACTCACCCATGACGCGTTTTCGAGACGTGTCTCTACTCGCATAACACTCGCACCAACTCGCTGCCACACCAACCCCGACCCGGTGGCCGACTCTTGACCACCTCGAAAACAAATCTCTTCTTTAACCTCGCCGCTGTCAAGGTGCTTGCTGAATCACGCTTGTGGTCAGGAATTACGTTCACGAATCACGAATTGTGGTCGATAGGCTGCTATCCTACGAGCACCATCACCTCGTTATGGTGCTCGCAGGTCTCTCGACCAGACACCAATTCGCCGACCAAGCTCCGAGAACCTTTCCGGCAAGTGATGACTCGATCGCCGGTATTTTCCGTGATGGTGCTCTCAGATTCGGTCTTGATGCTTGCGGCGGTCGGGATGGTTCAGATTAGGTTAGAGCTACGTTAGGTTAGGTTAGAGCAGACCGACGGCTGCGAGCACCGTCACCACCCGACCCGAATTGAGAACACCATGACGGTATCTCAAGCACCAAGAGCATCGCGCCTATGCTCCCGATCTCGCTCCCGACACATTTATTCCAGTGTGTTTCAGAACTGATCAGAAGTGAGTTCTGCTTCTTCATACCAGCTGCTCATAAGCAACGTTTCATTGAAACATTAAGACACTATATAGTTGAAGAAGTGCTTATCCACGATGTATGGTCCAAATCTCGGCGAAGTAGACATTTGTGCGATTTTTGTAAATAAATGCATTCCTCATTCACGCTGTGAGGGGTGGGAGAAGCAACGATATATTATGATTGTTTGAACCCATCATTCCAATTCACCGTTTAAATGTAGTCGAGTATACAGTTTTAATAATGTGAAGTGATGCGTGAGCCTCGTATTTAATTTGACGTAAGCACTTAGCTAGGCAGAGGTTTAAAGTCTGCATTTAGCTTATCTTTTCAGCCAGCCCTCAATATACCGACGTGGTAATAATGCCTTGCTTGACATTTTGTTCAGACAGTTGTAATTAATTTATATAGTATTACAGAGAGGGAAGTGTAATAAACTTAAACAACATTCAACCACTCTTTCTGAATTTCGTCCAGAACAAAACCCGTGGTTTTCACAACAATAGGGAGGAATTATACCAACAGTTAGATAATTCGAGACTTAAATATGAGCGGAATTTGATTGATATACGTCAGCCGAATTATGATACATTTTATATTTTTTGTACTCTGTTGAGAAGAACCCACTCACAGCTTGACATTTCTAGAGTCAACATAACATATAAATGATCGCAGTGACTTTCCTGATGAATATATTGTAGGAAAACTGCTCCATAGCGTGCAGTGAAGTATCTTCTAAAATATTGTCGATTCACAATAAAGCACAATTGAGCATTCACAATATATGTTACGTGTTATTTGTATATAACGGTACACTGTGAGGTATAAATCGTTCGCAAAAATATCGAGTGTTACTGCTACATACCAGTGATCTTTCCACCTAAATTATTATAACATTTGACTCAGTATTTTCGAAGAATATTGTTTGAATCTGATGATGTATCTGTTTATTTTGTATCTTGCACGGTCCAAGTTTTATGATAATTTATATCTGTGAAATGACCCCGGCGGGAACTTTTTCCCCTTTGGAGACTGGGGACGCTTCAAGTTTTCATAACAATCATTCTGTAAAATATCTTTAAAGCAGGCATACGTTCTAAATAGTCAATTAGTAACATCAACGAGATCCCAAAAGCAATTATTTATCTGAGCTCCTCCCCACTCCTCTTCCCTACCCTCAATTAAATTTGCTGTTAAACCTTACCGGAAATAGTCATATATAGCTGGGAAGGAAATGATTTCGGGTTGGCGAATTTCCAAATAGAATTCAGATGTGATAATTGGCTAACTAATGACTTTCTTGGCATTCTTCAACACTCGTTTCATGTTCCATTCGAAATTATAGGGCTTGTTTGTCTTGATGAAGAATCATCAGTCTATGATAAACCTCCACTGCCTTCATCTTCGTATTTCACAAGAATGCCATGAATGCAACTAACGATACATCATTTCAGAGCTCAGCACAGTTTTGTGAGGATACATCACTTCGTACACATGCAAGACTATTACCATAGACATACTTGTAGACATGTCACGCAATGTGAAATTAATCGGATCCCTTGAATTCATTTCCACTCCGTATACTATAGCCCTCACCATGTAGTGGATCTGTCGACCGCTATAGATAATGCGACAAGCGTGCAGGATTGTAGATTTTCATTGTCTGTCGGCCAGGTCACAGCGCGCAACCTGGAGTGGTCGGTGTATGTACTACTTGCAGACGTTGGTGAGAGGAATGGAGCAAAATAGTGAAAATTCAATTTTGTTCTACCATAAGAGTGAACTGAATCTTGGTAGTGTATCTACTGTCTATAGTATATTATTTCATCCCTTCAACAGCTAGGTTATTTGGGGGTACGAATGAGCATGTGATAATGAAACTATTAAGTGAGATGAGTGGAAGGACGTTCGCACAAACCGATTCTTTTCACGAGACTCAAACGGTGATCTCAGTTTCTAAAGCGGTTCCTTAAGTGATTGAGCTACGGAGAGTCGCTATTGTCTATGTAAGAGCCGTGTCAAGACATTTTGCGCCTCTACAGGCCCGAAAATATTAGCACCTCTATCCATTCACTTAAAAATCAATTCACCATGATACCGGTATCTGGTTTGTATAATAAATGTGTTTTCAGCATTGTTTTCAATACTTTCCTCTTTCATAAATTGACATCTCGCAACGCGAATGTATATAGTATTAAGAACACTTATTTTTAAATAAGTACAACTTTATATAATGATGTTTCTTGAATTTCAATGGTATGGTGAAACTTTAGCGCCCCTATAATATTTGGAGCCCCAGACATAGGCCTGGTGGGTCTCTGCCCTAATACGGCCATGGTCTACGTTCGACAAATACTTTTGAATTTTTAATTAAAATCGAAATTGTTCCAAACCATTGTTTCCTGAATAAGGCTAAGGATGAAAGGTAGGGTCAATCGAAAGGGGCACCACTAGGGCGATCTTATCACCCCCCCCCCCCCAAATGAAATAAGATAACTTATTCAACAAACTATGAATCTTATTTGAGGTGATTATTTCAGGAAGTGTTATCAATTCAACAATTTACATTGGGAGAAAGCACCTTCAATCTTTAATACTTTATTGATTAACATTATTTTAACTTGGATAACGGTACATTGTACGAAGTTGACTGTATTGATCAAGGATTTATAATCGACGAACAGTATCAGCACGTTTCTACTTGAATAGTTGGAACAGTTAATGCAATGCATACCGAAGGTGTTTTCGATTCTCAAGGCTCAGTTCTTTCATTTCGACGGTTTGACGCCCTTCAGGATTTATATGGAGAAAAATACGACGATTCTTTAATAAAAGTAGTCATGACTACCTCCTTCCCTCATTATATTTACACTCGTTGATTTATATCTCTTTGTGTGACTTTGAATTATAAGAATTATTACGGTAGAGAAGATTTAAAGAAGAACAAGAAGATAATAAGAGATATGTGAGAGTAGGAATAATAAGAAGAGAGGCGCGTCTAATTTTCCTGAACACAAAATCTCTCACCAAGCTTGTCAATTATAACCCGATGTATAAGATATTCTGACACAAAATATTTTCTCTGTAGAATATGTTTTTGCATTATGAAAATTGTTATGGGAACCCATATAATCCTCTTTACAGAACGATGCTTTTGGACAAGTTTTCGAAGGTCGTTAATTGTTTGCTTTGTTTAAGAACAAAGGCTTTAACATTATTGGTGGTACATTTTCGGTGAACTCTATGATTGGAAAATGGTATTCTGTTAAATGAAATCTAAAAGAGCGTTTCAAGATGTAGGGATTCCAGTGAAAAATGACATGTACTGTCATTGTGGGCAGCATACATAGGGCCTAAAATCGAGTTCCCATAACGATTTTTTCACGTGCCACCCGTCAAAACATCAACTTTCAACCAATCACGAGCAAGAAAAAACATCGTGAGAGAAAACAATATTTCACCGTCCAAGTTGAGCCAACTTCAACTTCTGATGGTACTTTCACGGTATGAGACGGGACGTTTTGCGGAAGTTGTGTCAAAATCCCATATTTGAATGTGGTTCACACCGTCGCACTTTCGCTTCATCTCGATATTTTAGTCCAATGAGAATCACTCACTATATAGATTATTATTATTAGATTATTGTAACATTGAAAATAATTATTATATTTTCACTATGCCATTGCATTAAAGTAGACTTATTTGCTAATGATGGTATCATTTTTACCATTTGAGCTCCAGTTTTTCCAGATAGATTGCAAACTTCAAATGACGAGAAAAAACGGTATTTGAACACATACCAACGATGCTGTACGAAATTCTGACAGACGTCACGTGAAAAAAAGTCATAGAAGTAGCTTCCGGCCTAGATCCACTGCCAAGGAACATTTTATTACCAGAGGTGAATGAAAAATATAATTCTGTAATCTTGGTAATAGTGATTGATGTAGTACGTTGTGAAGTGAAGTCTATTAAGTCTATCGTGACGTCATGGTATGTCGTGACGTAGTGTTGCGTCTTGTCCCCTACCCTTCCTCCCCTCCGCAACTAGTGAGACTAAACGACTCCGAACAGAAGCGTGGTCAGTTGGGCTAGGACTGAAGTATTAGCAAAGACCTTATTATCTAAGAAGACGCAAACTTATCTTGTTTGCCACGTAACGCTTGGTGACATTGCTCACTAACACTATTTGTCGTACTGGAGTGAATTAGAAGGTAGATATCTGCTTTACCATCAATGTCCAATACGTATAACACCGAACTGATGTTGTTATTATATTTTTAATTATTTATATACACTTTTTAACATAAATAGTAGGGATATATAGCAATGAATAAATATTTAAATTGGGTGTGAAGATATATTTTGAAAATCATTTCAACTGACCTACCAAAGAAATAATTCACTCCACTCCGATGCGCGCACTAGCATCGTTCTGTCGTCGCTTAGAAGGCTCAGTTTTACGTCTTCTAACGTAGTTAGATAATAAGGTCTTTGGTATTAGTATTCGTTCCAAATTCTCATCAGATATTAATCGTTATTTCAGTAAGTGTCCCTTGACTTGCAGACTTTATTGTCAGCTGCACTAATGAGTAAAGAAGACTATAGTCCTAGATTTGTTGGCGATGGTGAATGCCCACTACCGCTGGTCTAGACCGAATATGTGTATATGAGTTCATTTATTTTCAAACAGCGCAGTCTTGGTGTCAGAGTTAATTGTTTTTAATTTGTTCAAAGATAATAATTTATTTGGTGATAAGATCTTCTTGAAGTCTCGAAACAATTAAAAGGTGCCGTTTCAAAATGGCCTCACTGATTCATCCTTAGCCTCAACTGGGAAGTTAATATTGTACATAAAGATTTTGATGTTATTAAAAACAAAAATTGTTTTCATCGTATATTACGTAATAGCGTAAGACTGACTAGTTTTAAAGTGTTACAAGTTTAGAGCGTAGGCTCAAGTGATTAGAACGTTCCTTGTACACGTGTTGCGTACACTTTGTACAAGTGTTGCGAAGCTTATAAGCTTCCTCTATCTGTGGTACTACATGATATCTGACGTTTCCCAAGAAGACCAGACAGTTTCCCCCCTCCCCATCATGACTCGACTACAGTGACCCCGCGGAGCACTGAGCTCACGAATAGTTCTCACGTTAAGTACTCACAAAACAACATTTTCAGTGTCAACATTACATATAACTATCACAGTGGCTTTCCGTTTGAACATATTGTACGCGTACTGATCCACACCATTCAGAGAAGTATCTTAAAGATACTGTCAATACATAATAAATATCCACATTGAGTTACATGTTAGTGTATCAAAACGGTACGCGGTGAGGTAAAAATCGATGGTAAAAAAACGAGTAGGCCCTGTGGCGGTTCATATAAGTGATCTTTCCACTTCTGTTATTATAAAATTTCAGTCACCCATATTATTTTCGACATACATTGTCTACATCTTATCACGAATTTGTCAATTTTGTATCTTGCATGTTCAAGTTTTATGAACTTTTATATCTGTGAAAACACCCCTGGTGGGAACTTTTTGCCTTCCTAGTTGTCTCGTGATACGCCAATATTTCTCAACTACGTGGCCCCCATCACCCAATATCCCCCATCACTCTCGCTTCACACCCCGTATTCCTTCCCCTCTTCACACACACTTAGCCCGGTGATCACCAAAAAACGGTGACAGTTTTTGTGATTGTTTAGAAAGTCTATTTCACCCGTTTTCGTTCTTCATAGCTGAAATCGGGAAATCTTTCGAATTGAAAGTTTCTCGATACAGGCCTAAATACTACAAGAACTTTGCAACTAAGTAAGATAATGCTGAGAGTTTGGAACAATATCATAAACTTGAAATCATTTGTAATGTGTATTTGGTTAATCACATACGCATTGCACTGAAGCTTGGTTCTCTTCAAGAATTTCCTCTTCTATAGTTACGAAATCGTATACGATATTGTACGCAGGTTTAAAACTTTTTTTATATAAATAACGACACATTTTCGGATTGGTTAACTTTTTCATATCCACGGCCTAATTCTTTGTACACACATAAACAATGTGGCAAAACTAGCTCTTGCATGCTGTGATGATGAAGTGATTGATTTCGAATCTCGTGTGATCTGAAGTAACTGGTTGGCTGGGAATAGAAGAAGGTCGATGCCGGGAAATGCAACACAGGAATGGGGGATCTCACTTACAAAAATCGTTTGGTCCGAAAAACGTCCTCTTTTCTTGCAGCTAAATCAACTTGAACGACACGATGTCGGAACAAAAGGTGCCATCTTGTTTTGGTGTGTTTCTGGACTGTGATTATACAGCAGGAAATTTCAGTCTGAAATCGTGTTGGACGACAAGAAACAAATCGTGTTGTGGGAGGCCTGCTTTGAGCGGAGTTTCCAGTTATATTTTTTCTTGTCGTCGTATCGGACGATTTCTGGCATGTATGTTCTCACTGCGCTGCAGTACCGTAACGTTTTCGTTACGTCATAGCCTCAGTCTTTATTACCATCAAATGTCCAGACTTTTTTCAAATTTGAGGAATTGAAGTGTCAAATTACAAGTTGACTCACTTTCTCACAAAACAAAAGGAAGCGCGAGTGAAGAAATCTTATCTGCTAGAAGTTGATCAGAACGCTTCAGCGACTTGAAGAAAATACTTCTCTCTATCTTGATCTCCCAAACAACACTCCAAATTGTGTTATATTATTGCGTCTTCATCTAGGTTCTCAAAATCGTGCCCATCACTGTTTTAAGTCGCTTTCTAAAATCAAACTTTTTTCTAATCTTTTCGTCTTTCTGATACCGATTAAAGAACTACAAGCCAAGTGATCCTCTGT
The DNA here is from genome assembly GCA_907164805.1 of Brachyptera putata. Classification (NCBI taxonomy): domain Eukaryota; kingdom Metazoa; phylum Arthropoda; class Insecta; order Plecoptera; family Taeniopterygidae; genus Brachyptera; species Brachyptera putata. Next base: position 18,714,309 of record OU015463.1, on the reverse strand, counting down.
ATTGTCATTGATATTGTCGGTCGGTACACACGAGTGGAGTGTGCTATCGCAGCGCCCCGCGTCGATAAGTGTTGGCTTAATGCCACTACAGGCTCGGGCTAATGGCTGGTTCAAGCAGCGTTGTCTGATTAGTTTAGTGTTTCTTGTCGTTTCCAGCCCCCTTGCTACCGCCTGCCACCGCCTTTCACCCACCCCCAAGCCTGCCACCCCTTCAAATCCCACCTTCCGAACACACACCATCTTCCATGTCTCGGGACCCGTGGCCCTGTTGCTCGAGATGTTTGCTCGTCTACCCACTCACCCACCCACCCTCTTCCTCAACCAACACCCTAAATGCCTAATTGAGACACTTTATCGATCGTGCATCATATTGAAAGGAATAATTGAAAACAATTGAGAACACCGCGGAGGAGTAAAAGTTCTCCTATGCATGACATCATATCAATTTGTGTGTTGTCGAATAGGAAATGTTGTATTTTAAGGCTGCATATCAGTAGTAAATGAAGTTGCATACTAATAGTACATACACTAACTATGATTGTAGTTATTTTAGTAAAATAAGCGCGGATATCTGGGTTCATCCTCAAAGAGACGCTTACTAGAGATATTGGCGCGTGGAGTTAATCCTACCCTTACTCTCACAATGTTGCCACATGCACGTTTATTCAATTAATATTATCTTATAGTTCATCACTATAGTTCTACTAAACAAAATCCTCGGACATCATTCTGAAAATATTTAAGACTCTAAATATCCTGATAAAATACCCTGAACAAATATCAACTATTCGCCGTCTCTGAGGCTTGACCTGAACTTGGCACCTCCACCAACATAACTTCGGTCTCTGAGGCTGACTCAATTAAGCTCATTATTTGATACAATAGGCCCTTTACCCTATGTAAGAATGGACACTTAGTAACGGCCTAGGTATTGCTATACACTTTTGTTCGATTATTATAATAACACAAAGTTACAGGGAGTTAGGCTATAGTGTGTATCGTATTGTGTGTTGGCTGGTTAAGGGGGTGCATGCACGGTGCTTGTAAAAAAGGAAATTCATCTTCATTATTTTTCTTGTGTTTTCACAAACCAGTTTAATGTAGTGGAAAGTTCATTAATTTATGATTTCCGAGATAATTGTATTCTTTTCAACTAATATGATCGACACTCTATTTTTGTGAATTCAATCAGTTTCAAGATGATACGTCAATTACTTTCGTTACATTCTTGGTATTCATTGACATATAATATTAAAATCGATTGAATTCACAAAAATAGATTTTTATATCAATTAGAGATAGTAAAATCATCTTGGAAATTATATATTTTTCATTCAATCGCACTGGTTCGTCAACATAGAAAAACATAGTAAAGATGAATATCTCTGTTTTTATAGGCACCGTGCGTGCACCCCCTTAACACTATATCCAGAAACAAAATAGTACCGACTCCATTAGATCTGCGCTATCATAACAGTGCGTCGTTAGACGCAATATATATATATATATATATATATATATATATATATATAAAATAGTACGAAGCACTCTGTTGCTAACACCTATCTGACAACTAAGGATAGGATATAGTTATGCAGATGCATGTTTCTGATCACGACTGCAAGAACAACCAGAGTTTAATATTAATACCGTTCGTGTCTCAACTAGTCTAAAAATATCAACTACATTCACCATAGTTAGACTTTTTCCCCTAAAACATTCATTATGCATAGTTTAACGTTTTTTTTCGAAAACTAGTTAATACCTTCAATGTTATAGTGCATATCGCTATTTTTCCGAGACTTTTCCCGATATTTTGTCTAATGCGAGAAAACAATGTAAACCGAATTTTGCAAACCTCAGGATTTTGAATCGGCAACTGTGCAGGTACAGTATATGGATAAACCTATAAGCTGCATACAGATAAATCTTCATGCTCATATTCATTGACAGAAGAAATTAAAATGCAATACATTTTGCCAAGAGTTACAAACCATCATAGCCGAAAACTTATATTCTAAACAAATCACACTGCCTTTTTCATGGTTTTCACTGCATATTTGGACATTTTCAATTGCATTAATGCATGCATATTCAAAGGTTCTCAGTGCATCTTATCATGTCCTTACTAATGATAACGTGATCAAGACGATGAAATCCCATTCACGATCCTAACCATGGGATAATTGTAAATTAAGTGTTATGCACTTAAATAACGTGCATATGTGTGATTTGGTAGTGGATGTAATAGTGCAATATATGCAATGGAATGTTGGGTCCAAGATTCCTATAAAAATATTGGGTGAAAGAATGTTATAAAAACTGTCACGTTGCAAACTATATTGAAAGTCGATTTTTTTGTGAGTTGTAACAGCTTACATTTATCCGCTTTCCTAGAAACAGAATTGAAGTTAATGGATGAAAAAAAGACTACATGAACACACATGACCATATATGTACACATACATAAATTGAATGGATCTGGGATGAACGTCTGCCATTACCATGTTAATTATTGTAAAAGGTCAAATGGTATGTTATCATGCCTGTTTTGAGACGAGGAAGAAAATGCTATTAGTACAGCATTGTTGAGTGGGCGAGGATATAAAAGACAGAATAATGTAGAATGTAGAGTTGATGCATTTGGAGCCGATTGTACCCACTGATAATCAAGTGATTATAAGTTATATTAGTGGAGGTACGGAAATTACATACATGACCGGAGGTGATGACAAGCAGCTTATTCGGTAATTGTTACTTAATTTACTAATTCACAACCGGCTTTTAGGTGAATTAACGGGGATTGGTTAACTGTACTGAGAACCAACTGTACTTGAAACCAAACTGACCAATCGACCAACTGTACTAAAAACCAACTGTACCAGAAAAAACAACCGACCTAAACCTCTATTTCTTTAACAACCTGTACCGAAGTAAAAATGAGGAATTTGACTCCTTCCCTTCACAAATTGGTACCACCCATCAAATGCTCTAGGCTCACGGTTATTGTTGAGGTTTGGTAGGTAAGGTTTGTGTCGAATGAAATTTCTGAAAGAGAGTAGGTGTCAAATCTCCCGCTCTAACTTCTGTATACAGGTTGCTCATCAAGAATTAGAAGTTTAGTCAGTTGCTTTTTAGTGCAGTTGATTTTTATGACAGTTGGTTTTCAGTACAGTTGGTACCCTTCCTCGTATTAATAGTCTTGGAGTTCCCGTGGACTCTCCCAAATTTTTCAATGACGAATTATTTGCATCAGATGGCCAAAATAGCACCAACTGAACTATTTTCACTATGCCTATTCAATATCAATCTATAAGTGAGGCTTCATCCATTCTCTTCCATATTCGTTGTCAAAGATGTATAGTCCCACAAGCCGTGACTAAAAGCATTTATATCTATATCTATATCTATATCCAATATGAAAACGGATATAACATGGTTTCAAAATAGAATGATTTACTTATTACTTTCAAATAAGAGGGTGATTATATTTTTGTAATAGCCATTCATAGGCAACGTCTCAATTGAACATTGGGAGAAAATGACAGAACTGTATGGGTATTGTACAAATAATATGGGTACAACATATCAATCTTATATATATATATATATATATATATATATATATATATATATATATATATATATATATATATATATATATATATATATACAGGATGAAACTTTCAACTCATCATCCCATCATATTATTAATCATTCATTCAACCCCAATATCTATTGGTTATCGTTACAGTGCGTCGTTGAACCCAATATGAATAAATAGATAACTCACCATAATTATTTGGGTCCAAGGTATAATCATCAGCATTAAACAAGGGTACACAATGTGATCGCTCTTTAGGAACAAATATTCACAGATGAAAGTTTTATTTTATAAAAGCCTACAGCATACAAATTTCAATGAAATCTGTTGAACCGTTTAGTTTGTAGCGGTGTTCAAACAAAGTTTCATAAATGAAAAAGGCGAAGGAAAAGGAAGTAGAGGAAGCTGGGGAGGGGGATGAAGATAGGGGAGGTGGGGAGGAAAGGAGGAATTAGGGAGGAGGAGCACGGTTCGCTTGCTTGCTTTTAGCCAATAACTTTTTATTCATCTTTAAGATGTCTAAAGTCAGGTGATGAAGAGCTAACTCGCACTCAGCTAGCGAGTAGCTTGGCGTCTTTGCGATAACAATGGGAGCAGATCCACCTGAGGCAGGGCTGCTGCGGCGTGCCCTAGGCGAGACCTGTAGCCACCTAGATGTAGCCCTAGGATTAGTAACTGTGATGGAAACGAAGATTTCGTAACGTTATGTAATTTCAATGATACTCGTATATTATATATATATATATATATATATATATATATATATATATATATATATATATATATATATATATATATATATATATATATATATATATATATATATATATATATATATATAGGCTTTGCTGATTGTTCATTTGAATTGACTATAAACTGATATATATCCACCCGTGTTTTGTACATAGATAAATGAAGGTTAAAAAAGTTATTCATTACATTTTCACAATGATTTAATTAATTCACGCGAAGCATTGAAAAAACTTCAGTTATATTTTGTTGATAGTATTAGGTCCCCATTTCAACTTGTCAAGCATCACAGTAACAATAAATGTACCAAATAATAGATTTTTTCAAATAATATATTCATTGAACAATATATTTGTAACATCAACTTGACAGTAACCGTAGTTAACAGCTTCCCAGTGGTCTGCATGCTTACTTCAGGTGTTACAGGTGAGGTAATTAGAATGAAGTAAAGTGTTGATGAAGTAGCAGTGGTAAAAGTGAGGTCAGTTTTATTAAAACAATACGTCGAGTGTCTTGGTAGTTTATCTTTCGGCCATATAAAAGGTTGGATAGAGACTACGCCGATCTTACAGTCACGAGGGTCCAGTATGAGCTGGGGGCTACGGCCACTTGTAACACATTAGTGTTGAGTTCACCGCAGAACAGAACTTACTAGGCCATACATTCAACTAACGACGACTAGCAAACCGATGTAACCTCTCTTCCCCCCCCCCCTCCCAAGCCATCCATTCATTATATTGTCCTCTTCCTCTCTCATACAACACAACATTCGCCGTATGAAATACATAGCTTTGAGAGAAATATCATTTTTTTGATGATAACTTTTGAACGGTATCAGATATCATAATTATAATACAATAGAAATACAGATTTTTAAAATATCTCAGAGATGGTGTAAGTAAAAACTACTCAACTTCCATTTCATAATTATCACTGGTTTACAGCTGAAAAATGTGATTTTTATGGTGTATACACGTATACTTGATAGCACAAAAAGTGGGAAATTTTTTCAGAGCTAGACGTCATGGAAACGTCCGTAAGTCAATTATACTATTCGAACAGATAGTATTAGCCTTCAAACTTGTTTCAGGGGCTCTATGATTGCAATTACAGAGCTACTGAAACAAGTTCGAATGCTACTTCTATGTGTTCGACTAGTATAATTGACTTACAGACTCTGAAATCATTTTACATTTTTTTGTGAGGATACATACTATTCAATATAAGGTGTATAGTTTTAACGAACCTTGGACCATCTTGGAGATATCAAAAATAGCTGTATTTTGGTTGTAACGAATGCTAAAAATCATACTCTTCGATACTTATCGCCAGGAAAGTGATATTTCACTGAATCGATTCCCATGCACTCTTAACTAGTCTATAAAAAGCTAGATTATTTGGGAGTACGAATGAGTTGTTGTTGGAAGAATTATATCCACAAAACCTATGCTTCTTATGTGTATAATGCCTGAAGTAGCACGTTTTACATGAAATATTATTGTTAATTTTCGTAAATTCCATTAGATTATTTTTCACTGCTATATGCATGTCAGTGGTGGCTTGAATTATAGCTATCGTACCGATGGATAAGCAACTGCGTTCCAGAGCTACACAACCAACTAAATATCAAAAACCAAAAATGTGCTGTTACCGCGTTACAAATTACATATTGCACTATTTATTCAACGTATGGTTGAAATCATATACTTAATGACATTTCCAATTTACATTCATATAACTATAAACGCAAATATACGAGTCCAGGTAATTTTTTCACACAGCATTTCTCCTGTTTACATTGAGGTCTATTTTGTAGAAAATATCTCGTACCAATCGGAAGGAAAAAAGCACTACACAATGAAGTAAGCCTTGAGGATCACAATGATCAGATTCATAATATAATTTGAACTGCAATAACCACTCCAAATCCAATGATCCTACAGCTCATCTTCATGTTTCTTGGCTCTGAATAGAGTTTGCTTCAGGAATTAGTAAGAATTGCGTATCCATATATAGCTACCCACGGTGGTAGGAATGCTCAAGAGAATTCAAAGGAACCAGGGGTGTGCTTTTCTTAGACGGAGAAAAAAGGGTATCTTTTACTCTCAGTTCTGAAACAACACAGTGAGCCATGCTCACTTCTTGAAAACACGAACTTGAACCAAACAAAGTGTCACAATATTCAAATGAAACAGAAAACTTGCAGTCTACATATGTACACTTTTGGCATATGGAATTTTTTTCCAGAATGAAAATTGAATCACAAAATCACATTCATTTTCAGCTAATCTTTTCATAAACTGTATGTAAGTTGAGTGCGTTCTTAGGCCTGCATTGTATGGTAGTTTTTGGGAGTATAATGTTGAAGATTTTTCTTCTGCGTCGATCTCTGTGTGACGGTTTCCACTTCCGAATTTTCCCATCATCCGACAACATTTCAACTACTAACTAATCACAAGTCAGTATTTACTTAAGTAACATGGCGAATCACGAAATGATGTTGTGATTATTTACCTACTTCAACGAAATCAGAATTTTATCGGAAGTTATGATTTGCCACTCTTCGCAAATAGGTTCGCTGCACTCGTGCTACCGTTTATTTTGTGTAGAAGTGCGCCATCTTGTGATTTGACATTTCAACTCCTCATATTCGAAGAATCCTGTGCATCTAAACGTATAATGGAGGATATGGCCATGACGTCACGAAAACGTTAGAGTAGAGCACAAGTGGAAATAGACAATCATACCGATATCATGTCGGACGAAAAGAAAAACAACTGACTGGAGTAAAAGTAACAGAGTGAAAGTATGTTGCTGTTCGTTTGATACATGTTAAATCCTATGCAATGGGGCGTCTGAAGAGTGTAGACCGGATTAAAGTCGACTCGGTTTTGTGACATGGGTTTGGGTGTCCAACCTTACCTGAACCCTAACCACATTCAATTAAAAAGTATCCCGAAGTCTATGTCACACGACCGAGTCAACTTATTCCGGTATACGCTCTTCAGCGCCCCCATATGCAATATCACATGGGTGACTGGTTTGACTAGGCAGGAAAGAGACTTTGACAATTCCAGTTCACGCTGTACATACATAAAAAACAATTTCGTATACGTTTCTCTATCTAGAACAAACTACAGGGATTATTCTGTTTACTTCGGTTACGGTATTATGCGCCTAAACCTACCTACACGTCTAGCTGCTAGACTATACCTACTTCAAAACAAACACTCCCAACAATCGCATACCTCCCATCCCCAAAACCCCACACCACCCAGAGTCTCGGCGGTATACGGGCATTTGAATAAGTGATTCCCCATAAATTCTTCCCCAGCATGCGTCGCGAGGCGTGAGTGCGTGGCATGCCAGCAACTGCCTGTGTCGACCGGAGACCCACCTGTACTGCATGCAGCATAGAGGAGCAGGGAATCGTTGTCAGTTAGGAGTACAAGTTCAAGCAGCTACCTTTAACTGATGTTCAAGTTCAAACAATTCTAGTTTTAATCTTTCATATTTATATATACATTTTTGGTATGATATCAATTTCAATTGGTATGATATCAATTTCAATATATTGAATATGTTTTTTCTAAATTGGAAAAGTACAAAACATGAACGTTTATGACAATGTTGATCAGTTAGTGGTAACTAAAAACTTAGTTAAGGTGGAGATTCCAACCTACCCATACACAGCGTTAATATTTTCAGTGTCAGTGTAACATATACACGATCGCAGTAAATTTTCGTCTGCAATTATTGTAGTGAACCTGCAGAACACTATCCAGAGGAGCATCTTCTAAAATACTGTTAATCCATGAATATCATTCAGTATAGATTACGTGTTATTTGTATGTAATTGTACACTGTGAGGGTCAAATCGAAAACAAAAATATCGAGTGTATCAATATATAACTGATCTTTTTACCTCTGTTATTGAAGATTTTATTAGATTTTCAGAAACGACATAAAAAAGTGAATACTAAAACGTAGTGTATTCACATAACTGTTACAATGCATAAAACATGTTTGGGAAGGCGTCTGCACCTTGTTTATGGATTACCCGCTACAGAACCGTATTCAATTAACTTCGATATCAAAATGGAATAGGATTTAAATTGTATATATATTTATTGTTATACATTAGCACATTTAGCATAATCTTTGTTTTTTGTTTTTTCCTCTCTTTCTGATATATATTCATCATTATTGCATCCTATGTTGTATATGTACTGTTCATTTCCAGGCCTATTTTAGTCCCAATTATGATATTATAACTAGAATTGACATTTATTTGTGCTCACGTCTGTCTGTGTATCTGTTCATCATTTCATCATTATGTTCATGCCACAGACAAGCCCAACTAGACTTTGTGGGTCCTAGTGTGAAACGTATGACTGTGTATATTTCTTAATATGTCAATAAAAGCTAATTCTCATAATCATTAATTACGTTTTCCACAAATACTGTCTGCATGCACTTCTTAATTTTGTATCTCGTAATGTTGAGGTCTTGATCTTCTATATCTGTGAAATCCCCCTGACAGGATCTTTTCATCCTATGGAGACTGGGGACGCCTTAATCAAATACATTTGAATACTCTATATACCTCTCAAGTTTTGACCCCCATTGCGACTGTTTCATTTGTAAAAACAATGATTCATAAATTATGAAGTCAGAACTCATTCTCCTGTATTTTGCAACCAACAATAAAACTCGAGCCTTCCAAACATCACGGGCATAATGCTACCGAGAAGAAAAGATAATTCGAGATCTCATTATAAATTCTGTTCCCACCTGTGAAATGGTATATGTAATTGATTATTCATGTGTAATTGTAATTTAACGACCTACATATGTACCTTTTCTACGAGAAATGAATGGATAAAATTGCTTTTAATAATTAATATATGTATAAGACGAATACTTACAGTACTGGTATACGTTTAGTTTAATTACAGCTTCTACTTGTTTGTGGCTTCTGTTTGTGATTGTACCTATTCTGTTATAACATTGAACATGGTTATATAATTATTGTTTGTAACTGGTGATGCAAATTTACATGACATTTTCCTTTGTCGAAAATTTCTGTGAAAAAAAGCTTGTGATTTTCTTATTTATCTTTGAAAATCATTTTTGATTGCAAATAAGTTGTTACAGAAGAAATTGAATCAACTATTAGCATTACTAGAACGATTTGCTGAATCACCGCTCCAAGGTATAACTGTGTATTTGCTTAGAAAATTGTCAATGCTATAGGAATTGTACATGGACTAGGTCTACAGCCGGTGAAAGTCGTGTTATTGTTTCTAATCATTTATAAAGTTATGGATAAATAGTAAACACATAGTTGTGAAATAATATGAATGATAATGCCTAGGCCTACATGAGCAAATGAATATAATAAATCTTGCAATGCAAGTAGAAAATATAAGTGTAATATACTTAGTTACTGGGTTCAGTATAAGTTTTTGAAGATTGATATATCTATCACTAAATGTGTATACTTCTAGGCGATCAACTAGCTGTATGAGAGAGGGGCAAGTACTCCTTATGTACTGTCCTATTTGAATTCAAGTTCTTTGGAAATATCCCATTGAAAAGTGAATGAGAAAAGATATTGACAATTTTCATTGATAATTTTCATTAAAACTTCAATAGGCCTACATTTGCATTGAAGCTTTCCAAGAAATTGGAAATGTTCTTAAGGATTTCAATTGAAAATGTCCAATATCTTATCATTATGTATACCTACATGCATACATTTTCATTATGTGTACGATAATCAACCACCAATTTCAGAGTTGGCTTCGTGTATAGCGACCATGGTCTGATTATAGGCCCTAAATAATAATCGAATAAAAATACTGAAGTATTGTATTAAAATTACATACTTAATTTCAGCATCCAATTTTTAAAACCGATTATTGTTTAATTATCATTATTACAATTATATTGGGTTTAACGACGCAACGTGATGATAGGGAGGATTTATTGGCGTCGGATGGATGATTAATGAGATGATGGGATGATGAGATGAATGTTTTCTTGGGTAATGGGAAGGATAGTGGGAAGGTAGCGGTCCTTTCTTATATTGTGGGAACCATCCCGGCATTAGCCTAGACTACAGAGGGAAACCACGAAACACCCCTGTAAAGATGGACGGCGGAGGGGATCGAACTGGGTCCAAAATCCCCTCGCCTCCCGGATCACATTTTTTATTTGTGAAACAATAAACGAGTAACAGCCACGTTTTATGAAGGTAGGGACTACAATTGAAGATCTGGTGATTCATGGGTAATGTTCATAAGAACCTATACGTTCTAAGCGGGACGCGAACTCACGACCGAATTGACCACAGTTTCTAATATATATTTTGGCCGACTGACCTAGGTCTGATAATTATATCGAAAAAACGGTCCAAATTATGAATTACTTAAGATAACATGAAGGTTAGCGTTAGAAAAAGTGAATGCTTAAATTGGGAAGAAGAAACACCTTGCTTTCCTTACACTGTGTAGCCATTAAACCATGAGATGCAGAAAGCTATAAAGCAGGCAGCATAGTGAAGCAGACAAGAACCTCCCACGAAACAGAGCGCTAAAATATGGAAGGCTTAAACCCAAGCTTGTACAAAAGTGGGATGTCGAATACCTTTTAGAATGAACAAGAGTCTCATCATTAGTTAATGAAAGGAATAATTTAATATCAAATCGTATTAAAAATGCACATGCAATTAGGTGAAAGCACGAGAGAGACTTTCTATTCTGCATACATATATATGTATGTGACTAATTCTACACTTGCGGTCACTTTAAATGTGTATTTTCGAAATACAAATGCAGGTGCTTATTTTACCAATAATTTTGCCCGCTTCTCGTCGGACCATCGGTATAAGCCACGCGATGCGGAAATTGTTGCTGTTGTTGTTGATGTTGTTGCTGCGCGCAGCCCAAACTAACCCAATCCAACTGATTCAATGAACCTAACCTATCCAAACTAACTAATCTAAACAAACAAACATCTTAAACTTATATGATATGAATCGAAACCTATCTGAAACCTTCTTCCGGTCAAAGAATAGTCACTTCGTTTAATTTTCTCTCAAAACTGTACGTGGATTGAGAGTGTAAATTGTTTGCTAGTTCTAGTGTGAAAAGCGTCAGTAAATTGTGTTAGGGATGCATTGCAATGTGGCTTGTACGACCACCCCATGTGACCGCAAGTGTACACACCATAAAGACTTTTGGTACTTCATATTCCCTACCTGAGTATTGCTGGAATAATTTGTGTTGACAGCAATATTCTAATGGATTTGGGAATTATCATCCATCTTTTATGCAACTATAGAAAGTGTAGGAATAATGAGTTCCCAGCGGAGAATGAATCCCGTGTTATTTACTACTCTAATATACATAATCGCCTTAGAGTTCATAGGATAAAGTAATGTTTCCATAACGTTTATAGGTAATAACATTAACTCGGATTTTTAAGTGATCATTCCATAATATATATTATGCTGCTGCTTAACGACCCCACCAACAGCTAGGTTATACGTGGTATATGTATATATATATATATATATATATATGTGTATATATATATATATATATATATATATATATATATATATATATATATATATATATATATATATATACATATACATATATTTATATATATATATATATATATATATATATATATATATATATATATAAAACGAGTTTTGATAGATATTGAACGTCAAAGCATCAACGAGGAATGCAACAATCAAACTTCTATATGTGTTCAACATTTGTGTTGGATCTCCTGGGGCCATGAAACATATGTTGATAAGTGCAGCTCTAACAAAGAGCAAGATTGGTTGGGCTAAGATTAGGAGTTTGGCCACAGCTTAAGTTGGAAGGGAAATCACATCGTTATATATGCCAATTCCGTAATAACACACGAGATTCATTTTCAATTCAGTTATATCGCGAAGAAACTGTGTTAGCTAGACAAAGATACTTGTAATAATAAGCAACAACTTTTTCAACTGGACAGGAACGTAATAAATTTCAATCAATACTATGATATTAGAATAATTTCAAGAAAGAAGACGTATAATATTAATGATGATGATAATGATAACAATAATAACAATAATAATAACAATAATGATAGTATACATTCTTTTTTTTTCAAGGCGTCATATTGACATTTTATAGTAGTACATTATAATAATAACGTAGACCCACAAAGTCACCTGATAATAATAATTACAATAAATAGATATTAACGTCACCGCTCACTATTTAAGTTTTTATCTGGGTTCGGTTGAGACCGTTGGATTTACCATAACTATGTGTCGTATGAAAAGTAAAATCCGTCAAATCAGTTTACGTCGTATCGTAATATCAGTGGAAGTGCCTGGTTTGGCTGGTTCACGTAGCACGCGAGTTGTGCCACGGTACTGGCCGATTCAAAGTACGGGTTGTGCGGGGTGGGGTGTGGGTAAGTATAAAAAAAGGGGGGGGGGGAAGAGAATGGTAATTGGTACTCTAGTGTACTGGAAGTGAGTAGAAATCCATAGACGTAATGCAACGCATACACAGTTTCACATTTATGTAGTTAATAGTACTATTAAATCATTTCGACATAGAGTGCTCTATCGTGCCTTCTTCCTTATAGTTCAAGATGCATGTTCTATTATCGCCAGCGTCAATATTACTTGCAATTTGGAGTCCATATGATTGGGGCGCCCCCAGCCTCCATAGGGCAAAAAGTGGCCGACAGGGTGATATCACAGATATAAAAGTTTATAAAACTTCAACAGTGCAAGATTCAAAGTTATCAAATATATTTCAAATTATAGGCAATTTTTGTCAAAAGTGCCAACAAAAAAGACTCAAATTTTATAACAACAAATGTAGAAAGATCTCTCTTATGTAACGGTAGCACTCGATATTTTTGCTAACGATTCTGTCCTACCACTCACCATTCCATACAAATTGAAATACAATATACATACAAATAATCTGATGTGAATGATCATTATGGATTGGCAGTATTTTATAAGACACTTCTTTGCATGGTTTGAAGTGGTTGGACTTTCACTATGTTCAGACGGAAAACCACCACGATATTTCATGTTCTGTTGACAATGAGAACGTTAGGTTGTGGTGGTTGTGGGTAGCTTTCCCTTGACTTCATGATTTCGGTCTCAATACGTGATTATGAAAATACATTAATCCAGATTGTGTAGAGTGAGAATCCAAGCAAAGACTGATTTTGAATATCTGTACAAACAGTTCCCCAGAATTCATCTTCTGGTTGCCTAGACTCAGTTGTTCGTTCAAGTCCTGAGCAAATGACGTTCAAACCGTTTTCATATGAGGGGATCTAGTTCTGTTTGTGGAGATGAATATATTTCGAAATCCACTTTTATTTACATAATATCTACTACCGATCGTTAGATTATTGAAAGGAATAAAAGGAGGGTTAATACATGCAGGGTGTATGCATCGATTGACTACAATAATTTGGGTTTGGATTCACGTCTTTAGCGGAATATTCTTCAAATTGTTGTTTATTTGTTTGTTTAGAAGTTACAAGTTGTTGACAAGACTTATATCAAAGTTATCCTTGATAAGAGTGCTCATAAGGATCAGCTCAGCAAGGAATGTCTTCCAATTAAATAACCGAACCTTGGCATTGCCATTGAGGAAATGATTTTGCAAGAATTTTGGGATGAATTTTAGGCCTACGTCAAGTACGTTGAATGCACTAGATTGATAATATTATTAATAATGAATCATAATAAAATTTCAAATGATCCATGACACACTCTGGAAAAATGATCCTGATGTGATGATAATCAATTCTAAAGTGAATTTGAAGCATGAATACTTTTTCTAATTACATACTTGAGACAGTATACGAGGCCTATGTAGTAATTACTTCGAACACTCTCGAGGATCTACATCTCCAAGTGAGCTCTAAATTGAAATTAAACTCAATACTATCACGGCATCAAGGTATGAACTCGGCAGAAGGTACATTAACCCCCCCCCCCACATCTGGAATTCGAATTCTTCTCAAATTTATCGAAATGTGTTCCTTCCGTACTAAAATGTTGCAGCAAAAAAGTGTCAGCCCAAACGAGCCATGTTCCCCGTGATTCCAAGTATATATATTTGTATATATATATATATATATATATATATATATATATATATATATATATATATATATATATATGACAAGTCACATTCTAAATGATTGCATTCAATTTTGAGTGTAATGAGAATTTTACGTTACTCCATGATAATAACTGAAACAAGAAGGAAAAACAATCGTGAGCCAATAGGATGAGAGGTTCTTTCCTTTACTTTGCATCACTTAAAAGACCACAATTTCCCTCTGTTTTACATCGCAGCAGCTCGTGGGACCAATAGCGTTACTAGTAAGTGAGTTTCGTGAATAGCCTATACACTCTCGGAGTACTTTTCCGAACTTTTATTTTACGTCAATCGTTTTATGGGTTGAAATATTTATAAGAAGAAGATTGGATTTTATAAATGGCAGAATAATTATGTATAAGGTTTACTCGATTTCTTTCAAAAACACAAAGGAATTTTAGAGGTCAAGACTAGAATTCTGTTAACGTGATTACATGGGCCTCATGGGTTACATGAGTTGGGATTTACATGGGTTACATTGGTCAACTAGATATGTGAGAAAACGCATCACTTCACCTCATGAAATGTTTGACTTATTCACAAATCATGCACACAAAATGCCGTTCACTTTGATTCTATATCGGTCGAATCTAATTCCATTATTTCTCACGTAAAAATTGTTAATTACTCGACGTCTATTCATTTTATGATAAAAACTTCACAGATTTACTTCTTTTAAATTAATTGCTTGCGTTCAGATATTATTTCTTCTGCGCAAACTACCAAAACAGTAAACAAAAAGACACATCAGATGGCATAAACGATAATAACCGCGAACTGAATCATTTTTTTAAAATTATACCAGAGAATATAGCAGGATTAAGTATATAGTTTATATACTTAATGATAGCAGCATGAAATCCGACTATTTTTTTGCGCTACATCATCATAAATTCTCTGAAGTATTAATGCATTTTAATCTTCATTTTATACTAATGATTTCCACATCCATCTTTATTTCACTTCTTTAACTTTAATCTTCCGCCTCTCTTAAAGGAGCATGGAAGTCGATTGACAGTTTCTACTGATAATTTTTGAGCTGTATGAAACATCGAACTTGTGACTTTGTAAATGGCAGGACTTGTAACACAGAAGGTTTCTTGAATACCGTCAATATTGTTGAATTAGGCCCGAGAACTGTGTCACTTATATTCACAGGTATGCAGTGTCATTCAGTTGTCTGTATAACTGTAGAAATGGTACCCGGAAAGTTCAATAATTCTAATGAATATCAGTTTTAAGGTGATGAATAGATATGTGTATATTTACTCTTATAGATTCCAAAAGTTATCACAAAAACCTGATATTCCTCGAAATCCACTCACGCCCTGTGGAGTTCTAGCTTGCGCTCTTCATTTAAAGAAAATGAAACAACGAAAACATTTTTTTCTCTTTAAATGCCATCGAATTCTTGATATGCACTATCATTGTTTCCAAATTGAGGCAAAGTATGGATCAATAAGACTGTTTAAAAGCGGAAGCACCTATTGCTTGTTTTGAGACTTCAAGGCGCGGCCTTCTCATCGTAAATAAAAAATTATGTAACTATACTATTTTGAATTAAAAACAATGAACTTTGACACCAGGACTGCACTGTTTGTGGCCATACCTCTTCGTCACATATGAAATATAAAACAAATATGAAATTCACACATATAAACACATGACAAATTCTTCCCATAACAATTAAAACGATTAAAAAACGATGACCCACAAAATACGGATTGTAATAAAAAACATATCGCAGAAGTAAAAGCATGTCGTATTTTTGTGATAGACCTAGCGTGAAATTGAACGGTTCCATGTGGTCACAACCGTGTTCTCGTATATCGTCGTGCACTACTGTTAACAGTTCTTCATTGCCTCTGGGACACTGCCGGTAATTAGATGGCACCAATTATTACACTCCCAGCGTCCACAAACCCACCAAACACCCTCCCCTTTCTTCCTTGCCCGTTCACTCGTTAGTCGATCGGCGATCGGAAAACTGTTGTACAACTATTGGCAGCATAAAGCCCCCGGTACCCTGCCCCCTGGACCACCGGGTCCCTGACAGAGTCCGCCCAATATGCAAACATTGGTTAGTCCGCATATAGAGTTATATATACATATACAAGCAGTTATGCCCAGCCCGTATAAAATAGTCATTATCGATTACTAATCAATGGATGGATGGAGAGAGATGAAAGCAATGCGAGTGAGAGAGAGAGGGAGAGAAGATAGGTGGTATTTGCATTGCTGTACCAGGAAAACCAACAGCATCACGTGACCCGTCTGGCATAGCTATTCGGTTGATATGATATTTTATAGTTTGGTACTGTAGGGAAATGTCGAGTGACAATAAAACTGCCCTGCATATTATGAATAACGCAATAACGTTAATGTGTCTTCCCGTGAATAATTTAAATTAAACAGTTTTTGTAAATAATGTGTGAAAGAATGATAGTGTAATTCATTTATGTAATTGTTCAATAATTCAACATGTAGTTCTATGCATAGATAGGTAAAGGTAGTCCTCCGTGACTCATTTAGCTGAGGCACTGGTTTGGAGACTGAAGTCAAGACGGACATGGTTTCATACCGCATTTGTAAATATCATTCGTCGCCCACCTGATCGTTCGTATCTTCAGTTAACCTCGCTTCTGGTGGGGTCGTCAAGTGAACACTTGATCAATCAATCAATCGTGTCAAGAAGAATTTTGAGCTACTGTGTGCCGATTCGTCGCCGATATTCCGAATAGCTTAACAAGCGATCTAGAGATCGCATGTGTATTCGTACCATCGTACCACCCCAAGAAAAATCAGAAATAAGATGACTCATTTAACAAACAGTGAATCTAGGTAATTATTCTAGGGTTGGGAGACAAAATTCCAACATTCACAGTGAGAAGAAGAAAATATGAATTTTATGAAGTTTCCATCTCAAAATATCTTATAAATCATGTGAATTTGACATATTGCATGTTGTTGATCATAGCCTACTATCAACAAAACTACAAACGATTCTTGGTGTTAGTGGACTTACAAGTGACGGTGTTGAATATTTTCTTAGTAATAGGAAACAGTCGGTTAAAATTGATCATGAGCATGAGAATGATGATAATAATAATGACTCTCACTCTTATGAAATTGAGAAAAATATTGGTGTCCTTCAAGGATAAACCCTTGCACCTCTATTATTCATTGCATTCAAAAATGACCTCCCAAATAAGGTCACTATACTGAGTCGATTGTTTTGCATGCTGATGACGCCGCCCATCTTATTCTGAAGGGTCCATTCCAAACTAACATGGTGGAAATCAATTCACGGAATGTTTGAATGGTGTGTGTCAAACCATTCATTACTGGATGAAAAGAAAATGGTTATTTTAGATTTCAAGTCGAATCGTAATGAAAGATATCATGATACGAATCTAATGGTTTAGCAAAAATCCGAGATCGTTTTTGCAAAAAATTAAAAAAAACTTCTATGTCTCATTGAAAATAATGAATCATTATAGTTGGATGAAACATATAATGCGTAAGAAACAAAATTGCATCTGTTTGTTACCTTGTGAAAAAAATGATACCAGTTTGTGACTGTGAAACAGCAAAGCTTATTTACTGTGCCCATGTTAATTTTTATCTGCATTATGGAATTAATCTGTGAGGGTATTCATCAAAAGCCAAAAGACTTTTTACTGCAGATGAGATAGATGTAAGGCTGCTGGCAAATGCCAGTCCTGATCCCTGTGTGTCAGGCAATTTTTTGTCATCATATTCAACGTTGTAACTTTCCACTGTATGCACATTTTAAACTTTATATTGTTTGTTACGGACAGCTCATTGAACATGGAGGATACTGCTGAACGACCAACTCGATTTAATAATAAACCGGTGATTGGTCACGGATCTTCTATCTATACAACAAAACCCATTTATTCCAGTAACAAGTTTTACAATGCCCTTCCCTCCATATTATAGAAATTGAATGGTATCAGATTTGAAATTGCCCTAAAAGCCTGGCCTATTGAGCACTGTTTTCAGAGTTTTTATGAATTTTTTGATAGCACCGACTGACGATGTTCTTGTCCGTCGCTACTCTTTTACTTATTGTGTGCAGTATCATGCACTTCATCTCCAATTTCATATATATATATATATATATATATATATATATATATATATATATATGCCCTATATATATATATATATATATATATATATATATATATATATATATATATGCCCTATATATATATATATATATAAGCCTATTTGTGTATTTTCACTTCTATATTACAACTTCATTATATATGAACTGTCCAGCATCACCACGTAATTTAATGGAATGAATAAAAGATTTATATCATTATTATTATCATTATTATCACTATCATGATTATTATTATCATTCTTATCATGAAAATTTCATGATGTTTCATGATATGGTTCAGAAATATATCTACACAAATTGATTCTCGACTTTCAAATTTCATCTCGTGGATTGTGTTTCTAAAGTCTGAGTGTCCCAGATGATACTTTTCAGATCTCACAGTCATTCATATATTCATTCGTTTACTGCCGACACATTAGGTCTCGTTCAACTCGCGTGTATATAAAACCACGCAACAATTTAATAACCATTTATGTTTGAAATACGTTGCGAGTTTCAATAATCCATGAGCACATTGGTAGATTAAAGAAAATGTCGACACTTATTTACCATTAGGAATAGGTCATGAATAATTTATGTAATTTTTACCTTGGGTAATCTTTTAACACCCCTACTGTAACGTTGGTAGTATCTCCCACTAGACATCAAAAAAATATCTATAAATAACGCAGGCCTTGCCAACACTTTCAAAGGTGTTATGTGCTAATAATATAATATCGTATTTTCTCAGGCACCATAAAAGCCTTTTTTTATGAGGTACTCAAAGTTACGCATTTTCACACCAACACACATTTTGTTGGCCCGTGTTGGAGATATTTCTCGAACCTGTATTGTCATGGTGTGAATGATTGATGCCAGACCAACAGAGCGAAGTAAACATGACCGATCTCTGACAGGAAAATGATTCATTTTCATGTGTTACTTCAGAATTGCTGTTTGATGGAAAAATTATAAACGATACCAACATTTTTAATGTCAAAAATTCAACGAAATGAAATGAATTTTTCGATTCTCAATTGATGGGGCAAATTCTAATATTACATTAAGGTTAGGAAATAGGATGGTGTCGAGCGAATGAATGTATAGTTAGCATAGGCGTGCGTAGGATATTTCGATAGTACGGCTCATTACAATGAATTGAAAATTAAATCCTCTAGCAAAGATATATATTCATGCAAATCATACATGTTTCAGTGTTATTCTATTGTTATTCAAATATGCTTACTTCATTAGTGGAAATTCTTAAACAGAAATTGTGAACGGAAAACATAATTCGGTATCACTGAAACGCTGGAGACGACTAATCATATACCAAAAACACGTATGTGATTGGTTCTGGGGGCGTGGCTTACGCAGTGATATTCCAGTCTTGACCCGCTTGTCTAGTGACTGCTGGGCAGCAGCATAATCCAGCGTGACTGTAACGCTCGAGTAGTCTGCGCGAGTAGTATATGTGTTACAGGTGATGAAGCTGATAGAGAGTGGTGATAAAGTATTTGTGGTATAAGTGGGGCTCAGTTTTATTTAAAAATTGCTTCATATCTCTTTGCAATTTGTCATGTCTTTCGTGTATGCTCCAAGTGAATTCAGCTGATGTCGTTCGGGAGAGTACAATGAAGGTATCTTATACGATGTGCGATGGCAATATGATATGATATTAATTTTCCATTTCAGGTTTAACGACTTCACTTAAGTGGAATCGCCCCACTTCGTACACGCCAATTGTCACTGGTATGAGCCACACTTTGCTCCTAAGCAGGCATGACGCGTCCAACTGACCTGCTCATCACGCTATGGATTCTGATTGGAACCAAACACGGTAAGATTACTTTTTGTTAACATCTCTCAAGGGTATTGAACTGTTTGGTGTTTAGTTTCCGTCATTTTAGTGAGTGAAGAGCGTGTTTATGGTTTATCCTCAAAGAGAGGCCAAGTACAGGTATTGGCGCGTACTGCTTGCCATCCTACTGTCCCTGCTGGGTGATTGATAGATAAATTCTGCCTTCACCTTCACAATATTGCCATATTCACGTTAATTTTATTTATACTATACCATAACTCTTGAATCACCATTCGTCCATAATCGCAACAGCTTGCATGTTAGAGAAGGACAGACATACACGAATTAGTCGAACCATCATGAGATTTTATTTCAGGTTTCACTATCTGCAGACCATAACTTCAACTGCACTCACTAAAATGACGGAAACAATACTAATAAGAGAAGGTTACCTTTTCGATGTCCATAAGAAACTTCAAGACTCCATTAACAGTGTTAGTGAAAGGTGATTGAGGGAGGAGGGGTGCTATACTCTTAACAAAAATGGTTATATGCCTATATAATGATGACAAGATCGCCTCGAAGATCTAGAACAATCTAGAACGGTCTTTCTGATTCATCCTTGGATTTAATTGGAAGACAATGATTATATATCGCGATTCAAATGTTGGTAATGGAAAAATATACTATTTATATAGATGTATCCGAACTCCAGAATCTTACGTGGTATAAGTTCCACAATGGCAGTGTCACATTTATCTCAATTTATTCACCCTCGACCTGACTTCAGTCACAAACGCGATGAAATATATCTGTCCATAATCAAGTATTTCCAGCTAGATCAACACCCTTGCCTCTCCTGGCAAAATGCATATGCAATCTTGACGTCTTACTTCATTATCTAATCAGTTCTTGCCGGGTGGGGGTTGATTAACTTAGTGCACGAGTAGTAATAGAGTTTCAATGGCACGTAGCGTACAAAACACAAGAGTAGTTTATAGCGTATTACACATAAACGGGCATTACAATCACTATATACTATATACGGGAGTATCCCGTTTCGTCTCTTTCTTTTTTCGTTCGATTCCGCACAGACACGAATCTTTGTAGCTCTCTTTCCTCAGAGATTCGATTCCGCAGAGCTCTCTTTCCTCAGAGATTCGATTCCGCAGAGCTCTCTTTCCGTACACATTCGATTCCGCAGAGCTCTCATTCAAAATGGCGCTTTTCGGTGCTTGTCCTAGTTCGTCTCTTTCCGCAGCGATCTCTTTCCTCAACCATCTCACTATATATATTTTTTTTCCAGCCTGAACTCATAATTAAACTTAAGAGTCCTGATTCAACGCAATCCTGTTCGATCGCTTTCTCTACAGCTCTCTTTCTCGATTGACACGATTCCGCATAGATCTCTTTTAAAATGGCCGTTGAACTATCGTTTGTCCGGATTGATACCATTCTTTGTGCGTCTCTTTCTTCATAGATCTCTTTCTTCATAGATCTCATTTTTCGTTACCGCCTATAGCCCGCTCCTCTCAGCCAATCAAATACTTGCGCTAGTACGTCTCATTTTTTGTTACCGCCTATAGCCCGCTCCTCTCAGCCAATCAAATACTTGCGCTTCTCCAACGTTCAAGTAGTCGTTCATTGGCTACATAATAATACTACCATAATAATACGCCCTCCCTAACCAATGCATGATCATTTTTTTTGAAGCCCTTGCAGGTATAAATCAACTGCTGACACTTTTCGTGTGCCTTAATCGAAGATGTAGCTTTGTACAGAACTGTATATTTTTTGAAAGAATATAGATAATTGGATTTCACCTGTGTTGAAACATTCTGAATGACAGTCATAAAATCAAAATTGACTAAGATACAAATGATGAGAAATAATAATAATTAAAAAACCTGAAACTTCCAGCAAGCGTAATCCTAATACGTAGGGCTCATAGACATACCCTCACTTTGCCTGTACCATACAAGAGAGCAAGAAAGGGGTTTTTACCTGTTCTTTGTTAATAATTACGTTCTACCACAGACTAAAGAAGCTAAACGTTTAGCTTCTCTAGTCTGTGGTTCTACCCACGGTTATTTTTTGTTAATCAGAGGGAGTATCTCGTTCTCATTGCAAAATTGAAGAGAATGAGATGATAATCGAAAACCTTTTTCAGTTAATTCGAATTTCACTTTTATTTTATTCACATAAATATCCTGTGTACAGCTTGAAGCAAAAGTAAAAGTCTGTTTTTCTGAAGTCTGGGGGGTAGGCAACTTGTCAAACACGCTAGAAACCGGTGTGGGGGGCAGGCCAGGATCCAAAGCCCATATGCAGGTATACTGATCGAAATAGGAATAGCATTGAATAAATATCACAGTTCGAAATATGAAGTGAAATAATTAAAGATATTTAGTGTAGTTTCTGCTACTGAGATAATGCAATACTTTCTGTCTTTTAACTGAGAACAACAGTAGTTAGGTTGTTACATCTGGAATAGGCTATCTGTTGAATATGGCGATATGTTCAATATGTTGAATATGGAATGATATGATTGACTGAAATAACCTCCTGGTGGTTCATCAGAAAGTTGTCAAAATAATATAGCCTATATATATATATATATATATATATATATATATATATATATATATATATATATATATATATATATATATAAATATTTATTTTTATGTGTGATGAATTGAATTTCTTTTATATCAAGTGGAGTGTGTATATTTATTTGGTTCATTATTTATATCTAGTCGAGCGGTAGCTCGACGGAAGCCAAGTCCCGCGCGACGCCAGCTACTCGCTTATACACTGTTTACACGAAGTACTTACAGGCGGTTTTGAGCATACTGTAACTCAGAAACTGATAAACGGAGATACCTCTAGGTTGTTTAAATGGAATGAGGCGCTATACACGACACGGCAAATCAAATTTCAGCAAGATTCTCAAAATTGGTCCAACCGATTTGAATCAAAACCTATACAGTTCTAAGTTGGATGAGTCTGCATGCATAAAAAGTTTCATATCCATCAGTCAAAACCTGCGACCTGTGCAGCATGAGATACTTACAAACAAACATGAACAAAAACACACAGACAAAGCTCTATAAGAGTGGGATGGATGTCTTCGCTATCGCTCATCTAATTATATGAATGAATATTAGGTAACAGAATGCCTTGAGCACGGAATGAATAGACTTGAATAACAAAAATAGCTTGTAATTATTGTTAATCTACCTCATCTCAATATCAAGTGCATAAAACTCAACTTACGAATATCTTGTTAGATTTCGTAAGCCTACTGCCTATCTATCCTATCTGCCTATACTGTCTATATAGTTATCTAGCAAAGGCCTGCTGTTTCAAATTTGAAGTCATCATGAGATTACATGGGAATCTTCACACCAGCTTAAGAGCTCACCCGACTTAATGAAAATTCCATACTGTCCTTCAACGACCCAAATTTCAAGTATTTGCAATAAAAAATAATTTTCACTTTTTTCTGTGATGTTATTCCCATAGTGGTTCTTAGATTCTAAACGGTATTTCCTCCGTAGGGCCTATCTACTTAACCACTCTTACCAAAAACTAGACAGCTCTGAGAACTTATGATATATAACTAGGTCTATCAATAAATCAAAAATCAATCAATTGATTAATTGGTCATTATGAAAAAAAAAATCAATGTCAAGTATTATGATGAATATGAGAGAAAAAAAAGAAGAAAAGAGAGAAAAGAAGAGAAAAAAAGTATCGAAGAAAACAATTCAGTTCAGAGATAACTTTTTATTCATGAAAAATAAAAATTTGGCTGCATCTTACAGCTGAATCGAGGACACGGAATAAAAATACAAATACAAGTACATTATGCTGCATCGAGGACACGAAATAAAAATACAAATAGGCCCACATTACAATTATACATAATGTGGAATGTAATAATAATTCAGAATTATAAGACATGAAAGACAACAATATTTATAGTCGTTGATAAATAACTCACAAAAAGAAATATGATGATGGAAATCCATTCTAAGAATGTGTGAGTCATGTATTTTTTTTCGATTTGACTGATTTGATGAGACTATTGAATACTTTTTCTCCCCAATGCAAAAGTTTGAATTTTTTACTATCCGTGAAATTATTATCCCAAGATGTATTGTTTATGGGTTAAATCATGAAAAATTATTGTTTTGGGGTGGTAAGAACGAAACGAACGAAACTATAACTACACGAACGATCCTACCTTGTATCCTTAGTCTCAGTTGGGAAACAATGATTTTGTATTTAGTTTCGATGTTTAAAAAAAGGCAGGTGACTGATACCTATAAAAATATCTTGTTTTCTTTCGATTCGATTTGGACTGATGTATGATGTCTTTGAAATCGCTCATCCAACTATTGTATTCTGAAATACTAGGCGAACGCAGCATTTGCGTTGTAGGATGAGCGAGATATTCATATGAAATATAATCGAAAACTCTACACAGCTTGACTGGTATAAAATATACTTGACGTGGCAATTTCTTGCCAAGAAGTTTGAAAGTTTTTTGGAGATATTTTATCTCTTTAATTTCTCCGCTCATCATATAATGTTTTGGCTGTTATGTATAAGATTTACTAGGAAAACGCGTTATGTGTTTCCGCGTTGATGGATGAGCTAGTAAGAATGACATGATTCTTTCAAAAATTCTTTCAAAAAGTTATATGAAGTTGATTTTTTGACGGCATTCAAGTTTAAAATCAATCTTGGTTGGTTTGTTTCGTAGACTATTCTCATGATGGAAATATTATATGCAATTTATATATTGTAATATCAGACTACTATATGAAACGTGATGACAGCTGTATACATATATACACCTTGAGACCCTCTCTTTATATTCATTTCTCATTCTCAATAATTTCTTCGATAATAAAGAAGGCCTTGTTTTAATCGTTCTCCATTAATTGGTGGCACTTGTTGCTTGGATTTAATTGGTTTTAGCTTTAAACGATGTGTAAAAATGTCATCATATATTTTTTTATATCTAAACGACAGCATGATTGGATTTCAGTGAAAGTTCGAAATAATCTTTATCATTATTATATTGAGATTTGGTGAGAATTTGAATTTTTTCGGAAGACATTTTTGGTACGAAAATTCTTTTCTTGCTTTTTTTGTCATTGAATAATTTTTTATATCAGAACGATTGATTGGATTCCAGTGAACGTTCGGAATAATGTGTATCATCAGTATATTGAAATAAGGTGAAAATTTGAATTTTTTCGAAAGACACTTTTTTCACGAAAATTCTTCTCTGGCTTATTCTCATGGGTAATTTGGAGAATGGAAAATTAGTTTTCTCAGAAGTGGTGCATCCGATTGCGTATAAAAACTGATGAGATTTCAATCCAGATGATGATACATGGGCATGCCAAGTTTCAATCGAATTTTAATTTTCGTCCGACCTGTAGAGCGCGAAAAAAAAAAAAAAAATGTACATTTTTTTCGGGTCAAGTGAAATTGAGTCTTCGCTTCGCTCATCCAATAATGTTTTGGACGGTGTCTTTCAATTATGGTTCAACTGACTTGGCCAAGAAATTATACAGTTCTAGAATAGATTAGTCCGCGTGTCCCAGAAAGAGTTTTATGTCGATCAGTCAAACCGTGCAGCCTGTGCAGTGCTTATACAAACAAACAAACAAACGAACAAAAACACAGATAATGCTCCGTATAAGATTAGGATAGAAGTCTTCGGTATCGCTCATCAAATTATTTGAAATTTCACAGATCAAACTACACATTAATTCGGTCTATTCTATTTAAATATGATTAATGAATACAAATCACACAGTCCTACCATGAAAATATTCCCTAGAATCATTTGAATTTTATGTTCTTTGTATTTTTGTTCATATATCAAACTAGATTCACGTTCATAATCATATTGTTCATTTCCCACTAAGTTATAATTAAAGATGTAGCATTCCATACAAAATTGGGCTTGAAAAGAGGAATAAAAATATATTCATTCAAATACCATCTGATAAAAGTTTAACTATAGTGTATTTTATTCAATAGGCCCTACTACATTTACTTTCGATTACAATTCATTATTTGAGGAGAGATTTTCAAATCAACTGAACAATTGAATTGAATCGTGAATAAAATTGTGGGAAACTATTCGCTCATAAAACCTTCATTCGATTGAATTTGTTCAGAGTTCTTCATAAACAATTTCACCTAAAAAAATAAAAAGTCATATGAGAATTCAAGAGTGTGCATTTCTGACCATTCGAGAACAAAATGTTCTTTCTTCTACTTTGTAATGAAATCATTTGAACGCAAAATATGAATTGACAACAATGGCAACAACCCTTAAAACCTGTCGAACTATAAGTTGAATGGCAACATTGCTTGATCCGTCAACCATTGTAAGTAGGTAAAGACGCCGTCGTCGATTGCTATTGTCCTCCGTATACGTGGTAATTTTAAGCTATCCCCACGCTGGTACGATGGTCAACAGCTGTTAGCATGGTGTCATTTACTGGTTTCACAGTTATTTTCTTGTTGTATTTTCTTGTTCTGAGAAACATCCCTATTAAAAAGCCGGCATATTTTACGAGTTATAGCAAATCATCCCTTCTTGGCTTGGTACGCGTCAAGTTCATTGATCCTACAATATCTTCTTTTGGATCTTCAACTTTTTCGCACACCATTATATTTTGACTTATGCGATGTAAACAATCAATTAAGGGATTCTCAGGTGGGAAGGTGATTGGATTTCAGTGATTGGAAACATTGAGGTTATCAAAAAATACATTCTCTCTGTATGTGAATAGATTCATCAATTTTTATATTCTTCTTTATTGAATTATATTATTCGTTCTCATTCATTTTCGCAGAAAATAAACCATGTATCAGAGTAGAAAAACGACATGTATTCTGTTGCGTTGTTGGTTTAGCTTATATATATATAGCTCATCAGCACTATATTCATTTATTTATGGAAAGGTCTTGGTTATGGAAAGGTTTTACAAACTATGAATGAAGCAATGATTAGCGAATTAACTTGGATTATCACCCTTGGTCATCGATGTTATCTTCACATCTTGATCAATAATTAACTATAGTTAATACTTCATTAGCTGCTGGTAAAGCTGGCTCTGACTAAACTGATATTTGTGTGTTATTCTTAAATGAAAATGCATTTATTAATCAGTATATTAAAACGATTAACGATCATTATGATTTTCACATCTTGGCTACACAAACAATGTTTATTATCGGTAGACATAAGTATTTGTTTCTAATATGCTCCACTGTATCAATAACTTGATAACAGAGTCGACAATCACTGCATCAGATAGTACTCGAGTTTTGGAATCCTCTGAGTACCTGGTTCCACTAGACCAAAAAAACTACAATTTTAGAATTTTTCCATTTTTTTTTCCATCTGATTAATCCCAATTTAGTTAGATGAAAAAAATGTACAACAATATAAAAAATCAACAATTGAATTTTAAATTAAATGTTCATTGTTGTAACAATGACATTTTTTAACAAGGATTTTTTAGACTGAGAGTATCCTAGAGACTTGAATCTCTTTTCATTGTGATTGAAAGACATGAAAGCAAGTTCTGGCAGTTCACTTTTTTTTTAAAATCCATTAGACTTTTTTATTTGAATTTTTGAAAAATTTTATAATTTTTATGCCATAAAAGTAGGTTAAAAATTAATATGAATTGTGTTTCAACTAGGAAGGAGAAGGGAATTCAAAATTTCCAACGGCCAGAACTTGCTTTCACGGATCATAGATATACTTTCTTTGAGGTATATCTTTGGTTCGTGGAGGAAGCAAAATATATTACGTCTGCAATCTATCGAAGCAAGTATGATGTTCGTTTAGTTTATTTGTTTCGTTTTGTTCGCGCTCTATTGACAGATCGGAATGAGTGGTAAGAGAACAATTCCATACCATTCCCAAACATCACTGTCAAAATACAATTTAATTGGATTTAGTTAATTCATTGTAAATTAGGTGAACTTTTTTTTATTCTATGAGAAATGTCAAGTTTGTCTTGAAGTGTTGTCTTGAATGAAACTCAATTATTATTGCGATGATAACAGTACCACTGATATTTCGGAGAAGAATTAATTTTAGTGAAGAAATACTCCACGCATGGTTCAAACTTGATAAAATCTTTGGTAATTCAAAAAATAATCATTTTCACTGGGATATTTCATTTACGGTTTGATGTATCCCATATGAAACAAAGAAAACGAATCGATCACTGTTCTTTTCAATATTTCAATTCCCTCCACATTATTATCATTTTCTTTTTTTCGAATTAGGGTTGATTGTTGAAATTTGGTTTTCAAGCAATTTAATTCATAGTGAACATTGAATCGAGATCTAACGTTTATTCGTTCATGTATATAGGTATATAACGTATAATGAATGAACGATTCGCACACTATAAATGAAATCGAAGTTTTTATTTGACTTTCTCATAATGTTGCGCTGCTCCGCATTCGGAATGGATAAACCAAAGAATTATTCCGAATGCATTATTATATTTTTATCTCATTATACATCATTCAGAGTCACGAAAATAGGAGTAAATGAAAATAATAGTGAGATGAAAATCATCATTTCTAATTTTAAAAGAATTTTACCAACACATTTTGATGGTGGAGAAATATTGTGAGATGATCTATTTAAGAAAACAATTCGAGTGTTTGAATTTGAATGTTACAAGGTTAAATCAAATGTTCAATTTATTTCTCATTCAGTGATTTTCTTTATCAGAATACTTTAGATCCCTAAAAAACAAAACTTGAAAGCAGCAGAAGTCAATGACTTGAGAATGAGATGAAAATCATCATTTCTAATTTTAAAAGAATTTTACCAACACATTTTGATGGTGGAGAAATATTGTGAGATGATCTATTTAAGAAAACAATTCGAGTGTTTGAATTTGAATGTTACAAGGTTAAATCAAATGTTCAATTTATTTCTCATTCGGTGATTTTCTTTATCAGAATACTTTAGATCCCTAAAAAACAAAACTTGAAAGCAGCAGAAGTCAATGACTGACCAAAAAGAAACTATCAGTATGGCAGTTGTGATATGAAGTCAGGCAAAGTATCACATGAAGATGTAAAACCTTACAATTATTTACAATCTATATACTTTCTATATGCACCATCTGAAACGACTGATTAGAGCGATTCTTTTATAATGTCGAGTAACTTATAACGGAGAACCATAGTTCAAAATCTATATGGAATTATACTTCTCGTTCCTGCAGATGAAATATTGAGTGAGTCAGCAAATATCGAGTTGGTTCTACGGGAAATCAGGTTTCAACTTGGAAATATTATAAGCAAAATCCAGTATCGCACACGTAAAAAGCACGTGTAGGGGTAGTATGTAGTATGTCAACAGTAATACAATCAACCAATCAGCTGATAGCAGAAACTGGTCCATAACCCTCTACTACACAAGAAATAAACGTTGACTGAATGACTCAGAAAGTCAATCCCATTTTTCGTGCGGCCAAGCGTACATTAAAATATACCGGGTTTATAAAGATCTCCTGGTATATTTACATGGCTCAAATATTCTTCTACCGGTATATTATTACTTGCATCAAGTTATACCGGTATATGTACGTAAAGATATGCCTTCATAATCTTATCCTGTTACACCGGACCTCGTGCGCCTGTGCCTTCATACGCTTACATTTAGTACATTTTCCAAACATCATATTTGTTCTCGACTCCTGGTCTAGTTCATGGTAAACTTCGTATTGATATCTTTTGTAATCTGTCACTATTGTGTAAATATCTGGAATGAATTCAAAACATTCCAAAAAGTTCTCATTTTAAATTTTCTTAAAATATTTTTCTTTTTCTCTCTATAAAGTGATGGAACCAAATAGAACCAAAAGCTATACATATTCGAGTTGTATGAGTCTGAGTTTCCACAGAAAATTACTGTTGGATAAAATGTACCATTCAGCCCTATTAAGTGCATTTTACAGGTTTTTCAAACTTATAATCATGTCGATTACTCGATGTCGATTGTCATGTGAAAATTGCTGGTCATTAAGGTACCTATATCCACTGGAAAAAGTCAATTTCAGCAAAAATTCCATTTTTCAGATCATTAAGTAGCATCAGTAATTATTCTATCCTCTTTCAGAATATTTTAGTTGCATCAAGCTATTACTTCTGGTTATTTTATAATATAATATTTTGTCCACGTACTACGCACTTAAAAACACGATTGAAATCTGTACATTCATGAAGTAAGAATGCACAAACAACTTCCTTCACTTTAACTCCTGATTACTAAAAACTAGTTTTTTACTGTGCACTAGAAAGTTTTAACAAACGGATGGAATAGTAGTTCATTCTATATGATCACGGTGTGTAGAGTTTCGCTCATCTTACAACGCACATTCCGCGTTTGCCTAGTGATATCCCGGTATATAAATATTGTTGTTACTTTTTAAGTGCAGTGAGTTGATCAGTTTGATATGAGGGGAAATATTTTCACAATCATTACATACTATACGTTATAATTCACTTGTGGACCCAGAGCCACAATAGTGTAAGTTGAAATTCAACTGTAGACCCAGAGTCACAGTATAAAATAACTTGACATAGATAGAGAAAAATAGTATATGGTTCTATTTTGATCATATACGAGAGTGGTAACATGGCAATCTCTCCATCTCATTCTTCAACACCATGGTAAACGCGTTGCGTTGAAGTCACCATGGAGATTTGTTGAAGCCAACTTTTTCGAAAATATATAGCGTGATAGATTTGTTGGAATCGAATGAAATATAGTCTATATGATCAAGGTGTGTAGAGCTTTCGAGTATACTTTATATATAGACATCTCGCTCATCTTACAAGGCATATTCTGCGTTTGCCATAGTTATTCAGAAGATGCCTATATCCATTTTAGGCAAAATATACTTTTTCTTTCCTCTCCCTCTTGAATACGCGTGAGAAATAACGACAAAAACTCGCAAACTTTAAAAACTGAAAATGGCCGAAAAAATTCAGATACATAGAAAGACAGGCTTAATATGCAACAATACAAAGCAACATTGAGTTCATTTTGAAGCAATTGTTGTTAATTGCTAATTGACTGGGTTAACTAGCCCCAACCAAACCCAGTCGGCTACTGCACTAGCGAACTCTGTGTACAGTTATGAAGCACTGTTTACGGTATTGACCTAAAACTGAAAACAGCTGTAAATCACTTCCAAGTGCTTTCATTGGTTGAGAGGTGTGGCCATGGGGAGTAACAAAGATGAGGTGTACGCCAAATCAGCTTTGGTCGGACAAATGATCTCCACAGCTCTCTTTCTCGATTGACACGATTCCGCATAGATCTCTTTTAAAATGGCCGTTGAACTATCGTTTGTCCGGATTGATACGATTCTTTGTAGACACGATTCCTGATTCGTTCCATTCCGCAGCGACCTCTTTCCGCGTCCAACGCATTTTCAGCTTTCAACCGCTTTCTATGGATGAGATGTACGCGAACCCGTCTTGTTCCGTTTCATTCCGCAGCGATCTCTTTCCGGCAAGCTCTCATTTACAACGACGCGCCAAAACGCTCGTCCAGTTCGACACGATTCTCGATTCGTTCCATTCCGCAGCGATCTCTTTCCGCGTGCAACGCATTTTCATCTTTTAACCGCTTTCGATGGATGAGATCGCTGCGGAATCGAACGAAAGTGGACGTAGCCCTATATACTATACAATATACATTAAATATATATATATATATATATATATATATATATATATATATATATATATATATATAAATATATATATATATATATATATACATTTGAGTTCTATAGTACCCTATTACGTGAGACTGAAACGTTTATCCACAAATATTTCACAGGAATACATTTTTTCGCCAGCGTCACACTCTTATTGCGAGTTACTTTGAGAATAACCTCCTGTCAAATTGTTCGCCACTCCACGATCAAGCGCTTAGTGCATCTGTATACTCTCGTTGTGGAAAACTCTGAGAATAAAATTCGAAACTTTGGATCAATACGTAAAAATTAGAAGGCATGAGTCTCTTCATTGTACTATCACCCATAACTTCGAACCTCCATAGGCGTATATGTCTATATAACTCAGCTTTTGGTGGGGTAGATCGTTATAAGCATATGAAAAGACTGAAGAATCATAGCTCATGATTTGTATAACAAGTATTGTGACCGGCACATGCAGCTCAGTTGTTAAGCGTTTGCTTCATGTGATCCGGGCGGTGAGGGGCATATCGAACCTTGCTTCCTCGCCACTATTCTTCCCATTACCCAAAAAACCTACATCTTATCATCCCATCATCTTATTCATCATCGTCGATGCCAATGATCTATTGGCATCGACATTGCGTCAGTAAACCCAATAACTCATTTTAAGAAGTATTCGAACGAAGTAGACCTTGTGCCATATTGTCTAAGAAATGTACAGAACATAAAAAGGTTTATCTACATCTAAGGTTTTCCAGCTGATTATGTATGCGTCCTTGACTCGACGTCGGTCACTTTATACGAGCAGAGCTCTTGGTCGTTAGTATGGGTGCAGAGTTTCCACTGGAACCAACTGTGTGGAAACCAAACGCTTCGCAGCGCGCCAGAGCGGCAAATTCCTTCCATCTGACCATGCCAGCGCGCTACCCTGTATAGGCACACGGTATAGGCAGCACTGTGGGTCTAGTATCACAGGTCTCTCTATGTGTGTGAGAGAGAGAGAGAGAGAGAGAGAGAGAGTCTCACACCAGCTTGGGCTTACCCCCACGGGAATTAATAAATACCCCTCAAGCCCTCCCCCCTCCCCCAACCTCCACACGCGGGGTCTCCATGAAAAAATCTATTTCTGCAGCGAGAAAGACGGACTATATACACTGCAGATACATATTTCAAACGCACAATTTGCTGGAGCAAATATGTACATTTCATGTTTTGATAAAACATTGAAAGTGTGTTGAGTTCAGATTTATACAATCGGGTGGTGTTTTAGTTGTTCGATATAATCAAGCGAGATCGTCGAGTGTTATTTATATATTTTTTGTTTCATTTACTCAACTCATACAAGAGATGGAAGATACCACACTAAAATACACTTCACGCTTATAATAAAGCGATACTTGAAACTCCCTTCATTTCCCTCGCCCATATCCGCAATTAATACAAGTCCATCTTCTGAACACTGTAGGTACAGGCTAAGGGGGTGCCGGTAGCCAACCACAATCCACAAGTACGCTTGTGATCTAGCGCCCGAAATGAATGGAGAGGGGGTTGAAAGGAGTGGAAATGAAGCAGAGGGAGTTATCAGACTAATTTTCACATCGAGTGACATGTCGTGAAGTATGTTCAGCACTCATGTTGATACTTTGATCCTTATGTCTGAATCCAAAGTAAACACTTGTTTTCACAGTAGCTTTTTGGTGATTGATATGTCATTTTATAAAATACTATAACATTATTGTTATCTTCTTATCAACAGAACAAAAGATTTTTTCTTGATCTTCAGTGAAAAATGTCAGTTTTCAAACTGCCATACCATCTGACTATGAATTCAACCTTATATTTCAGATGTGTAACATTAAATTTAGGCCCCGGTTTCGAAACTTAAGTCAAGTTGAGCGTGGGTTCGATGCCCAAATGGAGCATTGATTTCTGAATGTCATTTCACCGTTCACCACTTCATCGATTCAATATCACCCGCCCATAAGACCTACCTGTCGGAGGTGTCATTAAGCACGGGAGAATCTAACTTGTACTCCGAAAATGTGCGATTCCGAAGAACTTTGAACTTTTTTTTCAACTTTGAGATAATGTTACTCAAAAATTGTCCGACCGATTTTACACAAAAGCTATACAGTTCCAAGTTGGATAAGTTTGCGTATTTAAAAGAAGTTTCGTGTTCATTAGCCTGACCGTGTCACATGTGCAGTGCTTACAAACAAACGAACAAAGAAACAAACACAAACAAATACAGATCTTCATAATTTTGGGATGGAAGTCTTCGCTATCCCTCATCTCATAAACTTGAAAGAATGAAGAAACGTTTCGAAAGGTGGTTATTACTCCCGAATGCAGCCCGCAGAGCGTAGATCGCGACAGCATCAGTTGCAATACAACCTGTAGACTAGCAGTCGCGCCAGCACTGACAGACTCGGCACTCCCACTAGAATAATGATTGTAGCCTACTAGGCAAACGCTGAATATGCGTTGTAAGATGAGTGAGATATCTAAATAGACCATTTTCCGGAATTATTTTTATCTTATTATTATTATTATTATTATTATTATTATTATTATTATTATTATTATTATTATTATTATTATTATTATTATTATTATTATTATTATTATTATTATTATTATTATTATTATTATTATTATCATTATTATTATTATTATTTTAAAAAGATTTATAACATTATTTTCCATAAAATGGCTGGTCCGAATTACACACAAACTTCGTAATAATGTTTATCATTCTTGTGTTCATATTTGGGATCATTTTTTTGAACAGACTTCATTTCTCCAATTTTTTTGCCCAGCTCAATCTTGTGGAGGTTTCTGGAAATTTTGAGATGGTGTTTCTCAAAATTGGTCCATCGATTTAACCTAGAAACTATACAGTTTTAAGTCGGATAACTTTCCGTGTACAGAAAAACTTTCATGTTAATCAGTGAAACCGTGGAAAAAATAAACATTCATTGACAAAGCTCCATAAGAGTGGGATGGAAATCTTCGCCTACGTTCATCTTATCAATCAATTATAATATATATATATATATATATATATATATATATATATATATATATATATATATATATATATATATATATATATATATATATATATATATATATATATGTATACATTTTTTTGTGTGTGTTCATAATAATATATAAATATCCATAGGTAGGCTATATTTCTTCAAAAAAATCCAATTCCTGGTTCGCTCCGTCTTCGATTATATATTAAATTTCATATACCATTATGTTATACATAACATTCATATTTCACGATATAATATTACAGATTTTTGTAGAAATTCATCTCCCACCCTAATAATACAACATCAATCTGATTCCAATTCAACTTTCTATCTTTATTTCGCATCCAATCCATTTTTCCTAATAGTTGTGATCCCAAGAAACAACACAGTGTCTTCTAATACTACCCATCCCTTGTTCTATATGTCAGTACTATTTCACACGAAACACTTTTTTGTACGTAACGACCGTGTTTTACGAAGCGTTCCAAATTCCACGCTTTGTTGTGAGCGCCGTGTTCGTGTGCGTGTGCGTGGTGTCTAGCGACGCTAGCGCACCGTAGACTGGGGCGTAAGGACGGTGCTCTCAGTGTTCGCTAAAGCCAGGCTTGTCTAATCGAATCCACTCGGAGCCCAATGTGTGGCTCTATGAGGTGTGACAGGTAACGCTCTCAAACCGCCCGCCTCCCCCACCCCCATCATCCCCCAACCCCTCACTAGCGCTGTCAGACTATAAGGCCGTCTCCGTGTACAAAGTGGAATTTCGAAATTGGGTAGGACACAGATGGTGTAGTAAAACTTGTACTATATTCATAAAGAAGAATTAAGTATTTTTTGCTCGTTAAGTGAAAATGTTAGGAGCCGAAAGGTTTTGCGTTATTTTTCATGCATGTTACTGAGGGTTATAATTATTACACGTAATATTTTTAGGAAAAACTGTTATACTTTTTTTTTCAGTAAGATGGTTTGATCATAAAATGGAGTTATGTAAGATAGAGTATTCGTTCACACCGAAGGTAGATGAGAAAATAATATGAGAGGATACATTGTCAACATATTTACCATGTATTCGTACTGCAAATGACCAATTCCTGCACCACGACGTCTGTTGATTTTTTTTCCATATTATGAACTGAGCAGATTGTACACAGTAGATGAAAGAAGATGTGAATTTGATTTTATCATTCATCTTCGATTCAATAGTTGATTTCGATATTTGTTGATTAGATCATAGATTGTTGAATTCATAAATTGATTAATTTATCTTTTACAAAATTCTAATTATCATAATACATAGGTTACACAAGTCAAGGGAGTGATTCTTAGCTGATACAGATGAGGTGATACAGATGAGTCGGAAAATACGTTGCTTTAGTGCAATAAATAAATCTTCTATTTGCACTCAGCTCACAGATTGCTATTGAATTAATATCCACATCAAGTGTACCAAATCAGATAAACTGTTTTTATAAATGATGTAATGCTTAGTGCCAACGCGCAAAAATGATTATCGTGCAAGATTTCCCGAGGCGTGAAATAAATTGGTTTTAAATTGGGTTGGTGAATTTATTACTAAATTTATAGAACCTGAGGTATTTATTCATGATGATATCCTATGGTTGACTTATAAGCTGTTGTTGCACTCATCTTCATGTTCAGGATAACTGCTAAAAATGCATGTTTTATTAAAATATTCTCAAGTATTGAAAAATATGATAAACAGGAATTATATAATGAAGACTATATCACTGTGTTGTTTCACGGTGCTTCAATGACGGGGTTATTTGCGCATATATATATATATATATATATATATATATATATATCAAACATTTAATATATTTATGAATGATATTCATGTATACCCGCTAACTGACCTAACAGTCGACTGCTCTACCACAAATTCAATATGTAATAATAATTTATTCTCTATTCATTTCAACTGCCCTATCCGAGACCGGAATTTGATCTATTTGAATATAATTATTAGATGTAAATGATTGTGCATATCATCAATCTGATGAAATAGAGAATATTATAGAATAAAATGACATGATATGGTTCAGTAGGCGAGTTCACAGGTATGGGCCAGGTGTATATCAAATAGGTGGTATTAGAAAGGACAATATTATTACTTATTATTATCATATTATTTTCATTCTTATATGATGTAAGTTAATTCCAGTCGTTAGATGAGTTGACAGAGGTCAGATGTTTGGTATATAAGATTCCCGGTAGTAGAAGTGACAATAATATTATCATTTGATTCTTATCATTATTAAAATGTGATTATGCTCCTATGGGTAGGTGAGTTGACAGGTAGGTCGGATCGTCCACTTTGCGATTTGTTTGCTTGTCAAACGACTGATGAGCGTTGGCTACAGAATTCCGGCTCCTCCATCAAAAACTCATTTTCAAATATTTGAAGTTTTTTCTATGAAATAATTCCAAAGTGATAAGAACTCATAAGAGATCAGATAGATTCAATATGATACATCAATTCTATTTCATGTATGATCTCTGAATGTTATTGCAGTTCGACTTAGAATTTTTCAGTGATGTCTTTCTTACTGGCTTTCGCCATTATTTTCACTCTTTTCATTTCATGTAGGAAGACTATATTCATTGAAAGTAATTTGTTGGAATGTATTGGGATGAATATTGTTCCTGTTAGGGTGATTTCAAAGCTATAAATGATTCATACAACCTAAATAATGCAACATATAAATTAACAGAAACATCACACGATACAGAAAATATTAGTCAAAAATGCTAATGACTCCAATTTCAGAATAACAAAGATGGATAGACAAGTTTTTTTAACAGAAACACTCGATATTGATGACATCGATTTTCACCTCACCGCGTACTGCTACATAAAAATAACATGTAACCTAATATGAATGTTCATTATGGATCGACCAACACATTATGAACACATTATTTCATAAGATTCTTCTCTGCATGCAGTGAAGCAGATTTACTACAACATGTTTAGACGGAAAGTCACTACGACCGTTTAAATGTCATGTTAGGAGTACAAATGTTACGCTGTTGATGAGTTCAATTTGAGGGGTTACCACTCACAAATATGTTTCAAATATTTTGTTATTTATCGATGTTTCAATATTGACATGTTGATATAAAAATTTAAAATGAAAAAAGTCGGAAACTCCGAGAAAATTTTGGAGAAACTAGTTGGAAAATACGCTAAACAGTTACATACCACAAAACTAGTAGATAGTTAGCATGATTTGACAATTGATACATTGGTTGAGTAAACTTCCCTCGATCAGATACACTTGATTTCTTCGGCTTACACTTTGGTTTCAATTACCTTGATTTACAACAAAAAATGCGAGACTTTCCCTGGTCTTGTATGCCAAGCGCATATTTTGGAACTGTATATTTCTTGTTAAGACCAAAAGCAGTTGTTTCACGAACACTTCGATACGATACACGACAAAATACTTCAAGAAGTTTAATCAAATGATATATGTAACGCGAACTGCATGTTTTGTGCTCATTTTCATTGCCAATTAAAGCATAATCAATCGTAGTGGCTCTCAGAATGAACTTATTGTCATGAAACTGCTTCACACCATGCAGAAAAGTCACTTCTGAAATAATCTCGATCCAAAATAAACATTCACAATATTTTAACAAATAATGACCGTGATGAGAACTTTTTGCACTATTGAGACTGGGGACGCCTTGAACAGCTTTTGTTACATTCCTCTTTTTTCGATCTGAATGTTCTACCTGTCGATATCATGATAATAGGGCTATACATTCACTACAGGATTTGGCCAATGGTGACAATGTTATCAAGTTCGTCTGTTGTTGTTGTTGTCGTTGGTGATAAAACAATGTGATTGTGTTTCTTCATCAAATTTCCTGTACATATACTCTTCATGTCATGAAGTGTACCATGTTCACACTCAGAAAACGATTTTGTTGGTGACGTCAAACCTTTTTTGTCACACCGTTTGGAAGTCATTGGGCTATCTTGCATTTTATATTGTCATCATTGCAATTATATGAGATTTTTTTGTCCATGAAACCAATTCATTTCGTCGTACACATTTTTGTGCCAAGCTGGTGATGGATGGATGACTATGGCTCACCCGCCATATGGCTTATGCGGGAGTCGAACCCACACCCGATATACTCTTATCATCAGAGATGTGATAATAGGAGAACAAAGACCTCGAACTTTCCATCATGTTTTACGAAGCAATAAATCCGGAATGCGTTTGAAAAGGAATGCCTCGTGTTTGGAGTGTAAGGGTGGACGGGGTCATAGGTGGGAGTGGGTGGATTTTGCCTCAGTGGCCGAGACAATAGTCTGACTCGATTCTATTTGACGCCTGCCCGCGTCAACTTCAACTTGGAATCTCTCTTTCTCTCTCCCTCTCTCTCTTTCTCTTTCTCTCCCCTTCTCTCTCTCTCTCACTCCCTCTCTCTCCCCCTCTTTCTCTCTCTCTCGCTCTGGCTTTATGTCGTACGCTGCACGCAACAGATTCACCTCGAGAAGAACATTTTGTATCGGACTTGGAATCAAATACTTGGACCAATTAGAATAATGAAGTAACTGAAATCCATTATTCTCAACATTTACGAATATTTTTCCATATTCATTCAAAAATATTTCGCGGTGAAAAAATGAAACTTCTTTGAATTATTTTATGGACAGTTGTATTCAGTGTTGAATTCAGATATTTTGTTGCGGGGGAGCTTTTGTGTTTTCCGGGGGGGCAAGGGATACGTACACACAATTAAGCATGATAACCTTGTGCCTATATATATATATATATATATATATATACAAATTAAAATACGCACTTTTTTAATTTTTAAGTCAGTTTATTATGAATCGATTATACTAATTCATAATAATGTGATAAGAGGTAATTACAATATAACGGGTGCCGGTAGTGAACACTCGACTGATCCATATGAAATTGACTCCACTCCAGCCACTTCTGATATTTGAGGTGTCACTAACCAGGATTCACGGCCAGAATGACAAATAACAATACAAATAGATAACATCCAGATTTTTTCCCCTTAGTAATAAATAGTAAATTCCTGATACTTTTTAATTTTCACAAATATTTTTAAAACCCAAAATACAAGTTTCTCAAATATACACTATAGTGCTTAATGTTCTTATCTCGGGGGGGTAAACGACGAGCCGCGGGGGGGCAAAGCCCCCCGCAGGTATGCCTGGATTCAACACTGGTTGTATTCTCTTCTGAATATAGTGAATACACTTCCTAATTTTGTAATGTTCCCATTTTTCTACTCAGGAAGAGTTCAACTCGTGCAGATTAAGTGCATATACCAAGATTTTCAAGATGGTCAAAAATTAAAATTGACTTTAATTTAAAATCCTGTACAACCCTCATCGTATAACGCTCATCAACGAAGTACGATTTTCTGGATTTTCCATTTGGCTCCAATGGTGAAAGAAATTCTTCACGCACACACATACACCCAACCACACACACGCACAAATACTAGAATAGCACAGAGTACGACTCTTTCTATAGCTGCTCTAAGCTCTCATAGTCCCACATAGTCTCTATTTCACTCTTAAAACGAAAGAATATGCAACTGCAGCTTCAATTATTCTCACGAATGCAACTGTAGAATTGAAGAACGATACCAACTTTCATAGCTTCACCCTTGCTCCCCCTTCTCTCCCCTTGAAGAGTTCGCTTTATCAAAGTATCCGTCTAGTTTCACGATATGTTATAGTACCGTCTTTATTGACGGTGTCTCGTATACCTATACAATTGAGCGTCGACGCTGAAAATCCGTCATACTGGAAACCTGGTGGCAACTGCTGGCTAGCATTCACCATTCTATCGCAGGAAACTGACGAAGAGAGAGAGAAAGAGAAGAAAGAGAGAGAAAGAGAGAGAGATAAGCTAAGAGCAGAGTAACAAGCCGTGAGTGTAGCAATCAGGGCATTCCACTCGACTGGCCAAATTCCACCCCTCCCTTTGCCCACGCCTACCTTTCCTCCTTGCATTACACCACCCTCCCCTCAATTTGCATGACCCTGGCTAAGGTGGAGAAATAATCGTATTGGATTTAGGTTAAATAGTGATGAAACGCCTGTGAGCATATGACCATATTACAGTTGAAGACATCACCCATAGATTGAGGATACACCTTTCATCTCTCACCATAAATAGTGGAAAGTTAAGATAAGTACGTTGTTTTTATCAAAACAAAAATGTGGTTAAGGAGTCATCAGTATCCAGAGTGCAAAAAGAATTCCGCTAGGGTGATTTAACAGTATACACGATCATAATATTTCAACAGTGCAAGACGAGGTGCAAGATACAGAAATTATTAAATACATTATAAGATGCAGACAACATTTGTCGAAAATGTTAATTACTCACTGTATGTAATTAAACGTGTAGAAAGATCCCTCGCTTGTAACAGGAACACTCGATTCATTGCCATTGATTTCCACCTCACCCCACCGCGTACCGTTACATACAAGTTGACACGTAACCTATCATGAATGTTTATTATGATTGTACATTATTTTAGAAGGTTTCAGAAGGTGTGAAGCAGTTTCACTACAATACAGTCAACGAAAAGTCATGCGACCGTGTAAATGTTACGTCGACACTGACATATAAACGATCGGATTGGCTTCCCGTCTGAACATGTTGTATCGAAATAAAACTGTTCACACATTCAGATTAGTATCTTCTAAAATACCGAAAATCCATTACCAACGTCAACAATAGGTTACATGTTATAATTTTTTATGCTAAGTCACCCGGGAAGCTATGAATTGGTAGCAAAAATATCGAGTTTTCCTACAACATATAACTGATCCATCTACATTTTGTTGTCATCAATTTTGAGTCTTTTAATATTGCCTGCATCTCAAGATGTATTTGTCAATTTTGTATCTCGCATTGTTCTGTTTTTTTGTTTTCCCTGTATCGCTGTTCGCCTGTTTAGCACTGTTTTGTGGTAACTGTTTGCCCTATGTATCCTGGGGACGCCCTAACCTGGAATTTAGTTATTCTGCCGGTATCCGCTTCAGGGTAGGCTTATTCCTCGTATAGTCTTCTTTCAACTTCACCTGCAGACCTCATCTTCAGCAGCACTTACTAAAATAAAGATGATTATATCTATTGAACGACAGTTTGCATCCACTTCGGCCTCGTTTGTAGACATTCTTCTATCGCCTGTACGAAGTTCTTTGATTACCAACGGTAATGTTATACAAAATACTAAAGCCAAACAATTTCTCACTGATAAATGTTACTACTCTCTATAGAAGAATATTTCAATATTGCCTAGTATTCGACGAATGTACCAACTATTTTCAAATTGACATTTATCCTCAATTCCATGAATTGTGCTTAACATTATGTACTTGTACTAATTTAATTTTCAATTGTTTGCATGGTTACTTGTGATTTAATTTTACTCCATTGACGTTTATCATTCAGTGGAGTAAGCGATAATATTTAATAAATACAGATACAAATACAAATTATTAAGATAGAATTGTCATTACCACAATTGTGTTTGTTGCAGTGGTCTTGGTACTCACAACTATCGAGGTGAAATATTCCAGATAATTTCATCTCCTTTCAGATTAACTCATGCATATTCTTCTGTACTATACGGCTGCGGTCACATAAAGTGGTCAATCAAGTGGTTGAATGCATCCTGAAAAAAAATGATCATATTATACACACTAGAACTCGAAAATGATGTGCATTAGGCTCTTCACACATAGTCGGTGAGAAAAATAACGATTAAATGTTCTCAGATTTAATTTAAATTTGAATTCAGGTAAAAATCATTTCATTTGATCTTAATCAAGTGTACGTACGTAGGTGATACTGTGATGGCAATAGTAAATTAGCTTGGTGAATAGCACTTATCTGAAAACTCATATATTCTTTGAATGATATGTATTAGTATATTTGTGTTAGTTTTCGTCTCCAACAGTGGACAGTCGATTGAGCCGACATTTCCATTCCTCTCGCTCGTATCATAACATGAATTTCAACATTTCCTGGTTTTTAATATAAATGCAAATAAACTTCACAAATACATTTCTCTTTGATTGAACATGGAATACAAAAAAATCTCAGCAGCGTATTGGACATTTTAAAAACATATTCGTTTGTCATTCGAATTTGTATTTAATTTCTTTTGCTATATAGTGCATATGTACGGAGGAATATACGAAACATTATCGTATTGATTTGTTATGACTTTCTTCTACATTAACTTCCAATTGCAGCTGAATGAAGATCAAAATGATATATTGGTTATTACACAATAGACTGTTTTTTTAATTCAATCCAAATTACAACTATTCCAGGATTTTTGAGGAAGATTTCATCCAAGTAGTAGAATATAGAATGTGACCTCTCGTTTCCCATTCAATCAGACCGAAGGCTGACAAAAGAAGTGAAACTGGCATTCTATGCCAAAGGGTAAAGACTAGAACGTAAGTACTAGTAGTAAATTGTACCATTAGAGCCTTCTCCCAAAGCACCCCAACGAATATTGTCAACTCGTGAAAATTCGTCTGATTTGATAACCCAATTTCAGTCCACAGACTTTGAGATTGAATGGGAAAGTGGTATTGATTTGATGCATGGTCGATATCGATAAAATGGTCGGACAGTAATCTGAGCTTCTAGAGGAGGAGGCGGAAGATTTCGAGTGCCAGTTGGCCTGGAAACTGGATGCTGCGATTGAACAATAGAGAATTGGAGAACGTCAAAGACATTGTAGACAATAATTCTCTAGCAGCTTATATCACTGAATTCCATACGAGCTCGAAATCTAATATAGCTATATAATAAGAGTAGAACATGGATGGGTGGAATATTTCATTAATATACACATCAATAGGTATTTCAGGAAATTACAAACCCAACACCATTTCATTCATATTTCCTATGTTGGATTATATTGGACTAAAGTTTAATGGTACACTGTACATCTGTTGTTAATATAGAAA
The DNA here is from genome assembly GCA_907164805.1 of Brachyptera putata. Classification (NCBI taxonomy): domain Eukaryota; kingdom Metazoa; phylum Arthropoda; class Insecta; order Plecoptera; family Taeniopterygidae; genus Brachyptera; species Brachyptera putata. Next base: position 18,669,938 of record OU015463.1, on the reverse strand, counting down.
AGTGAACATTGCCTGAGAGACTTACTCCAAAGTGGAAGATATCAACATTCGTGTGTTGGGGCTACTTTTGTTACACATACTACCAATGTCCAGATACATCACAAAAACAGTGACTTACTCTATTGTGTTCCGGACTTTTGGAAACTGAAAGACTTTTATCTGCCACGAACAAGTATGGTCACAGACAGCGCAATTGTTTGTATCAAATTCAATTGTTTTCTATTCAGAATAATCAAAATGGGGTGGTAAGATCGACCTTAATTGTGATGCCCCGGCCGTGCAAACGATCATTCTTTCATCCATAGCCCTAATTGAAGAACAATGATTTTGTATCGAGTTTCGTTGTAAATAAAGAATAATTATTTATTATGTGAATTTACTGAAACTTGAATTGTGTAGGATTCCGTGTGAGAGATAGTATTGTGAAATAGATTTCAGATGTGAGTAAAATAATTGTCTGGAATTTGTGGCTATACTTTGTGAGACTTCTCCATGAGCTGCATGGGTGCTTGTGTGAAAATAGGACTATCCGTTATAGGCCTATAATTTACAAATTTTACTGCGTTATCGAAGGATGCTATCGGAAGAGTCGAGGACCATCACAGTTTACCATCAAGAATGACGGAGTTTCTACAATAAGCGATTGTAAAATTTGTGAACATTTGATGAAATATTTGAATTAAATTAAAACTGTTGTTCATTGTTATCATAAAAATCGTAGGGCTGGAATAAGTGTAAAATTTCTGTTTTCGATATTTATTTGTGAAGATAATGGTAGAAAAAGGATTCGTTCTATATTGGTTTTCCATACCGCGTGATGCTCGCCCCGTGAAAATACTATTCTACCCAACGTTTACCGATACCATTCGAACACTATATACACATAAATGACTGTGTTTCCTTCAATTTATAACTAAAAGTTATTGTTTCTCATCATATAATTTTATTCGATGTTTGAGGGAAACCCACTCACAGTGTTACATTTTCAGTGTCAACATACACATATCCGATTGCAGTGACTTTCCGGATGAACATAGTGTAGTGAAACTGTCTCACACCATTCCGAGAAATACCTTATAGAATATTGTTGATCCATAATGAACATGTACAATATGTTACGTGTCATTTATATGTAACGGTACGCTGTGAGGCAAAAATTGATGGAAAAATATCGAGTGTTTTCTGTTTCACACAACTTTGTTAATATAATATTTGAGTAATTAGAATTATCGTCATCCAGCATTATCTGCTCCTTCTGACGTATTTAATGATTTTTTATCTAGCGAGGTTCAAGTTTATCATTTATATCTGTGAAATCACCCTGGCGGGAACGCTTTGCCCTATGGAGACTGGGCATAGGCTACAACTTACTTTTAAAGCCAATTCTTCAGCCGTTTTGGCTCGGAGTGATTCATTCATACACGAAATGTTTCATCTAAAAATTTGCGTTCTATTCAGTTGAAACATGTCAAATTTGGAACGGGTAAGACGAACAATTACACTCGAAATTAGGATTTTCCCGTTTCATATGTGACAATAATTGTCTGAAAAAGTCGCCTCTTTTCATTGGTGGAGGTGCCCGTTCTACCTATCCAAACATTTTCAGTTCTTAAAATTATCTATCAGCGAAATTCTAAGATGAATTTAGTATGGTTTTATGACCATTTATATCTGTTGAATCCCCCTGGTGGGAACTTATTGACTTATTGAGACTGAAGACACCTTAATGCGGCTTGATCGAGCATTTTATATTGCCGCAAATGTACAGCATCAGAACACTCGATCTCTGAACCAAAGTAATATATAATGTCCATTGATTTTTATGGACAGTTGAAAAACAATGCTCATGTTTTGAAAAGCCAAATACTGTCTTGAAAGGTTATTCCACAAGATTTTTCTTCCTTTTTCATCGCCCCCCTCTTCTCTCTTCATACCCCTCCCCAACCCTTCTACCGTCCCACTCCGTGTGTTCTCGTCGAGTCGTATATGATTCTATGGTCTATTTGGGATGGAATTATTACGGAATGATTTTACGAAGTCGTGCTCGAAAAAGGATGGAGAAATGAAGTAGAAAATCAATTCCTCGTAACTCGTTTTTCTGCTGCTTTTAGCAGCTTATTTCTCCTAGACCCACTTGTCTTCATCGCCACTTCAGCTTGATTCATAGAAAGATAGTTATATTTGAATGTTGTTTGACGATCTGAGCGATCTAGACGAAGAGTTTCATCGCGTCCATGATTAATGTTGTGACGTTGAAACATTCTTATGGGAATTGAAGTTGATATCTGAATATAGTTTTGATCATAATATAGGTCAGCTGGTCGAATTGGAAAATCTCTGATATGATGAAAGTGACTCATATATTAAATTAATCATCAGAATAATGAATACTCTGGAAATGAAAAAATGAATTGACCTAATAAAAGAAACAAATGCGAATGAAAGGTCAATGGATGAGAGAAAATAATTGATAGAGATGATACTCGAAACAAAAATTCCTAATATTATGATAAATACGAGAACAAAGTAAAAAGAAAAATACCGGAGAGTTCAAGAATGAGAAGAAAAAAGTTCAAAATGATAGTGAGATATAATAAGACGATTGAAAATGTTATCCTCATTGTAAAAACTTCCATTATTATGCCTAACTAAAATGCTGTGAATCGAATGATGACAAGAAATGATGACATTCACGCAGGTACAGTCCCATGAAATTCCAAGTGAAATGCCGAATTTTTAATATTCCGTTCTCAAAATTGAAGTTATTTAGTGCTTTTTTGTAATCTATCTCTCGAAGTATACAACCTCATGTTTCCACTTATTTCAGTTGAGTATCAGTCAGTTATATTATTAGTCCCCCCCCCCCCCCCCCCCACCCTCAATTGAATATATACTTCGCACAAATATTCATTTCATCATCAATTTCAATAAAAAAAGTATGAAATATATTATCAGTCTAACATTTTTTTCGCGTCCCTACGGATCTCACCAACAGCTGGGTTATATGGGAGTCACAAGTAAGCGGGCGATAGTGGAAGATTAAGTGATATCAGGTGGAAAGACGTTTACAATAATCCATGCCTTTTGCGGGAATCAAACCAGTTTCGAGTCAAATTTAAGAGAGCTACCCACAGCGTAACGTTTCCAGTGTCAAACCAATGTCTAAACCATCGTGGTAGCATTCAGTTCGAACATATTGTATAGAAAATGCTATAGACCATTCAGAGAAGTAGCTTCTAAATCACTCTTTGCCCGTAATAAACATTCTCATAGGTTAGGTCTACATGTTATTTGTATGTAACGGTACCCCATGAGGTAAATTCAATGGCAAAAAATCAAGTGCTATACTGTTACATACAAGTGATCTTTCCACCTCTGTTATTATACAAATCCAGTCAACATTTCCGAAGAACATTTTCTGCATCTTATGTTGAAATTGTCGAGTTTGTATCTTGCACTGTTGAATTTTCATGCTTATTCATAGCTCTAAAATCACCCTGGCGGGATTTTTTTGCCTCATGGAGACATGGAGACGCCGTAGAAACAGTGCTTCACCTGTACAAGCCAAATGGACATTAGAACAATAATCGCATGTTTACTGTCTATTATCAGAACGCCCTACAAAATGATATATCCTCAAAGGAAGGACCAAAAACCACTTCCCCTTCCCTCACCTCCTAAACCACATTTCAAACACCTCACGGGAAATGATGTCTGTCAGTGACGTATATGCTTGTGGATTGGATAAGTGGGGGTAAGGGTTTTCTTCGGAGAGAGATTCTGGTCGAAATATTTTAAGGCTCATTCACAATGCAACGCGGCACCAACATCACCATGTACCACTAACGCCTAACGTATGACAAAAATATGGAATCTAAACTGTCTATTCACAAAACACACCAACATTGACGTAGAACACGTAAATACCAACCAATAAGAATTCAAGTTTTCTGCCATAGTCACTGTACCCTTAATTGTTAAACTAAACCTGGCGACCAGTTCAGTTAATTCGGTTCACTTGCCTCTCGTTATTCCGAAATTGACTCTTCTTGACTAACGTCAACATAAAAGCTCGGAGCTAGCAAGCTTTCATGTTCGCGTTTATCTTAGCGTTATGGTTTGTGTTGGTTGTGACTAGACCAAGGTCATCCTTCAGGACAAACATTTCTTACGTTGGTGTTGGTGTACGCTTCAATGTTAGCATTGCATAGTGAATGGGCTTTCAGTATACACGTGTGCGTTAAGGCAATAAGAAAGCTTAATTTTGCGATGCGAAAGTTGACAGGTGCATCTGAATGGGATGAAGAAGAAAACTTATATGACACCAATAAAAGATTCATTGCTGAAAAAAAATATATATATATATATATATATATATATATATATATATATATATATATATATGCTCACTGGGAGTGTGTGGGATCTCTATTCTCTACAGACGAACAAGTCAAGTGAGTAAAGGAAATGAGAAGCGTGAAGGGTCGAATGAATAGAATGAAACGGTGAACAGTGACGGAAAAAAGGCAAAAGTGATTTGTACATTTCTTCCTCATAGACAACACAGAGCCTGACATACGAGCGACGTGAGCTGATTATTGGACCCCAGCAAAGGCTAGGTTATGTCGGGATACAAATGAGCGGATGATACATAATGTTCACAAAAAAACATATTCCATGTGTGACTCGAACCCACGCTCGACTTGACTTCCATTTATGAAGCGCTTATTTCGAGTGAAATTGGTTGAACGTGTTTTCCGGCAAAAAACTGGAAGTTTGGGAAATCCTCGTAATAGCATTGGCTCAAATTTCCATTAGTTCAAGTTTATCTGATCTGATCAAGTTGAACAAGTTTATCTGATTTAAGTGAAAATTTTACAGAATGTTCATACAGTTTTATCACATATTTCCAACAAATTTGAGAAAAATTGTTTTCGTCGGTTTCAATCGGATAAATTATCAAATTTGAAGAATAACTTCTTATATTGGGTATACAAAGTCATCATATAACCCGTTAATCATCATGTTAGGATTGATTAGGAGGGCTGTAAGTTTTTATGTACACTTAATGGTTTCAAAACTGAGTTGTGTTTATAGCTTTCAAGTACATTTTCGTATAAATATCTCGTTCATCCTACAACGCGCATGCTGAGTTTTCCTGGTTATAGAATGGAGTATATTTTCTGAAGCCACTCAGATTCGAGTGTGTAAACATGGTGCTCTAACACGCAGGTAGATTCCACCCTTCATGACTATCTCTCCTCCTAAATTGGATTTCTCGACGATATGCCGTGACAATGTGTAATCAAAACGTGTTATATCTTTCACTTTGAAGAAGATTGAATCTTTGCGTGTATAAATGTTTACTTTTAATACATCCCAGCTACACGAAAAACGTACTAAATTACAATTTTGTGACGAATGCTTTTATAGAAATCAGATATAAGTGAAGATTATTCCGGTTGAGAATCACTTCGTGTGGTTCTGGTATACAGCTTTCCTACAGATTTTTTTTTGTAATTGACAATCTAGATTTTGTAGCTATTTTCTCTTGTTCAACAATTTAGCAACTAAATTCCATATGCTTTAAATTCTATATATTCATCAGCAGATCATTTTATTTTATCATAGAATTTATGAAAATTGAAAAACCTAATATTGACAAATGACAAATTTAATTTCCCTTTATATTTCAGAAATTTCTCGAAATTAACAAAATATCATATCAATACAATTCTGCACTTGAATTCTGTTTCAAAAATTGAACACGGAAGTGAAACGTTGAATGTTGATGTGAAAAAAACTACACAAAACATGGAATTCCGATAGTTTCAACATTATGAGGTACAAACATTATAGATTCGAAATTGATTTCTCATGATTTTATGGTGTTAATGAATTGTCATGTTGTGCGAAATTTTAGAATTGATAATATATCATTATTCATCCAATTATTATACAAAAATAATATGTTTCTGTCATTGACCACATGAGTAATATGCTCTACTTGAATTTGATGTCATAAAAATAGTTTTTTTCGTGGGAAACCGGTCCAATAATTCACTATGAAATCGAGGCTAAAGTGTACGAAAAACCCTTGATAAAAGCTTGACGCGAAATCAATTCAGTAATAATAAAGGATCTGAATATCTGTGTTCATCAATGACCATGAGTAAAAAAACGAATGTATAAATATCATTCCTATCTTATCGCTTAAGAGCCCGCATCTTGGCTCAGAATATTTCTCTTTGAAATGCGTATATTTAGGGTGACAGCATTCATAGTTGGGCTACACTTCCTAAAGTGGGAAGAGGATAACATTCTAAGAGTTCCAGATACCACCGCTAGATGGCGGAGTTCTCCTCATCTTAATTTTGACAAAATCTATTTACATTACACATTTCGGCCAAGGAAATTGGTAAGACTGTACAATTATAGGCTAATCAGGATTTGAAATATTGGGAAGAAAAGTTGAACTGAAGGATGTACCTTTGCAATTTTTTTCTACCATCATTCGTTAACCGGGAATTTAACAATGAGACCATCAAATCAGATACAGTTTGATCCAATTGTTGCTCTATCATGAAATTATTTTCCAATATTCGACAAGACACATCTAATTGCAAGGGTATTATTCGTCAATTACAATTCACCGCAAGTCCGTGGTGTTTGTATTTCTTGAGATATATATTGTGAAAGTGCACCCTGTAAATCTGTCCAATATGCGGGCTCTTAACGGCTCATATAACAGCTATAAAATTTGATATTTATATCTAGCAGGCCTACTTGATAATATTTTCTATCCTGTGGTATCTTCAGGTTCAATGGACTATAGGCCAATATGACTGAGACTTAACCGTACCCATGATAACTTTTCCTCGAAGGTTTTCACTACGAACGGTCCAAGTTCATTCAGGTGGCTATAAAAATAGAGGAATTCACCTACACTATTTTTTTTGTATGTAAAAAACCAGTGTAATTGAATGGAGGGTTCATATCTCCAAGGTAACTGTATGCTCTTCAATTAATATGACATTCTAATTCAGTGAGTTCAATCAGTATTAAAATAATACGCCAATGAATGAAAAGAATGTGAGGAAATTCATTAACGTAATCTCAAAACTGATTGAATTCTCAAGAATAAAATGTCATATTATTTGAAGAGCATAACATTATCTTCGAGATGTGAACTTTTCATTCAATTACACCGGTTTTTTTAAATGGAAAAAATTGTACAGACAAATTTCTCGATTTGAGTAAGTACCAATGTGCGCGCACCCCCTCGCGACTGAAATAATGCATTATTTGATCATTTATTTGAACATCAGTTATCAATGACCCTTAATCACATGATTCATCATATTCAATAATCCTATGTTATATTTTATTTGCCTAAAATAACCAATCATTTCACGGAATGAGAATTCTCCCAATACGAGAATGGGAGAAAAAGATTTTTTGAATTGGGTTTCGAATCAACATTACTGTCATCGTTCAGGTATTAATACAGTTTACTTCCGCGCCTACTCTCGAGTCCACTTCCGCTTCTACTTTTAGATGCCTACTTCTGCGTATACTAATGAGATATTCCAAGCCTAAGCCCGCGGAGGTAGCCTTGATGTATTGGCAGACTATGAGGAGCTATACGCTAGTCAGCAATATTGTGTTCTTGACTTTTCTTCTATCTGAATGCATTTCGAATGCACAAGCAAATCAACTGTGTACATATATATATATAAATATATATATATATATATATATATATATATATATATATATATATATATATATATATATATATATATATATATATATATATATATATATATATATATATATATATATATATATATATATATATATATATATATATATACATTTGTCTTTATCTATATATAGAACATATTTTAACCATCAAGTGAAAAGACTATACTTTCCACTCGAATATCTCGATGAACAATTTGATGTGATGCAGTATTTCTATAATATGATTGGAACTCACAGAATCATGAAAAATTTGATTGCTAAAAAGAAACAACGATACGAAAAGTGCACGATAAAAATGGATATCTCGAGCACCCCCCCTCCCCTCTCGCTCACCAAAAAAGGAAGCGAGCGATAAACAATAGTTGGCAATTTGCCACGATGTTGCTGCTTTGTCTTTGCTTTTCCCTAAGATTCAGCAGAAATGCTCCCCTTGGCCCTTGTGAACAGTGAAGGAGACGTTTGCCGGCTCAATTTCCCCCAATAGGGCAAGACTTGATAGCGTGGAACCCGTCACAGCATGGCCGGTGTGGGCCGTGCCGTGTGGGGAACTGTCAGCTTTCAGCGTACTTACACGCTGGGTAAACTTATGGACTCAACATGCTCACACAAATCAAACTATATACCAACCCACAGAGTAACGTTTTCAGTGTCTACATAACATATAAACGATCGCAGTGACTTTTAGTTTGAACATATTGTGGTGAAACTGCTGCACACCGTGCAGAGAAGTGTTCTTTGAAATATTGTCAATTTATAATGAACATTCACAATAGATTACGTGATATTTGTATGTAACGAAACGCAGTTAGGTGAGAATCGATGGTGAAAATACTGTTACATACGAGTGATATCTTCACACTTGTTATTATAAAATTTGAGTCATCAGAATTTTCGACATATATCTGCATCATATGATGTATGCGTTAATTTTGTATCTTGAATGGTTCAAGTTGTTCGATCATTTGTATCTGTGAAATCACCCAGGCGGAATTTTTTGCCCTATGGAGATCGAAGACGCCTTAAGAATGGAAAGAAGTTTGAAAATGGTTCGACAAGTGAAGCATTCAATAATTCAGACATTTGCGCGAATGTGACTTATTATTCATTCACTTTCTTCAAAACATCTTCCTCAAACTTCTAAAACAACTTTGCCCAATTCTTTAAGGTGCTACAGTTCATTGTTATACACTTGTAATATACTATGATTGACTGTATATTACATTTATTCATATCTGTCAACAAGACCGCCTCGGAGTCATGAAACAACCAGGCTTACTAATTCTTACTCTGCCTGGATGTAGATGGTTGTTTTTCACGTATATTGCAAGTATAGACCTATGATATACTAATATTGTTGAATCAACAGTTTTTTGTCTACAATTTCCCACAATTGCATTGGGAAATTGAAAGATTTTCTGTAAATCCAAAAAAAAGATGGTATATTTATCATTTTGCAGATGTGTTGAACTTTAGTATGAACTTACACACAGTACTCATTTATAATGGATCTAATGATTTGCCTACTCGTCGTTTTTCAGTTGTATAAATTGTTGTATTACCATTTTACATTTCCAATTCAGTCAGTTACAAATTCAATAGTTCAGTTATTGTTTTGTGTATGAGGACTCCTTCAAATATTATGTGTGAATATAAATATATATATATATAGGCCTATATATATATATATATATATATATATATATATATATATATATATATATATACCTATATATATGTATATATATATATATATATATATATATATATATATATATATATATATATATATATATATATAGAGGCCTATACGAATTTTGTTTCAGAGGATGATGGGATGTGTAGTTTCATTCGCTATACATAAAAATGCTCTGTCATTTTTCAAGCAGAATTTATTTCTACAGCAAACTGAGTAAACTGTAAAGTCGGATTTCCTGCATTAATATGGTAATGGCCTCATTAGTTAAGACTAATTCAATAGGGAACGCTGCGCGCCCCTGACTGTTAAGTTCAGGTTCACTCTGTTCTATATGATGGATAGTAATATATATATATATATATATATATATATATATATATATATATATATATATATAACATTAATACAAAGACCTGGCGCGTTTTTCGCACACGTCCACACAAAAAGTTGTGAAAATAAAGTCCTGCTGTCGGATCAATAGCCAATGATTGCCCCTTAACATTGCAACTGTGTTGAACATAAGACCGACTGTACAAAAGAGAACAAAACAAACTTGAATTGCTTGTTAAGGATTATAGATTTCTTCGGATAATCGTTTTTTCAGACAAGAAAACACCATGCTGTGTTGGCAACCACACTGTTTCCAGAATGTTGCTGAATCGAAACCACGTATCGGGGAGTCGAAAGTAATAGAGCTCACAATAATTTTTGAATGATTGGACCTGTATACTCATTCTTTCTGATCATTTTTCAAACATAATAATTTCACTCATGTTGTTTTAACGATTTGATGAATTGTTTGTGAATATTCATTTCGTTGTTTTGTCTAGTGAATTAATGACAGAAGAAATCCAGTAGTTTGGTTTAAATTATCATAATGAAAAGAATATAGGGAGATTGAAAAAAAGAGTGTAGTCAATTAATAATTCTTCCCTGCCATTGGATTAGGAACGAGTGCGTAGACCAACAGTGGTTTTCTTCAGAAAACCATTGGTCTAACAAAGAAAAGACAATGAAAACAAACATCCTTTTTGTCGTTTTAGATAGGCTACTTCGAAGTCCAGCCAACACAAAAGGAAGCGAAACTCGTAAATTCACCTCTTACTCGACTTTTTTTTGTATACCCACACACTTTTTCATAAATAATTCCCCTATTTTCCACGAATCACATTCTATTTTTGTCTACACATATACACAGGCCGTTCGATTCTCTTTCCCAATTCCTCTTCATCGCCTAGTTCATTAGCTTTAGCAACGTTCAATATCTGTTCTCTACCTCACCCTCCTACCCTCTTTCCTACCCTCTTCTCCCCTCACCAGTTGCTCAGCCATGAGGTAGCCACGCTCATTAACCCACAAAAGCGAGGCTACAGTCTTCATCTCATCCAGAAAGCCTTTCACAATTAGAACCATTTCATGAGCAAAAGTTTCAGCTCTTTTCGTTATCACTGAGTTATTCTTCTTTTATATTGGGATGCAATGTAATGATAACTAAGATATATTGGCGTCGAATGAATGATCAATCAGATGATGGTATGACAAGATTAAGGTTTCTTTATATATAATGAGAAATGTAGTGGGAAGTAAGCGGTCGTGTCCTCTATTTAGGAACCATCCCGGCATTACCACATTAACTCATGTAGAAATGGACGATGGGAAGTATCGAACCAGGTCCGATCAGCCCCACACATGAAACGGGCGCGTTAGCAACAGAGTTGCATGTGCCAGTCACTCAGTATTGAATAGAATAATATCAATCAGTAGGCCTACGCATCATATAATGATGGCAATACAGTCACTCGTTCGGATGATTTTTTTCTTCGGGGAATTTTAGAATGTTGTGTGGAATGATCAAATCGGCTAAAATATAAAATCGTATATAAAAATAATAATTAATGAATTTTATTCTCAAACAAATCAAATTACATACATGTACAGTACATTAAGAGATATAATATATGAGTATAAATACTGAGCTGAAATTTCAATACTGTTTGCAAGAATAAAGAAAGAGAAGTCCGTCCGCGTAAGAACGTGGTGCTCTTGTTTGCGGACAAACATTTGTGAATAAATATGATGATTTCCGAGATGACAATGGGAAGGAAAACTGAAATTGGAAAATCAATATTTTTCCAAAAACATATAAGACAGTATTCAAGCATCTAACTTGGACGTTAATTATACTCTCATTATTGGCAAGCTTGCACTTTGAAGTAGAGGAAAACTAAACTAAAATATATAAATGATAGAATACCAATCGAATACATAAGTTTCAGGAGCTACAGAAGCTCAAGCTTCTGAAGCTCAACTGAAATCATTGGTTAGATTTCACGATGATTGTTTTCATTCAATGTATTGTTTAAGTATTATTATTTTATATGGTTGTTTTTGTAATTTAAGGTCCGTGTATTCTTTGGAATGTTTGTTTGTTTTCCTGTCTGTCCATTTTGGCCATGTTGTATATTATTTTCACAAATATTAGTCAAGTTCTGAAATCACTTGAAGCGTCTAGTCAACTTGAAATCTGTGTAAGCGCGAGCATCAGATCCGTTTTTTGGTACTCTATTAAATGAATGGAAGCGAGCACTAAATTTACTGTGAGTGTTGGTCCAATCTTCATTTGCTTCAATGTGTCGTAGCGCAAATACCAGTTGCTGATGAAATTGATCAACCTGAACGTTTGAGCGACTTTATCCATATATTATAGATTTGTAAAGATCTGGAATATTTCTGTTATGCTTGAAAAATATCGAGTGAAGAGATGTAATTTATTATAGTTATTATTAAATACTTGTCATTGTGATAGCCACAGGGATAACGGAACGTCATGAGATTTCTAGAACCAGAAAATATTTCAAATGTTTCAACGTTTAGTGGAATAACTTTGATAATATTTACTAATCTTCACTTGGAGGGGGGGGGGGACAAGGGAAACATTGTAGGTGCCATTTTTCAAAAATGAGTTTATTGCATATTCGGATGGATAATAGCTGCTAAATATTCGGTTGATATTGCTCACGACAGACGGCAGTCATTGATAATATCATGAAATGGTGAGTGTCTATATTCAAGAGTGAATTTGAGTAGAATATGATAGGCCTATCTCTAAATGATAGCGTCGACTAATAGGGGCTAAAATGCAGAACGTATTAGAAACATGTTTGAAGACACGCAATTACTGAAGAGCCTGATGAGTGAACGTAAAAAGACAATGTCGACGATCCACACTTCTGAACTCAAGAGTCGGATTTCAAATCCGTTTATTCAAAGCTAAGGTGAATCACTTACAAGTATATGTTGATTTTTGAAGTGATTTTTTGAACATACCAAGAATCTGCTATTCACTTCTTCAGTATTACCTGTTTCAATCTATAGTTTCCATCCTAATTACTGTCTAGTCATTCTCGTAATATTGTCACATTTGTGTTAATATTATCGGTGATATATTTTATAGTTTACAGATTACGATAACTTACAGATTACCAGATTTGACAGTACAGGAATAGCCTCTAGGCATAGGAAGGAACATTGATCTTAAAATATAAAATTCAATACTCTTCCCAAAGTCATATACAATAAGGAAATTATTATAGCACAAGTCCAACAAGAACCTAATTTACTACCACATGTAATTTGGAACCTGTAGAGAACGTTTTGGCGCTTATCTTGATTTTCTTATCACCCCTCACTTGAATGAATGCTGTCAGTCTGTTTTTCGTTTATTCAACCAAATGTGAATCGAAGGTTCAACCACTAAAAAACTATGAAGAACCTGACACGTACTTGGCCTGTATTTCAATAATAAGAAAATCACGAAAAACTAGTCATTTGGATATCAATACGTGAACACACACAAAAAAAATCAAAACCAATGGATCAACTCACTTTTTTTGTATGAATAGATGACAAAACGTTCAAAATAGTTGATCCAATATAGAGTGAAAGCGGCAAAGACGTACATCAGCAGTTTCTTGATAAAAATGTACACTCACAAAGTTATCTATCTTGCTATCCAATACTATCTTTATTAGTAACATTTTTAATGATAATATCTTTCTATCCACATCATACTGATTCTATCGTTTTGTTTACTCACTTCAATATTTCATCATATACGTACTATTCCATCTATTTCTATGTTTGGTTAAATGGAGGAAAAGTAATATCAGCCAAGTCATTGATTGAAGTTAACTTGAATTTCGTCATCATTTCCTACAGGTAAAAACCGATAATTGAAATGAAATTGATATGATTGGAAATGTTTCTAAATATATACAGAAGTAGTGATAATTCTTTGTGGTGATAACGTTGGATCAGTATGAGTTAAAATTCGGCTGATACACACATATCTTGCTATAGGTAGAATAGGTGGAAACTGGGTGGATAAATTGGTAGCCTTCATTCACCAGACCATTGGTCTATGTGCAAGCAGGCATTTTTTTGTTTTTATTGCGTGCAGCCTAAACTGACCCAAATAATCCATTCTGACTAGTTTAATGAGCCTTGACCAGGGTCGGACTGGCTCACCGGAACACCGGAAAATCCCCCTCGACGCCTTGACCATTTCGGAGGCCTCTTATCCCATATTGGAAATTATATTCATGTGAATGTGATTCTATTATATATAATCACATGAATGAATATAATGATCCAATTATTGAAAAAAGTTCGAAAATGTCCACAGTGGTTCAATTATCGGACTCCAAAACTGCTTGTAAATCGCAAAAATCGATTAAAAAATGAACATATTTCAAAAAATTCCTTACCGGGCTCTATTGGGGGCTGGTGTACAACTGGACGGCCATTTCATTTCATTTTAAATCATAACGACGTCCGTGGACATGGTCGTCCAAAAACTTTTCGGAAAATGCTACTTATGTAGGCCTGCCATTATAAACTTTCGACAGTTTCATACATCACATGAAGGAACAAATAATTTGATGTTCATTATTCAATTTGGTGATCTGTCATTAAACTCCATCTGGAGCCCTGATACTGATTTTTTCCCCCGGGAGGCCTCTGTGCCACCAGTCCGACACTGGCCTTAACTATCCAAACTAACCTAAACTAATTGACCTGATCAAATAAACATCCTAAACTCATTCAATCTAAACTAAAACCAATGTAAACCCTACTTCCAGTATGACGAATAGCCACTCGGAGGTAAATTAGACGAGCAGGTCATTCAGGCGAAAAGGATCAGCAGAAGATCACGTCATTCGTTTGAATTTGATGGATCACAACTTCAATATCTATATAGGCCTACTATAAATACCAAGTTAGGTCAAGTTGGACTGGATTGATTATATTCCACATTTATTTCCTCGTCAAATTCTCCTACTCTTTTCAATTCTTTTTTCCCTACACCGTAAAACCTCTCACCACTCTCTCGTTTACTATCAAATAGATTCACATCACGTGTATTTTACAAATCAGAAATCCCCTACCTTATTTTCCTATCTCCTTTTCTACTACATGACTAGAAAGTAATCATCAGAGCTATATCATACTCACGACTATTTAGTATTTTATTCTGGTTCACAATTTAAAAATAAGTTCTATGTTGTATGTACTGTTTATTTTGAGGCATACGTTGCAGTTCCTAATGATGCATAGCGTAACTTTAATTTTACATTTTATTTTGTTTGCTGATTATTTTATGGTGATGTCACAGACAAGCCCAGATAGGCTTCGTGGGCTCTATTGTGGAATGGATGTTTCTTCTCCTTGAAATTATAATCAAAAAAACAAAGACAAGTTTGAGAATCATTTCTTCAATACATACACCAGTACGTCAAATAATTCCAATATATTTTAGGTATGCAGAATATTTCCATTTTTACCGAATTGTAATTTCGTTGTGCCGTTAACAAGTCAGTATCAAAAGCCCAACATTGTAGACCTATACTATATCGACATCTATACTCGCTTGCGTTATGAAGTATATCAGGTGTATCAAGGGTGAATGAGGTGGTAACAGGTGGTAAAACGTGCATGAAGTTACGAAACTAACAAGTATGATTTGGATGAACCAAGATTGACACAGCAAATATTGACAACTGTTTTGATAAAAAACATATGAATGTGACGGACATACTCTATGTTCAACTACATTTGAAAACAATATTCAAAACATTGAACAGCATGAGTTTCCGGACAATATCCAAAAGTAAACTTGAGTTTAAGAAACTTACGAAATGTTAGATGACGCCTGACGGTTGTTGGATGTGTGTGAGTGGAGATTTCCATATAGATCCAAGAGAGGCAAAATTCGTCATAGATAAGAATGGGCTGGAAATTGATATTATAAAATGAACCTGTAAATACTGCTAGGAAATACGTGACTCGTACATCAGTGTTATGAAGAACAAAGGCAATGCAATCAGTTGAACGAATATAACTTGAATGAAATAAGAATAAGAGGCACTAACTAATAATTTGGCCATCAAATGACATATGCCTTGGCATCAAAGACAATTATCCTCATAGCGGAACGGAATTAGAACGCCCTCGTGGTTCAGTCTAAAGTCTACAGTCTTCAGTCTTCAGTCTTCAGTGTGAGTCTAAATTTTCTCCATTTGATTTTAGAATATACTGCTTCTGTAGTGATCCAAATCCCTCGTGTCCATTTTGATATCTCTTCCCTTGGAGCCTTCATCAACGATGTGTTGGGTACGCCGAAGTACATTTATCTCTCTTTCCACACTTGAACCCAAGTGACTCCGAACTTCAAATGCCTGTGAGAGAAAGTTTAAAAACCCATTATATATTTTATCCATGCATTCAAGACAATGTACCAAATATGTATTATTCACTTGAATAACGGCCTCCAGTCAAGCGGTAGCTCGTCGGGAGCCAAGTCCCGTGTGAAGACTGCTGCACTGTTGACACAAAGTGAATAAAGAAAGTTTCAGGCATAATGTATCTACAAAGCTAAATATCTTGGATTACTCGGGTTTGTTGTAATATAATGAGCCAA
The DNA here is from genome assembly GCA_907164805.1 of Brachyptera putata. Lineage (NCBI taxonomy): Eukaryota > Metazoa > Arthropoda > Insecta > Plecoptera > Taeniopterygidae > Brachyptera > Brachyptera putata. Next base: position 18,653,496 of record OU015463.1, on the reverse strand, counting down.
CATACTCGACATAATATCATGATTCAAGTTATTCCGTACCCGACATAATTACACTGTGTAAAGCGTACATTATACGTTTTCTTCTTCCCTTCTTCTTCTTGTTCTCCTTGTTCTTTTTCTTCTTCTTCTTCTTCCTCTTCTTCTTCTCCTTCTTTTTCTTCTTCTTCTTCTTCTTCTTCTTCTTCTTCTTCTTCTTCTTCTTCTTCTTCTTCTTCTTCTTCTTCTTCTTCTTCTTCTTCTTCTTCTTCTTCTTCTTCTTCTTCTTCTTCTTCTTCTTCTTCTTCTTCTCCTTCTTCTTCTTCTTCTTCTTCTTCTTCTTCTTCTTCTTCTTCTTCTTCTTCTTCTCCTTCATCTCCCACTCTCGTCGTTTAACAAATCGCATATAAAGATGATCCGTCCCTGTCTAGTACGAACAAAAACCGGAACGTTTTGAGGCGATAATTAATTCGCATGGCTCCATGTATATCATGGTGAATAGATTACCTAAACTGTGAAGCTATTATGTGATGCATGACGCTTCTTGATTCACAACATCAAATTTGGCAACAATAAAAACAAATCAATCCAGATGTATGAAAAAAGTCTGAATTTGAAATTTTTCATATGATATTTCAATAAATCAACGAGTAAAATTATCTTTCCTCTTTGCATTCAGAGATAATACAGAGAGGATCTTATGTATATATAATATACATTGAGTTATACATTCAAGTCTGGATTCATGCAACAAAAAACAAATTTCTTGAGAAATAATGATAAATATTTTCCTTGGAGACACTTTATTCTCGCTTTTTGTTATTATACTCTTGCAAACTCCGTTTGGATATCATTACTCATGAAAACGTATGAGAAAATAATTCTACACTTTTATCAATCGATCCTGCATACGAACGGGCAGGTGCTTGAGACGAGTCCAATCTTTTGCGTAGTCAATCAAGCACCGAGTACAGTGCGTGAATTTCATCTAAAATCTTCACTTAACTTCAACATTTCTTATACAAAATTAACAAATACATCATAGAGTGCGGACAATTATTTGTCGAAACAGCTTATGACTCAAATTTTATAATAAAAAAAGGTGGGAAGATCACTTGTTTTTGCTCTCGATTTTGCTCTCACCTCGCGTACCGTCACGTACAAATAACATTCAGCTCACCTATTGTAAATGTTTTATATGGATGATCTAAAGTATTTTATAGGATACTTCTCGGAATGGTGTGGAGCAGTTTCACTACAATATGTTCAAACGAGATTGCCACTACGATAGTTTAAATGTTACGTAAACATTGAAAATGTTATGCTGTGGATGGGTTCCCTTCAAATGTGCATATATTTGATTGAGGTTCCAATGTAAGATTATATCATTGACTAAAGAGATTCTCAAGACGTGCCATGTAAGTTACTGCACGAGATTCAAAACCCTTTTTTCAAAACACTATTACCTGAAGTTACGTCATTCATCGCTACATATTCCTAGAGCGTTTCTAGCACTACACGCTGACTTGGCACACAACCAAGGCAAGCATGCATCCTACCGTCGACTGAAGCACAATTGCCGAAACGATTTTCAGCACTCTTAGCGGTGATTGATGGAACTACAGAGTAAGGGGTGTAGGGATGGTGGAGACAAAGGAGTGGGGATAAGAGTAGGGATGGATCTTAATTTAACGTTGGGTGAACTGTATTTGTATCTCTATAGTCTATGATTATACTATTTTCCATGACCGCAAGTGTACATCCACTTACAACTGAAATTCAACTATGTTTTTGTGATCTCATCCACCATCCAACAATGCAGAGGCCTGGCGTATCTCCATTACCGTCGGGTGATCCAATAAAGGCGACTAATGAAATCACGTGCTCTATTCGATTATAGCGTTAGAGGAGCGATATCAGGATACTCTTATGAATAGAGTTGGTGCGTATGAGAGCGTCGAATTTCAGCTTGAAGTTATATATATATATATATATATATATATATATATATATATATATATATATATATATATAATTATATATAATGTTTACCTGTTGGTCACTAATCGGTATGAGACAAGTTGATTAGCAAGCGAGATTGTCATGGACAAAATTGGTCACCATTATGCACTGAACAAATGTCATGATGAAGTTTCTTTGGTGCTTCTGAAGAATGTTTGAAATCAAGATGAAGAGGGAAATAAAAGAAAGAGGATAAAGCAGAAGATGTGAGAAAGAGAAAGAGTAGTAGATGGAAAGATCTCATGTTTTTTTTACACAGTCAAGTTAATTTCTCTTCGTTGGTCCGTTTTGATTTGAACATAATGGAACATTTCAAGTTAACTCTGCAATTTGTGTAACAAGATGTTTCTCTATAGGTAATATCAAGTTATGTTGAAGTTATTCTTTTCAATATAGATCCCTTCATTTCTGTTCCTTCAATAATATCTCGATACACGAATATTTCCCAAACAAAATTGATAGCTGAGTCACTACAGAAACCATACATGGATAACAAATCGTGGTTTTCCACAGTGACCCAGATGAAACAGTCACCCTTCGTAGTTCAGTCAACTGATTCACGCTTTAGAAGTTGAATTCACTTCGGGCGTAGTTTCAAGTCTCGAATAATGCTGGGCTTATTCGTTTCTGTGAACGTGTTTTCTAGTATCATCACGTCGTAGTTTCATGATCGCCTGCTTATTCGTACCCCCAAATAAGCTAGCAGATAGAACGGCCCCAATGACTGCTCTGCAGCAGCACAATCGAGCATGCCTGTAGAGATTTCTAGTGGTCTGCGTGAGTCTAACAGGTATTACAGGGGAGAGGTTTAGACGGAAGTAATAATAATTTAGTAAGGGTAAAAGTGGGGGTAGGAACCATTTTAACATTGATTGACATGTTTTAGTAGTATCTTTCGCCTAAGATATAGTTTGAACACCATTCTATTTTCATGCTCCATTGCGAATGCTATCATAATTTGTATCAGCCTATAGTGCAAGCGATCAATTTCAAATACATATTTGTCAAATATACATAAATACATGAATACATATCAAATACAAATACATTTCATAATTTTTCGAATAATTATGCGATTATTATATTATTTCACAGGCCGTTTTTCCAGGTGATAATTAATTACCAATTCAATCATTAATTAGTGTACAAAAATGGCATGCGTACCAAATGTTGATAATAAGTTTATTGGCCATTTTTCACCGAATCCACTAATCCTCAGTAAGTGAACCCAGCTCTTTATGGAATTACTTGATTCGATGACGTCGGAAGTTTTGTAGGCCTAAATAAAGTTCTAACGGGTCTTTTTATAGTAATATGAGTTTTCTCCACACTGTTGTTATCTGTTCGTTCTTCGCCCTTTTTTCATTTCCTCTATTATTTCCACCGTTAACACTTACGAATTCAATCAGACGGCAAAGACTTCGGTAGATATACGTTTCCTTTGTTTTTCGGAAGGTTGGTTTGGTTTGTTTGATGGTATCAGATCAGCACGTACCCTATACGTTGACGACACTGTCACCAAGATTCGTATAGGAAATCTTCCGCTCTCCACTAAGTTTTTGATAATATCAGATATTACCTTTCAATAAGTACGGACCATAACAAAAATTGAAATGAGGATTTCTATCAAAGCTATATATATTATATTCGAATAAAATAATACGTAGAGTCGAGTATTATCCAATTGTTATCCAAATATGATTACTTGTGATAACATAAACATAGATAAGAGCAGAGAACATGATTATATAATAATCTATGAGTGCAGATACTGAAGTATTAACAGGCCTGATGAAATAATTGCTCTGCATAATATTCATGACTAGAACCCGGAAATAAAGCCAATAACGTGCACGAGCACGAGCCGATATTGGATAAGGTTCCCATTACTTCCACAGGGATTTTTTTAAATTTAAATGTAATTAAAAGTGATTTTATAGGTTTGTAGGAATAACTATGGTGCCAAGAAAGGTGGTTCTGTGATAATTGCTAGAGATCATTTAGTATATAACATTAAGCGTACCCAGCTCCGTTGTGGTGCATTAGGTACGGCCTGAGCCGTATCTATGCATACTCTGTGTAACAGAATGTAACAGCCTATGCAACAGCCTATGTAACATAATAGATCGGGTTACAGAAATAAGATTTCTCAACGTCAATTTTAGATTACTTATTCGAAACTTCCGGGGAAATTTTCCGATATGGTTACTATAGGCCTACTTGAGCTAACCAACACCTACATAGTATTAAATAGACTACACAGTATAAGAAATCCAATATAATGTATCAATTTAAATTTATATCACATCAGTACTACAACCCATAAGCACTTTCAGGTGAGCAAAATGCAATAATGGATCATTCACAATGCAACGCCAAAATTAACACGTAATAACTAACGCGAGAAATGTTTGCCTTATAGCTTGTCTTTGGTCTATTCACAAACACCACTGACCATCAACACCAAGATGAATGCAAACATGAAAGGTTGGTTGCAAGCTCCGAACTTTCATGTTAACGTTACTGTAAAACTCGGGGACGTCGTTAGGGGTCCAAGGCACTGATCTCTGTTACATGGATAGCGTATGCAGTGAGAGAAGGCTGAATCCAAAAGAAGAGAGTGTACTAAGCCTGATATGTCTGCCAAAGATGTCTTCCAGTTGTCTGTGGGGTCCGAGATGTCCACTGTGATCTCTAAATGGCTACTGCCACAGTTGTGATGAGCTTTGGTCAAAGATATTATGTTTGACTTTGGACATAAACATCAGCTCGCAAGTCTGACAGATGTCAGATTGCCGTAGAAATTCTGCAGACAAATCTGTAATGAGGCGTATATAATTTTTCTTATTATTTCTAAAAATATTCTCGTAATCATTTCTGGCCCCAGTAAACAATATCGGTCACATTTCCTTTTTCAACTGGAGTAGTTTGGAAAAAATATCCACTCACTAGTTGGAATACTTATAGCGTAATAGCTGCAGGTTGGCTGCAGGTACAGGATGGCCGACAGGCTAGCTTCTCTCTGGTTAGTTTTCCTTTTTTAATGCTGCTCAACGACCCCACCAACAGCTAAGTTATACAGGATTAGGTTAGGTTTCATGGGGGATCCATCAGCCACTGATCAACGCCATAGGCCAGGGCCTTCTGTATTTTACATCGATGTAATAATGTAGAAAGCCTTGCATAGGCTTAGTATTAAATCGAAAAAAATCACTTTAAAAATTACCATATTTCAAAAAATGTGTACCTAACGTGACACATTGTTGTAATAAGCGGCCAACAAGTTGCCTCGAATCGGTTACTCCAACCACAACTTTGGCGTAAGTTAGCTATAGCTCTCAAATTTCCTCGCTGCTTTCTCATTGATGGAAAACCTTTTTATCGGAAGGGATATTTGATTCATGGTGTACTTGTTTGCGGGCCGCACAGGAAACAAATATCCCAGGAAATTATATGAATACTCTAATGCGGTTGAATATATATAGGCACATACCAGCTAGGATCTGGTCACTCTTCACGTTTCATTAGGACCATATTATCGAAATTGAATTGGTACTCGCAGTCTGGGTAGAGTGAAATTTTACCGTCAGATTTTGCTATAGTTTACTTAACGTTCATTTCTAAAGAAATATGCATCGGAAAAACACGCAGAAATCTTAATTGATTAACAAAAAACGTTACATCTGAAGTTCATTGATGAACTTGATTGAAATGTCAAATGATTACCAAATAATCGAAGAAAACTGGAGATATTGTGCCCGTCCCAGGAACTGTGATTAGCTTCATTGAAATATATTAATTTTGGAAATTGTAAGTCAACATAATACTGTATTTAAGTAACCTAATCAAAACCAGAAACAGTGATTATGAGAGTTGACAAAACTGCATACTGTCAAAGGGAACACAGCGTGTATGTATACTGTGTATACAAAGAAAGTAAAACAATTCTCCGTGAAATTATTGGAATGTGCTATGAATATATTGGAAATTTCCCATCTATTCGAATGACCACAACATACGGCATAGTAGGTCGCTGATTCAGATTGGCACCACTGTGCTCCTAGATGACCTAACAAACATTTTCTCGTCATTTATTATCGTTTACTCAATCTGAAAACAATTAATTAGAGTAGCTCTCTACAAGATGTCTACCTTACTTAGATACCGCATTATCTCTGTGCCAGTTCCACTTAGGACTACTTGGATAGGAACGTATCTTTATCCCTTCTGTAATCATAATAATGGCAAATTTATGGAATAATTGCCAGTGGATATCCCAGAAGATTTCGTGTTATAGAAGAATCTCTCACGTACAGATATGAAAGGATTCAAACAAGGATGGACAAACATACACCATTTGTGAGATTCAGAATATTCTAAAGAAGATTTATTTTTGTCCCCTAGCAAACTAACCTATCCTTTACTACACTTTGCTAATCTTTCAGAAAAAAACTTTTAGCTTCATCTTCTCGTGTTTGAATTATTTAATTAAATTCGCATCCTGCTCCCGGCTCCGAAGGTAGGCAAGTCTAATATGTATCGCTCTTTCACTTCAAAATGTTCTATTAAACTCCTCCAAGTTTGCTCTCTCGTGTGGTGCCCCTTTTAATGTTATACAACTCTATTAGACGAAGTTTGTTCGTCTAATGGGACCGTTAGTGTTAGCTTCTGTTGATTGCTTCACTTTACGAAATGCTTTCCCAAAACTGGAAGGATTAGACGAAGAAACTTTTTCATTAAGCTGGCCAATGATCTCATCGAGTTTAATTTCTTTCCTGAATCTAGAAAAACTAATTCGATTTAGTTAGTTCACCTTGACCTTGGATAGCTCACCTCCACTAAAACCAGCGTGGCTGATATTCTCTAATACTTGATCCCAATATTCGTTTTGGGATTGTTAACCAGCAACCCATCAATGTCGACAACGATAAGCGAGCTTACCATCAATCGACTATTTTGGAATACAATAAACATTACGACCTACACTTCATCGAAAAAGTAGATCCAATGTTAGGATCAAGAGGAACTAGTCCACTTTTTTCAAAAATTTTGTTCAAAATATAGTTTGCCAAATAAATTGATGGATTCCATTGTTGCAGAAATTTTGAAAAGATCAGGAAATTTCTGGAAAAATCATTCATATTCAATTAATTAATTCTCATTGCTCCCCTTTTTATATTTAATTACTAGGATATTCTTATTTACACCTCTACATCGCTCATTATGATTCATACCACGATAATCATCTAACTTTCTCATAGGTTGATGTGTTTCTTTTGTTATTTTTCAATTATTTGCATTTTCTTGATCTAGTATCGTTCTCACTATGATTCTATCTGTGTCAATCATAGTGGTCACTGCTTGTGCGTGGTAGAGTCTTTATTATAAAGATACATATCTAAAGTATACAGAATTTGATATAGTTCAAAACAGAAAACCAGTTGAAAGTTTTGAGACCCGAAACCCGGCACCTCCACCAGAATTATTCAACATTTTTCACACCTAAGAGGAACATCCACAAGAACTGAATTAAATTCCGTAGTTATCTTCCGGAATGTAATTTTTACCGAAAGTTCCTCTGGTTCCTCGAGAAAATATCGAATAGTTTGTCTCGCATCAGAGCGTAGAACTTGAAAGAAAGTATATATTATATATATATATATATATATATATATATATATATATATTATACATAGAGAGTGTATCGTACAACGAAACCATACGAGTAGATCTCCAGTTTGACGGCGGCGTGTAGGGAAGCGGTAGGGATTGAGGGATGGAGAAGGAGGGGGGGGGGGGCGCTTTGCTCGAGTAAAGTGTGCAGCTAGCGAGCGTCGAGATAAATGGTCGTAGGGAGTCGAGCTTTGGGACACTCGAAACAATTTCCTGCACCGTCATGCAATTTGTCGCCTCGACCTCTCCTCCCTCCTTCTCCCTCCCTCCCACCCGGTCGCCTGATATGCTGCAATGGGTCGCGTCACCGGGGGAATGCGCTACACATGATACTATACATACCGTAACCGTATCCACATCGTCCCCATAATCCACCTCTGCGTGGCTCCGCCATGTCACTCATAACATCCCTGTGTAGGCCCAGAGAAGAAACCGCACAATTAATACACGGCTGACTAATAGGAGTTCGAATTGTCTTCCGGTTTAGGTTGTGCGTCTGCGCACTGCGCACCACACGACCCTGCTTAGAATGTTGTATACTAATGCGTTGGGAGTCTATTTAGCGGAATATCAGTTTTTTTGATGATAACTTCTGAACGGTTTGATATTTCAACATTCTAATCCGGGGGAAACGTAGATATTTTTTATACCTGCAGGACGATTGCGGTTATAACTATACATAATGCATAATTGTCAATCTTATACACATCTGAAAAATAAATGTTCAGCAGTATACGCTCGACAATTATGCGATGTGACTTGAATAGTTTTAAATTATATCATTATGGAGGGATTCAAAATATCACTATTATGATTATATCTTTAACCGTTCGAAAGAAATCATACAAAAACTGATTTTTCGCTGATACGGCTCCCCATCGACATGCGAAAAGTTTCCTAATGATCCGCCTGACCAGCGCAGGGCGTGAAAACAACACCATAGAGAATGCCATAAAAGACAAGACAGTAGCATGGGGGTAACGCTGAGGCTCGTATAATAGCTATACGCACAGGCAGCTTATATACGTTATAAGATAAACGAGATATTTTATGATTTTCTCTGGATGACATAGAAACTTGATGCAAAATCATTGTTCCCGTATTGATACTATGGATGTTAGGTTGGATTGTCCGAATGGGCACCACAAGGGTGATCTCACGCCACCTCGAAGAATAATCAAAAGAACTCGTTCAACCAACAATAAATCAATTTTGAGGTAATCATCTCAGGAACAGTTAATAATTCAAACATTTATATCGGGGAGAAAAATATTCAATCTCCGTAGTATATCTTCTCATTAACTTGATGTTTTTTCACATTATTATTGAATTCTTCTATTTTCTCCCTTGCTTTCTATCGTGTATCTATAATCAATCATAATATACGAAATATTCTCGAAATTCCCTCACGTAGATTTTTTCTCCATCAGCTTATAGAAAATGATCGAATAATACTGAAAAACCTTATCATGCTGACCTATTTGCTTTGTGACCTGAGAAGTTCCAGGAAAGTGAAATTAAAGTTCACATCTATTTTCTTCTCTGATATTAATAAAACGTGTGAAAGATGTCAGTCGTACTCTTGAGACATCCCGGGATTGAAACTTTTTCGGATTAATTAATTTTCCACATTTTTCCACGTTTGCTTTTCTTATGATATTTTTTTTACATTTCGATTATTATACTTCTCAGAATCTACACAGTTCTCATGTGGATGAGATGATGAGTAGGCTGATGCTCAGGGAAGTTTGTATGGATCTGGTTTTTCTAAGATTTGCGATCAGTGGAGTGCACGCCAACTCAAATGAACGCACAAACAACAACAAAAATGAAAAATTCAGAGAAATACCGGATTTGAGACGCTCGGAAATCTTCGCTTATGCTCGTTCGAATGCACATTTAATGTGGTCCCAAATCAGAGTGATTAGAACTCTTACACGGTAATCGTTTCAAATGAATTTTCACAATTGAAATATTGAGGTAGGCCAACAATTTCTTCTATAGGTAGAGTGATTACGAACCGCTTTGAAAATTGTGGATGCAAATTATAGATGTAAAATAGATGTAAATTGTGAATTCTTCAATGTTAATGTAAATTATCATGTAAACAATTATTCACACTCCACTGTAATGCGGATTTGAATTAATTCGTTCTTCATTCAGTTAGTTTATCAACAAAAAACTGAAAAATCCTAAATAGTTGTTGGAAGAAAAATACGAATGTTTGGTCGATTTACTGAATTTCAAAATTTCAATGAAGCAGAAAACTCAATATACATACATGTATTATATAAGTATTCTTCACACTCCAAGAAATATAATATAAATATCAAATATCAGTTTTGAGCTATTTCAAAAACGATGATAATTTATTCTTCTGTTCACCGTTGTGTCTATCAATACTTACAGTATATTAGGGATTGGAAATCAAAGATGACAAGACCATGTCATGGACTGACATTTCAAACTATTTTGATACATTTTGGTGTCAAATTGATGTATACTGTGTTTTATAGTCAAGTTTTGGTAGTTTCTTGCTACAAGATAAGTTGTTACTATACGTATGCCCCAATTAATACTCGAGTAATGGAGTTTCTGCTCACCGTTTGACCAACTTTGAGTGGAGTGACGGGGTTTCTGTTTACTGTTTGACCAACTTTGAGTGGAGTAACGGGGTTTCTGTTTAGTGTTTGACCAACTTTGAGTGGAGTAACGGGGTTTCTGTTTACTGTTTGACCAACTTTGAGTGGAGTAACGGGGTTTCTGTTTAGTGTTTGACCAACTTTGAATGGAGTAACGGGGTTTCTGCTCACTGTTTGACCAACATTGAGTGAGATAACGGGGTTTGTTTCTACTGTTTGACCAACTTCTAGTGGACTTGGATACCGTGTTCTCACCTAGTACAATAAAATGCTGAGAAAAACATCACCTGATAAATGAAACCAATAATCCAACTCAAAATGACAAAAAATGAAGATATGGTCGGTTTTCTTTCTATAAGTAGTATAGGTGGTATAGGTATTTTTGACATTACACATTTATTCCACAATCATTTCATTTACTAACGGAAATTTCACAAATGTTTACACACTCTATCTAATCACTCTAATCACCCAACTGAACAAGCAAAAAATCAGATTATTTCTCTCGGGCTCTTCTTAGCTTTCCTTCCATTATGCAGTGATGGCTAATTACATCGATGAAACGAGAAGCTATGAAACTGGAGTATTGTTTCGTTAGCTACTCATCGTCGAGCTCATACCATCTCAGCTTTTACCCCCACTCCCACTCCCACTCCCACTCCCACTCCCACTCCCACTCCCACTCCCACTCCCAGTCCACCCTTGCTCGAGTAACTAAACACTCCTATCCCATACATAATGTATCGTGTTGAAATCACTAACTAGAAGCCGCACATTTCAAGATAGACTTCAACCTTATAGTCCTGTATATTTCAAGCAGACACCCTCCAGTCTCCAGTACATATGAGGGAATATTTATTCATAATTAATGAGAAAAATACTGATACATATTCCAATATTCTAAAATACTATGAGAGATTATTATTTATTATAATTTATTTATCATAGTGTTAGGTCTACTATCAATACCAATGCTGGAAATGCCTGAACACATCACAAAAACTGTGTTAATATACATGATATAATGCGTTCCGGACTTTTGAAAACTGAATGACTCCTACATGCGGCAAAAAAGTATGGTAACTGCAGACAGAGCAGTCCTGATGTCAAACTTATTATTTTTGAAATTATAATGAAAATGGAGTGTTAAGATCGCCCTTATGGTTCCTCATCCAAACGATCCTACTTTCATCGATGGCCTCAATTGGGGAACAATGATTCTGTAGGCCTAGCAAGTTTCGATGATGAAAAAAAAATCAATTAGGATTCAACTTTCATGGTGGTACTTTTTTGACCAATCCACCAATTGTACAAAGTGTATTCTTGTGCAATACGAATGGTTACAGTATTTCGATTTCGGTTTTTTAAAAAAAAACATGATTGAAATCGGCATTAGGCCTGTTAAGTGTCCGGACATCCATTTAAATATACGTACATTTCCAGTGTCATAAAATTCATGAAATGTATCCTCAAGAAAATTCACGTTCGTTATACGCATTCCAACTGGCACGATGATATACATACACACCATAAAGTTGGCGGTAAAATTCCAATTTCGAATTGTAATTTAAAAAACAAAAATCATGTGACCACGGGTGATACATTCGAGGTCCCTTGATTGTTTTTACTAACGCGCAGTAAAAATACTATCGTCTCTACTTCTAGTTTTATTTAAAAACACAATTATTTCTCAAATTTAATAAACACTCAATATTGCAATTTTCTCTCCTAGTATAAAGTTACCCTACCGACTTTCTGATCAGTTTCATATTTTGAGGTTGAAAATATTCTCATTTTCTCTTTGTTTCTCAAGAAGGATTTATCCACAGCGTAACATTTTCAGTATCAACGTAACATATACAAGATCGTAACTACTTTCCGTCTGAATATACTGTGGTGAAATTGCTTCTCACCATTCAGAGAAGTATCTTCTAGAATACTGTCGATCCATAATAAACATTCACAGTAGCTTACGTGCTATTTGTATGTAACGATACGCTGTGAGGTACAACTATATAGCAACAATATCGAGTGATTTCTGTTACATACAATTCTGATCTTATACCATCTATATTATTATCAAATTCGAGTAATTAGCATTTGCGGCAAATGTTGTCTGCATCTAACGATGTATATGTTAATTTTGTATCTTACACTGTTGGGAGTTTCATGATCCTTCAAATCTGTGGAATATCCGGGCGGAAACTTTTTGTCCTGTGGAGACTGGGGACTCCTTAAACGCTATTTATAGGAAACAGGAAGCACAGTTTGTCAACAGCCAGCTCAGTGTACGGCTCACAACACTCAGTCCCTGGATGTCACATTGGATGTGATGTATTATATTCATAGATTAAATAGCTGAAAGTCAATTGAATACTGAACACACGATAAAACACTGGGGGAATGAATGAAAATTCAGAGCTCATTACTCAACTATATCATCTCAAACATGGTTGCTCATAAGATGCTATGGATTGAATCATGCCATTCGTTAATTGCGTCCTTTTGTGAACGATACAAATTAACGATGCTCTCATTTATTCAAACAATTCAATTTAAATTAGAATACGAGGACAACGATGTTCATTTTCACGTTGGAGTATGAGATTCGAAAACCTCAACCGAAAGTCTGATTATAGTAGTCGACAGCCGATTTTCATCGGAGAACCATCGGTCTATGTCACAACATTGCAGATGTAGTTTGTTCTCATATATTATTGCTATTGTTTGATGTTATTTTTATACTTTTTTCACTGTAGATAAGAGCCTTTCAGTTTCCAAAAGTCCGGATAACGCTTTTCTGTGATATATCCGTACATTACCAGCATTGGTATTCAAAGTGAACTAAACACACGAATGATGATATCTTCCACTTTGAACTGATCAAGTCTCTCAGGCAATGTTCACTTCTTCCCATCAACAGGAGGTGTGACTTGAGTCAATCATCACACAATGAAAAAAAGATTAAAAAAATGATATGTCAAGTTTTATCAATACAACCAAAAATATGATTGTATTCAACATTGATATCAGATTAAAATTATGTAAATGCGATTACCGATATAATTTATACTAGAATTATCATGCGAAAATGTAGATCTGACAATTCACCCTCATACTGGGTGGCTCCGGAGTGAGTCTGCATTAGGAATGAGCAAGAGGTGCCTATCCACCGAACTGATAGCTTTAAGGCGCTGCATGCACGGTGCGTACACAAGTCGAGAAATGCCTTTACTATTTATTTCTATTCTCAAAAACCAGTGTAATTGAATGAAAAGTTCACATCTCCATGATAATTTTATGCTCTTCAATTAATGTTACATTTTATTCCTGTGAATTCGATCAGTTTTGAGACAATACATTCTTTTTATTCATTGACGTAATATCTTGAAACTGATTGAATTCACTGAAATAGAATGTCATATTAATCAAAGAGCATAACATTATCTTGGAGATGTGAACTTTTCATTCAATTACACTGGTTTTTGAACATGGAACAAAATTAGTGAAGGTGAATTTCTCTATTTTTATGATCACCGTGCACACACCCCAGCTCAATCCAAGCTTGTATTTGTACATCCTACATCTCCAGTCGCTGATTTGACACCAGCTGGTAATCATCGCGCCTCATCTGAAGCATCAGGGGGTAAGCCTGTGCCTGGAGCAATATTCGTCACCTCAGATCAGGATGAGGGGAGAGAAATATATCCCGTGTGTAGTGACTACTGGAATAATGGTTACACGCCAATTTATCCTCCAGGTACCGGTGTGTGGAGGAGCGTAGATATAGTGGCATTTCAAATACTTTTTCCTGAAAGATTTTTTTCGTTTTCGGAAAGGGTTAATATTCTTCACTTAGTGTGTTTGGTAAGTGTGCTTTTCCTTTTTACAGTAATTCATCGTGTGCTTTCTTGTCATTTTTCATAAGGTTATCTTTGCATTTTTCTTTTCGTTTTCTCTCGTAATTTTAAATTGCAATTTTTTCCTATCTTTCAACCAACTAATTTTGTGTGTGTATTATAGAGTTATTTTAATTTGTTATCACCATAGTCAAGCCCTCATGAGGCTTTGTGAATAAACGATGGGAATTTTGATTATTTGTAATGTTTTCCAACGTTTAGTTTTCTCAATGAAAAAATAAATGAACCTGATCGGGTTGACTCACCTACCCGTAACTTTTTGAGTATTAACATAACACGTGAACGATTATAGCGAATTTTCGTTTGAACATTTTGTAGTGAAGTGGCTCAATAACATTCAGAAAAGTATCTAATATCATATAAGTTCTTTATTGGTAAAAAATGAAGACTCTGCCTTTACAATGGAAGTTGCACATCAGACACGGGATAGAAATGAATATAACAAATTAGTGAATGGTACAAAAAACATCCAACGATGTCAGGTTTGGTGAGTGGAGGTGACTCCACCGTCGTTTCTAGGGCTGCCTGGGATGTCGAAGACGGTGAGCCATATTCCATCTTCCTGCCCGTAGTCTGCTCCTCCAGCTCCTTTGCCCTCTTCTTCCTCCAGTTGCCGCTCCACCAATTCCTTCCACCTTTCTCTGTTTTCCCACCATATACATATATATATATATATATATATATATACATATATTGACGAATATCTCTCTCCCACACACCAGGGAAAAAAATCTCGTGTCCCGGGTGTAGCAATTATTGGCCTGCTCATTGGCCCGACTGCCGCCCGAGCGCACCATAATTACTTCCGAATGTGATGTTTGAAGAGCGAGGCAGGCAGGAGGCAGCTGGGAGGCGGCGGGAGGCGGGAGGGAAGAGGGGCAAGCTAGCTGATGGACGGCTGGAGAAGGGAGGGGGAATCCCCAGTCAAGCCACGCCACGCCACGCTAAGCGTGGTATTTGGCCAGAGCGATTTTGTGATGGTCCGGTCCCGGTCGACCATCGTCCACTGAACTATCTTTTACCCGGCGCATGCCATGCCCGTTCTAGTCGTCAATAGGCGCAAACATCCCACATGAGATACAGTTATGAACATGAAATTGCATTCATTATCCGTTATCAGGTGTTTACAATAATTAATTATGATGGAAAAAAATAATTACGATCAAAAAATTTGGAATTCATTCAGCTGAGGCATTTGGGAACAAGTGGGTTCTAGTCCCGGACAAGGTATGGGTTTTTGTGAACTTTACTCCATGTGCGCTCATTTGTCTTTCCTCCCCCCCTCCCCTCCCCCACCCCCCTCAAACAATCAAGCTGTCGATCGTTCAACAAACAAACAAAATGAGAATTTTCAAAATACACGGGAGAAACGAGGATGATTTGAAAAGAACACATAGAAGATTGGAGGAAAACAACGATAAATATATTAGGATGATCGAAAAGTTAATCCCTTCAACGAGAACGTTCGAATTGTTCAGTGCCCTCGACTTATTACAATACGTTCACCAGTGCTTGTTGGCAACTGCTAATGGTTGACCTGTAAAAGCTGCAGGTACGCTGCTAGTTGTGAACCGAAGAACTTGGAAATAAAAAAATGGCCACAGGACATTCGGTGCATTGCCACGAACATGGCAGCTCTCAACTTGCAAAAAGTAAAACAGCGCTGTTGAGTCCTCTGCACCTACTAATATACTCCGATCTCTTTGGCTCCGAGGGTGTATTATGATGTCACTCAATCATTGTTCTCATCCATCTCCAAAAAGGTATATTATTCAGCTTTGAAATCTGTCTGCGAAGAACTATACATATCGGTATTTCTATATACTATTATAGATATGAAATATATAGATACATATATGGTATATATGAATTATATGTGATATATGATGTTCATATAATACATAGTATATACACATATATATGCATATAAATATATGAATACATGCAGATATTGGTGGTGGTGCAGTTTTTACCATCACATAGTTTGATGTATATTGATTAATGACTGCTTGAGCCTTTACTTGAGAAATGTATCTACATTGAGGTATTAATGAAAAATAAAGAGTAACAAATCTACATTATATCATATACAGTACCTGAAATATTCCACCAACAGCTCGTTCAGGAAACCTACCTGATTATGAACTAAGCCCTAAATGTAATCACTTAAACGACCCCTGAAAGTGACAAACTTTTCTGCCGAATATTATGTCCAATCCTTCTCAAGTTACATTTGATCCAAAGTTTATCGTGAGAGCTGTTCCGATAGAAGTTCGTTGAAGCCAACAATTGTGATATATAATCCACTTTGTACACTGATTCACATTGGAACTCTTGGATAATCTCACGCTCTTATACCTCGCCTTTGATCTCATACGTCACAATAATTATCTTCTCTCTGACAAACATTCGACCTGGTTCATTTTAATCGACACATACACACACTCATATATGTATACATATATAAATATATATATATATATATATATATATATATATATATATATATATATATATATATATATATATATATCGAACATCACAAATCTCCAGCCTGGGTAATGATTGAAGGAGAAACACAGAAAGGATCTATAGTAACATGCATTTGTTACACCTTGGTATCAGAAATGACACAGCCGATATATATATATATATATATATATATATATATAATCATATTCATATTTATTGAATAATGTACCCTGACCCTACTACTTTTCCCATCACTGTATCGAACCAATTATAAAAGTATTAAATCGACTTGAATAAGGTCATAAACGCTAAAAATGAATAATTTTGTCATTGATTCTCCACAAATGTCAGCCCAAATGAACGAGTGCATGAACCTTATTCCGACTTCTGCTACATTTGATCAATTACATTTCACTGGCTAGGTTCTATTAGTCACCATTCTCTAAATCATTCTGTTTGAAGCGTAATATATTAATTGATTTTCGGTTAACATTCTTTCCACATTCGTTATATCCAATGGGCTGCTGTTGACCCCACATTACAACTCAGGTTTATAAGTGAATCTTCTTAAACAATGTCAGAATTGATTTGAATATAATATTTCTCGACAGGCTAATGTTCATGAAATATGTTTGAAGTTGATTCTCTTCGGATGTATCTTCGCGTTGATTACGTCTCTTTGTATTTCATTCAGAGGCCAACAAACCCAGCTGTTACTATTTGTATTGTTAAATGTTGTACTATTGTGCATTCGACTAGAGAATCTACTGCGGGCAATTATCAACTTTTTCGTCAAACTAAATGAAATCGTCTCATTGTTCACCCATTCTCATCCCTTGGGCGATATTTTTACTCTCAAATATCTTGTTTCATGAACTATCATTTCGTTACTTCAATATTACATCATAATAAAAAGCAATTCCGGTCTTTATCCGTTCTCTTTGGTCTGGTATTGCAGAAATGCTTCGATGTAATCAAATTCGCTCCGTACTATATACATTGCATCATTGTAATTGAGTAGGGATAATTTATAAGATATTGATTCGAGAATTACACTTTCATGAAGAAATATGGGATAACGTTATTCTTACTGTGAAAATACATCTAATAAATTCTATATAAACAAATTTTATATTGAATAATAGTTGTAGGCCTACTGAATCGGGAAAAATAAAATACATGGAGTTTACCAAAAAAAATATTCTGAAATTGTCTTCATATTTTTGATTATATACCCTTGATATACCCATTGTTTTCTATAGAGGCTTAGTCATTGAGGATGTGTATGAGGATAAGAGAGTTCAAAACGGAAACTTTTGGTCATTTTCAGAGTTAAGGGCAGCCTTGTCATCAAATGGTATGAATGAATATGTTTCATTTATTAAGAGAATAATAATGGGGAGATTCGATATTAGCACTGCACTGTAGATGAACAATCGTATTCTCCGAAGTTCAAATATTTCACTCTCCTTCAAGTCCGAAACTAATAGAGTAGGATAATAACATAAATTGTAGTATAACTGAACGTTACCTTCATTGTTATTGATAACTAAAAGCGAAGGAATTAATGAATATTTCACTTTCCAACTCTGAATCTCTTGTGCATGCAATGTTCACTTCCATCCCTTGAACAAAGGTTGAGAGAATTCAACTGGCCGCCAAAAAAAAAAAAACGACGGGTTTTTGATCCTAAACCCATCTGAAAAATCCCCGATGAAGTCGTGGTTTAGTTAATTTGCGGAATATTCACCAGAAGTATGTCTATAACGAAACATACACAATGGTTCATCTGCAGTATTTGATAATTTGAAGACTTTGCACAGAGTTTGTATACGAATTTTTCCATTCTTACAGAAATATATACGAGGAATTAAGAAAAGACGGGAAAGATTGCTCACTTTTCTCAGTAACAGTGAGAAAAATTCAACAAAGGCAAACACACTAACAATAAGTATAAACTAACAAACAGATACTAGGTCTATAAAAATGAAAACCTGGTAATTTTGGGTCTTTTTCAAACACCCCTTTCCCTCCCTCCCAAAACATGAAACGTCAATTCACTGGTCTGGGTTTTTGAATAAAATCCTCAGTTTTCCAGTTATGCCTCAAATCAGATGTCAAACTGATTTTCTAGTTCTTTTACTTCTTCTGGATCCTCTAGTTTTGCGTGGTGATCGAAGTTCAAATTATATTGCGAATAATTTTATATGTGATTTCCGCGGTAACTGGTTACCTGATGTACTGCTTGGTCGATTTTTGCGAGGTATGCTCTACAAAGAAGTCTTGAATTTAGATACAAGAAATTCTAATGGAAAAAGTCACGAGACCACGTACGTTCTCAAGTTTGTATGCATGTGAACATCATGCAGTTTATAATTGAAAATAAACGTCAGACGCGTGGTGCAAAATAAGAGAAACTATGTAATTAAGGCACGGTAACAGGACATTTTGGGTTTTTCGTACGATAAATGGCTGGTTGCACAGCTCTGGAACAATGTTGGCTATTCATCGGTACAATGGCTATAATCCAAGATCAAATTGAGTATCTGTCTTGAATTTAACACTCTCCCGGGATTTGAATCTCAATATCTACGTCTCCAACAACTTTGATATTAAATCGGATGAATTTCCCTCCAACGAGGCAGTATATATACAGGAATTCATTTTACTGACCACAGGGGGTGTATTTTTGTACAAAATGAGCCAGGTCTTGACTTGAACTCGGAGTTCGAGGTGGCTGTGTCTGAGCTGTTGATAAAACGTTTTACTTCTGATTCTTTGGTATCATCTTCACTAAAATTGGATTACATCGTATAGGAATGCGCCCCCAAGGATCCAGTATTTCACTCAGTACAGAATATACAATGATCAATGAAAGTATTCAAAGAAACTACATAGAAAATTGAAAGAATTCAACAATTGATAATGAATTGAACCACAGTTATTCATTGAAAATAAATGATGTCCAAGATCATTCATAGCCCTCTTGACGGTGAGTGGTTGTCCTGACCATCTTGAACGTTCTTCCAATGCATTCCTTCCATTTTTGCGTCAATGATAATTTCCAGATTCTTGTGATTCGAAAAGCTTTAACAGCCTGAAAATAAAAATGTTGTTCGATAAAACCTTTCAAAAATAACAATTATTCAGAAAGTATATACAACATCTGAAAGTCACATAAGTCTGATGTGATCAGTGAATCTCAAATATGCTGTACGGTGATCCCTCTCCTGGCATCAAGAAATCAAAATCTTATATCCTCAATATTTCACATAACTGAAACTATTCTAGTTCCTTTCACGTTTACTTGTATAACATGGGTCGAAGATCAAGTTGACATCAAGCAAGTTGAAATTGGTTGGCCTTAAACACATTTTTTTATGTACAAGTGGATAAAATCCAAAAAAACTTTTGTCATCCGTGGTTGCTCTCGAATAGAAATGTGATATAAAAATACTATGGAAACCGTGGATTTGTTGATTCTGTTGACCAGATCTTGGGAGGAATTTCCAATATCTTTTTTTTTCAACATGAAAACTTTATACTAAATCATTGTTCCCAAATCAAGGCTATGCATGAAAGGTGAGGTCGTTCGAACGGAGCATCACAATGGCGATATTATTACTCAAAAGAATAAGGAATAGCAATACATTTGTTGAGAGTGTTCAATAAATCGTTCGATAAATTGTTCAATGAATTGTTCAAGAATTTTGTGAAAAAATTATTCTCCAAATAAATTGAGAGATTTCATTTTAGTAGACATTTCGAAAGATCAGTACATATTTTAAAAATTAATTCACATTCAATAATTTCATTTTCATTTAGCCCCCCCCCCCCCCTTCTTTACATAGAATTGTTCATGATATTTTTATCCTTTCCTACATGGCTTATTTCATTTTATAACAAATTTCCCATTTTACTTCCCCATAGCTTTAGGTTTCTGTTTGTTATTTCATAATTATTTACATTTCTCGATCTATTACCCTTCTTTCAAATATCATATCCGTTGAGCAATTATTCTGTTGTCAACTATGGCAGCTATTGGATGTGAATGACAGAGTCTTTATGATGTATATATATATATATATATATATATATATATATATATATATATATATATATATATATATATATATATATATATTCAATAAACAATGAATTCGAAGATAATGATTTAAGGGATAGTGAACGACTCAAACATTTGCACACGGGAAAAAAAAAATATCTTCAATCTTCTTATAATTTCGATCTTGATTTTCTTCATATTCTTGAATCCTCTTTTACTTAATCTCGCATCCATCATAATCAAGGTAATTTTTGTTTTGTTGTTTCGATTTTTTCCTCTGTTTCTTATTATTCTAATTAATCTATATTCATTTATTCATTTATCCATTCAATTATTCATTCCCATATGAATTTGGATTTGAATTCTGATCAAATAATAGCAAAGGCTCAACAAAATCACGTTATTATCATCTTGGATGGCACTAAATGCTGCAGATTCGGATAGGTGTCTCAAATCTGGCACCTCCACCAAAATCTGACTCGTAATACAGAGTGCGTGGTAGGGTGTATACAAGAGATAAGTACGGACAAATGGTTCGAAGTTTCTCAAATTCTCTATAATATTCATCCATATTTGCTAATAGAAATTCATAATAAATGCATTTCCATTCACTTCATTGTACATCTTTCATAACTTGAACACATTTGGCAGAATAGTACATAGGCCTACAGTTGAGAATACATTCTGATTTCTAGTTTCTAATCAAAATTGGAATTAAAATCCCACAATACAATCAGAACCATAAAATTCAACGTCAGTACGATTGCGGTCAAATAAAGTGGTCGATAAGGCTAGATTAAAATTAGGATTAAAATTTCAACCCTGGATTAAATTATTTCATGTTACCTCAAGTGTACGGTTTTTCATTCGTTTCACGAATTACGAAGTGGAACTGGCATTGCGAGTTTCCTTGACAAGATGCAATTACATGCATATTTGTCGTTACATTTCTTTTTCTAGCTCGAGGGTTTACAGAGGAGAGCATCAAATGCAATCCCAATTACGGTTGGCTACATATTGTAATTGCAATGCGGAATTATGAAATCAGCTGCTTTGCTTCTCACTCAGCTAGCGAAGTTTTTTTCTCATTTCAAAATCAACCATACAACATAACATACAACATACAACATAGATTGCAGCCACCATTCATAGGGCCATCGGTCTATGTCGCCATATGAGGAAGTTGTTGATTGTTGTTACACGCAACCTAAAATAACCTACATAGCCCAATATAACTAATTCAATGTATCCAAACTAACCTGAAGTATCTAATCTGACTGAATAACATCTCAAAGTAATTTGATATAAATTAAAACCATTCTAAAATCTACTTCCGTTCTGTTGAAAAGCCACTTCGTTCCTTCTCTATCTCGAGGCTTTATAGAGATTAAGGCTTCGAATGCCAACCCAATTACGGTTGACTATACAGATTGTTATTGCAATGCGAAGTTATGAAATCAACTGATATGCTTCTCACTCTCTCGCCAGGTTTATTCTCATTTCAACTTCGAATCAAAAGCATATAACATACAACACACAACACACATTGAATACTAGATAGAATGTGAATGTGGAAATAAGTATAGAATTCATTTACGGAACCGCTTCACATTACGTTATATTCACAACAGAGTGAATGAAGTATGTAGTCAAGTACGAGATTACATACATATTTCCATGCGTATCTGAGTGATGGTCTGTAGATACGCGGGCAACCATTGTCCACGTTGAATACTGTTAAATGATAATTGGATACACGGTGCACCAAGGACGATATAAGTTTACATTTACCTCATGAATATATCAAGGGAATATTTGTGCCTAATATATACAGGTTCAACATAATATATAAACGATCGGAGTAAATTTACAGATGAACATATTGTAGTGGAACTGCTCCACACTATTGAGAGAAGTATCTCATAAAATACTGTCGATCAATAATAATCATTCACACAGGTTACCTGTTACTTGTTTGTAACGGTATGATTTGTGACGGTGACTTCTATTTGAAATTAACTGATCTTAATAACTTCATATGAAACGTCATTCGAGTGGAACATTCGGGCCGTTTTAACGACAAATGTACCAATGACCATAAGACAACTTGAAACAAGAGAAAAAATTGATATCTAACATTGATAAGAGTATAATATTGCGAGTATATTGAATTAAAAATATGAATATATTTTCTAGAGGGTTTCGTCATGAGGATAAGTTCAAACCCAAATAAAAAAATGATATATCGGACTATTTGTTTCATTTTATTCATCCTACGTTCGTGATGCACTCACGGTTGCATAAAATTTGGAAGGCCACACACTGAATGGTAAAACAAGGAATAAAAGCAATAATAATGAGAATGAATATCAATTACCAAAACACAACTAACAAGAACTGAAATATTCTCTATCAACACTTCCCTCTGCACCACCACATTTTTACATTCGAATTTGAATTAAATTTTAAACTATAGCAAGTTTATCTGATGACACAAATTATCTCTAATTGAAGTCGAAACCCAATTCATTGTAGTCGTTCCATTCGCAATTGAAAAATACTCAACATTGATAGTAATGGCGTTCGTACAATATTTCCAAGATGATCGTGTTTATGCTATAAGTTTCACTCAGGACCCCTATTCCTGAGATAAATGAGATGTGAGAAAAATCAGTGAGAAAACTATCTCATATAATAATGACACATTTCATCTAATATTTTATGTGAGATACTCGTTTTCTCACTCAGTTTTATTTTCTCACATCTCATTTATCTCAGGAATAGGGGTCCAGGTGTTAGGGTGCAGACAAGTTTTCAGCTGGGGATAACTGTCACATTCGGAAATATTTTCCGAGAAAAATCAAAATATGTCATGAATATAGGTAATGCTTCTATTTCAAATTCACTGATGATAACTTTCATCGGTCCGTTTATTTGACACTACTCTTGAAATATCCGTTTTCATGATGAGAAGGAGTATATTTGAGACGCAGTGAATACGAATACTAATGATCATTCCCTTCCACTGTCTGTGGGTCAATCTGTACATGAATACGATATGGTGAATCCGGTATAACCCGGTATGGTGGAACCGATAAAACCGGTATGGTGGGACTGGTGAATCCGGTGTGGTGATTCCAGGTTGGTTAATACGGTATAATACTATGCGACGAATCCGCGAATCCGGTATTATACAGCATGGTGAATCCTATAAAACCGGTGTGATCGATCCGGTATAGTGGATCCGGTACGATCCGGTATAGTGGATACGGTCCGGTCCGGTATGGTGGATCCGTTGTAATCTGGTATGTGTATCCGGTATAATCTGGTATGATGACCATAGCTATAACCGAATATCAGTCATCTGAATTTCGATATAGCATATATCATCCTGAATTCTGGTTTCTTCTAGTTTTGGGGAACATCTTCGAAGGTGTGAAAATAAATTCATTTCAAACGGTTTTATGTAATATTTCATGGAGGACCAGTTCCATTTCTACCAACTTGAGCAACCAAAAACCCTGACATGTGAAGTGGACAGTGATCGTGAACGCTCTCTGGTAAACGGTATATATCTTGAGCTATTACGTTCTTTTAGTCTTCATTAATTTCTTTCACATTATTCAAAATCTCTCCAACTCCATTGGTTTCGTCAAGTTATGAGTTATGATTGATGTATTAGACCTAGTGCATTGGTATTTTACTCTCGACTATTTGTGCCAGTTTTTATAATGGTAAAAATCCTCTCTGCCTCCGAACATAGAACTCTCTCTGAAACATTTTCAGGTAAAGAAAGTAATACCTGAGTAATTCGCCGAAGATGTCTACATCAAAAATATAATTAAAGGTTGATCACGTCGAGAACGAGGCTTCCTGCAGATAGACGCTGCAGGTTGACAGAGCGTTGTGGGCGGGGGGGGGGGGGGGGGGGGGGGGGGGAGCTGAGAAATAGTGGCGTCAGGTACATGCACAGGCAAAAGCAGGCGCGTAGGGACTTTGTTTGATTCTAGTGGAGGGATGAAGAATGAAGTAAATCAGAATGTGATATATATGTTGGGTTTCTCACATATTGGGGTCATAATCGAGCTCCATCCACCGGAGCTATAGAAAATTTAAGACATTTTATTGTCTTTTGACCATCTTATAAACATTTTTAACCCAAATTAAGCGGATGTATTCTGATGGAAGTAATTCAATGTAACGATGTTAGGGCATATAGATTGGGTGGGGGTTCAGGTACATTAGTATTGCGGTCATTTCCATTCTCTCTTCCGTATACGCTTCTGCTTCTGTACTGAATATAATATACAATTCAAGACATCTAACAAAATGTGAAAAAGAAACTGATCCTCAATCTTTGCCCCTCTATTCTATCATCTTCATTTCTATGTTTAGAAATATGCGTATCAGCCATACTGTATTATCAAACACTATAAATCGCTACAAGCTTGCTAGATTGTGGTCGTGATTAGCTATCGGCCAGACCGTAGACCTCTCCTTCAGTGGTATGCGTAGATGCTCGATTGAGACGTAGACGCAATTAATGGAGGTATGCATAAGGCATATATTGGCATACGCTATCCATCATAATATCGGTGTTATTCAACACATGCAGATATTGTTGTTGTTTTTGCGCGCAGCCTGAACTAACCCGAAATGAGCCAAACTTCAATAAACCTAATTAAAAATGTCTCCAACTGATTTAATCCAAACTAAACCCAATTTAAGACCTACGTCCGGTCCGGAGAATGGTCACTTCTGAATATATTCTCGTTCAGCCATTGGAGTGGAGTGACTTGGTACTGGTAGGATATCGTTCGTCTATGTTGTATGGAAACCATCGGCGTGCACTCAGGATTCACCCCAGGCCATATACCTCATGCATCGCACAGAAGGATACACTGTAGGCCTATATTTTATCATAAATCAACTCTTGGCAAATAAAGGAGAATAACATTTCTTGACTGACTTAATTCTTAATACAAATATTTCGCCTCCTTTTTATTATACCTGCGGGGCGAAATGAGGACTTTCTCATTATCAGCTCGTGATGTTTCACGTTATTGACTCCATTCTAGCGAGGGGTGTGTAGCCAAGAATATCATGCAGAGCAAAGATTTCCATCATATTTACTATTTTAGTATTTGAACGTAGACAAATACATACAATTCGGTTCTCAGATCACATTTTTGTTTGTGTTCCCACTATTATAGTGATAACAATGAGATAGCATCCAATCATGCATATTTATATAAAGTTTCGTTAGAAAATGCCCGTTCGGTGGCTCACAGTCAATTATCGCTAGCGGTAGAAACTGAAGTCAGGTCGGGCGTGGGTTCGAGTCCCGCATAAGAGATGGGTTAATGTAAACGTTCTTTCACTTATCATCACTTCATCGTTTCATTATCACCCGCTCATTCGTACCCCTGTGTAAACCAGCTCTTGGTGGGCCGTTGAGCAGTAGCATCAGCTAGAAAATGTATTCTCTAATGTTTTTAATGGGGCGTACCTATTGAAAGGTCCTGCGCATGCATCGAAACGGCTTCAGTGGCATTGGATGGAAAATGGGTAATTGCAACTTCTGGTCCATCTTCCATGTTCTAGCAAAGTAACGAATGAGTTCGGAGATGAAAGTGAATATGTTACTATAATTGGTAGAGGGTTATGTGAAGTTGTACCCCTCTCGAGTTTGTCAACTGAAACCTTTCATGTGATAATGTCATCAAATTTAATATAATATTTCGTGTTAGAGATATAACTTTCATTGATTTAGCTCGGCACAAGTGAATGTGATTGTTTCAAGTTGGACTTCCGTGAATGCGGGATTCGCAAAGCGGATATTTTAGCCAACATGTTGGGAAAATGACCAATCAGTGACGAGAGCGGCGTAGTTTCTGAATGTTGAGCTCGGCCCAACTTTATCGCTACGCGAAAGCGGAACGCTAACCGCATTTATGGAAGGACAGCTTCACATATATAAGTTACATTGATTTACCTCGGCACAAGTGAATGTGATTGTTTTATAGAATGTGATCCAGTCGAACCCTGAAAGATGACTGTTAATATAAGATCAAACTCGTGATGTGTAGAACAGTAAAACATCTAGTTTTTTATTAGATTTTCTCAAGTTGACATTTTTATTACATTCATGATGTTTTATTTGTCATTTACCATTCTTATCTTAAAATTCATTCTCACAATATTTGTTTGTTATTTATCATAATAAATACAAGAACAAATATTGAAGAAGAGAAAGAAGATCAAGATAATGGGAAGATATAATACGAGGATTGAAGATTTTTCCCTCCCTAATGTAAATGTTCACAATGTGAACTATTCCCGACAATATCAGCTCAAAATTTATTGTTAGTTGGATGAGTTCTTTCATCTTAATTATTACTATTCGGGGTGGTAATATCGTCCTTGTGGAGCTCACTCCAAACGAACACACTTTCATACATATCCTTAATCGCGGAACGATATTACTGTATCAAGTTTCGATCTTCCAAAAAGGAGTGGGTAGCTGGCAGGAATCGAACCCCGGCCGTTCGAACAGTCCAGTACCCCATCGTCAGCCTCACCCATCTCGGCCAATTCAGTACACGTAATACGTTTCCCTACTAATTAACTAAAACATGCTATTTGCTACCTTGTATATTCAAGAATATTCAACACATCAGTGTGCCTATTCACACCCGCTGTTTTCGCATAATAAACAATAAATTATACTTAATATTATACAACTTATTATTAAATTATAATTAGTTTGCTCAGTTTTGCGTGAACTCATTTCTTATAAAGGCGTGTAGGGCTGTAATAGATTTTCATCTAACCATAACAGCAATTATAGACCTACGCTCCAACCCCTACACGAGATCAAGTTACATGGGCTCTAATTGAATAGACCTACATGGTTGTGTTGAGGGAACATGAAGTGGAGCTACTAGACGTATAATAACGTTAAATACGATGAGGAAAATGTACGCTGTCGAGTATAACACAGAGCTTTATAAACATGGCGGCGATTAGGTTCTTTGGATCTGCATAGGCCCTATACTAATTACTAAACGATTGCGGTAGTTTTGATAACGTATGAGACATCATCATTATTATCATTATTTTTATTTATAAAAATTATGGATGTTAGGAATAATAATCACGATATTGATAATGATCATGATCATGGTAATGTTATTGATATCGGTAATGATAATAATAATGATAAATATACTAATAATGTTGATAATAATCCAATATCAACAGATTAATCAGTACATTAATTGTAATATTGTTATCGTCAGTAATTTATAAATATAGTGAAATTAAGATGTGTCATTCTGAACATGCATATATTATAGGCCTACTTGATTCAGAATTCGTCTCATCATTCTAATGAAAGAACATGAATGATCAAAAATACAGATTGAAAATAGAAACGAATATCCATATTTTCATTCGGTATAGGAACAGAAATAAGAAACTGAATAAAAGCAATTGAGCAATGTGATTTCCAAGTACAAGTACCTATTTGATATGCCATAACACTGTCCCAGTTGTGTCATTCTATATATACATACACGGTACAAATCTGAGATATCCTAGAATCTGTGGAAGTGTGTTATTACGTCTCATTGACGATTGAATGTTATTATACCTTAACGGCGTCCCCAGTCTTCACAATGCAAAGAGTTTCCGCCAGGGAGATTTCAGCTCAGACATGTAAATGAATATATAAGACTTGAACCTTGCACGATACAAAATTAACAAATACATCTCAAGATGCAGACAATAAATTATTGTCGGGAATGCTGATGAGTCATATTTTATAATAACGTATGTGGGAAGATCACTTTTATGCAACAGTACATTCGATATTTTTGCCATCGATTACCGTTACATATAAAATAACATATCCTATTGTGAATGTTTATTTTGAATCGAAGTATTTTTATAAGATACTTTTCCGAGTGTTGTGAAGCAGTTACACTACAATAAAATCAGACAGAAAGTCACTGTGATTGTTCATATGTTACGTTGACATTAAAAATGTTACGCAGTGGGTAGGTTCCCCTTTAACGACCCCGTCATCAGCTGGACTATTTTACAAATGAGCGGATGATAGATAAACGATGTTAACAAAAACCCGGATGCCTATAATACGAGA
Organism: Brachyptera putata; assembly: GCA_907164805.1. NCBI lineage: Eukaryota > Metazoa > Arthropoda > Insecta > Plecoptera > Taeniopterygidae > Brachyptera > Brachyptera putata. The sequence goes on along the minus strand of OU015463.1, from coordinate 18,624,561 downwards.
ATCGAACCCACGCACGACTTGGATTCAGTTTCTGAAGCAATTTCTTAGCTGAAAGAGCCATGGAGGGTGGCTCACGTCACAGTTGATTTCACAATTTGCATTCGTGTACATATTTCATGGTCGAACCAAAAGTCGAATATTTTTGTACTTTCATTTATCATTTCTCTTTCTGAATAAAAATTCGGTCCAATTCCGAATTGATTCAGCGAATTAATGTAGAGAAAGATTTTACATATTACTCGTAGTCTCCGCGTCACAATTCTATCTCACCTTACAATTTGAAAGTCGTTATCCATCGCTTCCGAACCCAATCTCCGTCATTCATTTCTCCCCCTCCCCTCCCTCTCTTGCTCTTTCTCTCTCCCATCCCTTCGTTTCCAGTTTCATCATGAAAATCTGCGCTAAAGAAGAAAAGATGATAAAGTGCAGTTTGATAGGATTGGAGAAGGATGGAAAAGAACCGGTATATATTCGGTATATACGGTATACAGTGAAAGTCAATGAAGTTAAAATGCTTTTAGCTTTCCTCTTGAATAAAAAATGAGCTGAGCTTGAGTTTCATCCCAGTCTCTGAGTCATTGAAAGTAGTTTTTTTTTCTGGGGAAATTATGGATTCTTTCGCGTTGAAACGAAGATGAAATAATCAACGGATACTAAATGTTCATCAAAATGTCTTTATTATTAGCATGGGCTGGATTCAATACTGGATGATGTTTTAATAGAAGAGAAAGAGCGGCGCCCCGAGTTTTTCGGCAATTCAGTTGATGTCGTTATTGTTGCATGAACATTATTAAATCTGTGAGAAGATTCAAAGAATCTTCCGATCAAGAGATTGAATTAATTACTTCAAGGCGATTTCATATTCGTAATTTAACAAAACACAATTGGTTAAATATTAAATCTTCTCTTGTTCCGTTTTCGCATCTCTCATTCATATTTTGAGATTGATTGAGCGGACAGGTTTGTAATTGTGATTAATTTTCTGTTATATTTAAATTAAAATAATGATAATCGAGCAAACCTATACCATTAGAAAGATTTTGATCCGATTAAAAATGTCGAGTAATTATAGATTACCTGGGTACTGTTGGTTCTGAGCGAAATACTGATTGTGTGCGTCCAACACACTTGGTTTATGAAATAAATGAATGCATTCGGAAATTATGGGCTATTACAAAATATCATACATGTTTTTTTCATATTTTATTATAGGTTCAACAAAGCTCTGTACTAATGAGTGAGCTCTATTAGCGTTGGATGAATGATTAATGAGAGTATGGGATGATGAGATAAAGGTTACGGTAATGGAAAGTACAGTGCAAAGAAAGTGGTCGTGGGCCATATTGTAGGAACCATCCCGGCATTAGCCTTGACTGCAGAGGAAAACCACGAAAAGACCCCTAAAGATGGAAGGTGGCGGGGATCAAACCAAGTTCGATATCCCCCACCTTCCATAGCACACAAAGCTAGCGCGTTAGCTACGGAACTGAAGCCGGTGACACTGTCTCTGTATCACCTACCAGCACATGTAAAGCCACACAAGTTTTTGAATAATGAAAGCCACATGCGAATAAGTTGAATACAAAATCCTGACACATACTTGAAACCTTTCCTTTACTTGTTCCATTTATTTTCTGTTTTCATTTTGATGTTGCGACTGGTTAATGATTGGGAAATGTCATTAATATTGGTCTCATTGTACTTGAATAAGTTTTTTCAGAGAGGAAAGTATATTCACTTCTAATTTTGCAATAATTGAAGAGAAGTGTTTGACCATTGCGTATTGGCCTGTACGACATCGTTCGAGTCACTGCTGGTAATCGAATTGAAAATATTTCTGAAATGCTTTTCTCTTAGCCTGAGATTTTGACAGACTTTTTCAAACTTTCTGAATTTTTCCGGAAAAATCGTTTGACCGATTTGGTGTGAAAAGAACAGGTATCTAATCTGGTATAACATAAATATTCAGAAAGCTTACATGTCGAGTAGTTACTTTGTCTGACATGTATGCCGCGCAAAATATATATATATATATATATATATATATATATATATATATATACATATAATATATATACTGATATACTGATGATCCATAAAGAGCTATTTGAACAGAAAACAGATCATGCAGAATCCATCCCCACAATATTTTTGCGCTCCAACATCTTGATTGAATTTCAATTTATTGTTATTGGTGGAGGAGCCGTGTTTTCAGTTCGGATCGAAACATTCCATCGTTCTCAATTAATTTCGAAGTCATTGCGACTTCATATTTGAATTTTTGTTCTCAATTCAAATCAACAGACGTGGGCATGGATTTTATATAATATGAATAGATTAGCGACGCCGCTGCTTTCAGATTCGGTCAGATAGCAGCTGTTCGTGGTATATCATTTTGAACAATAGATATAATTTTATTACATCAATCAACTGACCTTCAGATGATTTTCCATCATTGTCTTCATTTTTCAATTTGAAAAAACCGAATTCTAAAACTGAAATAAACGTTGGTGTCATAAGTGATAAAATAAATACCATGAAAGTGAATAAGAAGAATATATATAAAAAGTTGACAATATAGCAAAACGAAGTGAAAAAAAATGAATTCGAAGAATTCAAATTTTACAAAAAACGAATTGCACACATATACACGCCCACTCACACACATATATGTTTTTACATTCACTTCCATCTATGAGGAAATGATTAATAGTGGTGAGACACTCACACATACTACACATACACTTTTTTTTCGTAAAAATGAGTGATAACAAAAATATTTGATATTCCATTTTTCAGTTTGTGGTGGCATCGTTGAAAGTCAGGGACCTCTCTTCCTTACTGAGCCTCGCCCATTAGTCGAGTTTGCTAACGACACCGGCGCTAGCGTCGAGTGTTCTGCTAACGGCAGTCCGCCGCCCACAATAGACTGGGTAACTGGAGACGGTTCGCCGGTGGAACCCATTTCACATCTTCGAGAGGTTCTTGCCAACGGGTCGCTGTACTTTCCGCCGTTCGGAGCCGAGAGCTATAGACACGATGTCCATTCGTCGGTGTACAGGTGCCTCGCGAGTAATAAAGTCGGCTCGATTCTCAGCGGAGAGGTCAATGTTCGAGCAGGTAAGAAAAGCTAATTAGATGAGCGTAGCGAAGATTTTCATTCCATATACCAAAAAATTTTGGGCTTGGTTTTTATGTTTTTTTATGTTTTTTTTTTTTTTTTTTTGTGTAATTTTGTACGCGGCATACAGGTCAGGAAAAAGTTTTAATCAACTCGAAACTTTTTTTACAAATTGGTGTTATACCAGAATAGGTTGGGATTGTTTTTCAGAAAAATCGGTCAAACGGATTTTCCGGAAAAAAATCGGAAAGTATGGAAATTCCCCATAAGAATAGGCCAGGGGAGAAATACTTGGAATTTTATTTTTTTCAAAAGCTCTCAAATTTATACTGAGTGTGTAAAGATCTATCATACCTATTTTAAGCGATTTATGGAACAATCGGATGTGAAATAACGAAGAATACGCATTTTTAAGGTATTTTTTTACACATCAATAAAAGCAATTAAGAAAGCAATTAAGGAACTATTAAATATGAGCAACAAGTGTCACCAATAAATTAAAACGTTTAAAATCTGTGATGTATATGAAGAAGGCACTGGTTTGATTGTTTGGAAACCAAGGTCCATATACCAACAGACGGCCGCGGTTTTTAAACCTTTGATGTGATCCATGGCCTGTATATGTACATTGAGCTGACCAAATGTTCCTAATTCTACATTTCCATACTTCTAAGCTCATCTCACAACGCATATAAGGCGTTTTCCTAGTTAGATGAGCGTAGCGAAGATTTTCATTCCAAATACCGAAAAATTTTGGGCTTGGTTTTTATGTTTTTTTTTGTTTTTTTTTGTTTGTTTTTTTGTGTGTAATTTTGTACGCGGCATACAGGTCAGGAAAAAGTTTCAATCAACTCGAAACTTTTTTTACAAATTGGTGTCATACCAGAATAGGTTGGGATTGTTTTTCAGAAAAATCGGTCAAACGGATTTTCCGGAAAAAAATCGGAAAGTATGGAAATTCCCCATAAGAATAGGCCAGGGGAGAAATACTTGGAATTTTATTTTTTTCAAAAGCTCTCAAATTTATACTGAATGTGGAAAGATCTATCATACCTATTTTAAGCGATTTATGGAACAATCGGATGTGAAATAACGAAGAAAACGCATTTTTAAGGTACTTTTTTACACATCAATAAAAGCAATTAAGAAAGCAATTAAGGAACTATTAAATATGAGCAACAAGTGTCACCAATGAATTAAAACGTTTAAAATCTGTGATGTATATGAAGAAGGCACTGGTTTGATTGTTTGGAAACCAAGGTCCAAATACCAACAGACGGCCGCGGTTTTTAAACCTTTGAAGTGATCCATGGCCTGTATATGTACATTGAGCTGACAAAATGTTCTTAATTCTACATTTCCATACTTCCAAGCTCATCTCACAACGCATACAAGGCGTTTTCCTAGTTCTATGGAAAATTCACTGGTTGAATGTGTATAGAATTGATTCAAGTTAAAGGTTTTAGTTCGGGTGAAATCATTTCATATGATCACAAGTGTAAATACAATCAACAAAACACTAAAAGGGTGCGACGTTTTTATCATCTTCATCTTTTTCTCATTCTCATTCTTGTGGTATCCTTTATTTCTATTTTTGTTCTTGTATTTATTACAATATTGAAGGGTGCATGTGGGTATTTAGTTCCATTCCGACATCAAAGTGAACTGTCTGTGAGTATCCTAATCTCTTGTGATACAATTTTTTGTTTAGTGGTCCGACAGCATTACGACGTGCAAGTACGAGACGCATTCATCCTGACAGGCAATACGGCAGCCCTCCATTGCGAGGTTCCCGCATTCGTTAAGGATCAAGTTAGCGTGACGTCCTGGGTTCGAGACTCGGACTCTTTCAACATCTACCCCACGGCGGACAGTGGTGAGTGCATTGATCATCATTTATAGGCGCAAAATATCCTCGCTGTCGACGCGCCTGCCTACCCCAACATTCATTCATTCGACGATAATTTTCCGTCTCACCCAGCGGACGAATATACCCTTCTGAAAATTGAAGAATCATCTAGCGACGATGCTCAAGTCGAAGGGGATATTATGCGTGTCCGAAAATTCTATTCTATCAATTCTATCAAACACTGATGATTCATATTATTGTGCGTAATGACAGTAAACGTATTTACATGTGATAATATGTTGACAGTTTCAGCATCAATATGTTTACTATATTCTCATGGATGTGCACACTGTAATAGTGAGTAAGATGAGAGATGAAGAAACTTATATCCTTGCTGTTTTGCCTTGCACCATGTGGATGAGCAGACTGATTTGGTATACACTATTAAAATACCCAGAATGCAATTCCGCCGATCTCGGTAGCTGGACGGCGGTATAGCAGGCAGTAAAAGCGCCTGCGAATTGGATTCTGAAAAGGGTATATTGGAATTAACACCTCTTATGGGTATGATAATTCGATGAAATCAGCTCCAGTCGTAAAAAGATTAGTATTATACAAAAATAGAGGAGTGAAGGTACATAGCCTCGTAATGATACATTTTAAAAAAATCAATCTGGCTATATTATTGTTGATAATGGGAAACTTGAACATTGCTAGAATATGGACATAGTTCAGAGTGGGAGATATTAATATTCGTGTGTTTGGTCTACTCTCAATATCAATGCTTGTGATCAATGTCCGATTATATAACAAAAACTGTGACTTATTATGTGTTCCGCACTTTTGAAATCTGCTCATGGAATCTGATATATTTGTATATAGATATGTGTAACTATATAGATGTATTCATATTTATTCAATGAATGAAGTTACAACAGAACTGAATTAGTCAAGTTGATACAACATGTCTCATATCTCTATCACTGATTACGAGCGAGTATTCAGCATGTGTTTATTATGAGAACAATAATTATGCCAATTCTATTGAGCAGTATATGCTAGGTTATGTGGAGCGGGTTTTGAGTGGATTTATGGCAATGTAATTATAATTATATGAGAGGCATTATTATCAAGTGAACTGGTATAACATGATGTACTACGTTAGCATGCAATTTAAAACGCATTGCATTCCAAATGCATTGAAATGGATTTCAGTGGAACGAATGTGTATTTCATGCTGTGAATTTGATGCGGAAATGGAATTACCAATTATATGTTGTGTCTTTCATCGTGAAATTAGATTTTAAGCGAGGGGATTTATCGCAAGATTCGAAACTAAATTGCAATCCACCGTACTGATGTATAAAAATAGAAAACGCTTTTATAGTACAGTGCATTCAGTGATAAAGTTTTCAAGTATTATAAATGGTTTTATATTTTGAGATGAAAATTATGAGAAGTTATGTGGGATTTGTTTGTTATATGGGAGCATATAGGCGTGCTCAGAACTTTTTAGTACGTAGGTGTATACGGCCCATTTTGAGGAATTGAATATACGCTGTTTATTTTTCATTCTTTCATGTGAAATGTACTGTGCGTACAGTACATGGTTAGTTGAAAGATTGAGTGAAGGGGGTAAAAATAGAGAAATTCACCTCAACTGTTTTTTTGCTATGTTCAAAAACCAGTATAATTGAATGAAAAGTTCACCTCTCCAAGATAATTTTTTGGTCTTTAGTTAATATGACATTCTATTTCAGTGAATTCAAACAGTTTCAAGATAAAACGTCAATGAATAAGAAGAATATGATGAAATTCATTGACGTATCATCTGAAAACTGGTTGAATTCACAAAAATAAAATGTCATATTAATTAAAAAGCATAAAATGATCTCGTAGATGTGAACTTTTCATCAAATTACACGGGTTTTTGAAAATGGAGAAAAATAGTGAAAATAAATGTATCGATTTATTTACGCACCATGCACGCACCCCATTAAGAACCTAATTCTCATTATCTCATTTTAATCGCTGTTATACCACTGTGCTCAATTTAGTGGTGGAACAAAGAGAAAAATGTGGGTCGAAAATCAAATTCAATTCAGATGTAATAAATTTACGTTCATATATAGGTACTATGATGCTATATACCTAATTTCACTTACATCCATCCCGACAATCAACCCAATCACGAGCCCCTTTACGGGGAATGTCAGTTCTCACCATTTCGCCCCGCAGGAAAATATTTGAAAATCAAAGTAATTGGAAGCTACTTCATGAAAGAAATGTCGTTTGGAGAAAATTATTATGTATTCTTTATAGAATTATACATTCAGTGTACCCTTCCTTGTGGTGCTTCAGGTACGGCCAGGGACGCTTCTGCGATCTCTGTGCGCACGCCTCTATATGGGAGCGCTTGCACGCTGAAAATTCAGAAGTTCGGGGTTCGATAGTCACGTTCAAACATTCTTGACAGATGTGCATCGTGTTTTCACCAAGTCAGCCAAGTGAATTCTGATATGGTTTCCCTGAAGCAGGCCATGACCACATGAGTCTCACACTGTTTCAAAAATATGATATATAAGTTATATATATATATATATATATATATATATATATATATATATATATATATATATATATATATATAAGTTATATATATATATATATATATATATATATATATATATATATATAAGTTATATATATATATATATATATATATATATATATATATATATATTTTATGAATATATAAATGAACATTATGTGTATTATGAAATGAAGGTGATAGTATGAGAACGGAGTCACTGTTGTGCCACCGCAAATGGATTCAGTAAATCAGAATTGATATTCCTCACCAACACATTTTCTGTTCGTAGTTAGCATACACACGTTTTCCAGAATAATCTTTATACATTGGAAATACAGCAATTATAAATTTCAGATAACAGAAGCTCCGTTCATTACAAACTGACGATAGCATTTTTTATTTTTTGTTTCAATAAAATAAATGACTAACGCTATATTCTGAAAATCTTTTCGGGATGAGAATATCTCTATCCCATAATATAATTCACGCGCATTTCACTATTGACCTACTCAATTATCTGCCATGGTTGTTTTTCCATCTTCCAAGATCGGTTCAAAAGACGGAGGTTTAACAGTCTACTTCCATCATCGGTTACAAACGTTACTAAAATACGGAATTTCAGATCAAATAAGTACAGAGAAGAAAGTTCTAATTGGAACTGATCAGTCATTTCTACTTTTACCACAGTTATTGGAATAGGACATACATCGCACTCACGATCTAGCTAGTACACTAGTCAAACTTCAATCTAAATTGTACGAACCACCACTGGCCAAATATGTCATTAATTGCACCGATAGGTCAAATGTCAGATAGATGTTAAAAAAACCCGCATGGAAATACTGTATGACATTTCCGTCGGATCGCACAATAGCGTGGCAATGTTTTTATGGTATATTGGTATGCACCATTGTCTGCCACTGAATGGGGGACAACAATATGAAAAGCCATGGACGAACAACGAGAGATGAGTCTGACCATTTCTATGGATCCATGATTGCTATTGAACCAACTGATGGAATGGAAAGGATTAGAAGAATTATTAGTTCATACAACTCGAACTTCTATACATATATATATATATATATATATATATATATATATATATATATATATATATATATATATATATATATATATATATATATATATATATATGAAATCATACTTTTGAGAAAAGAAATGTGTACATATAAACAAATATGTATGCTCAATGAATTATAGAAAAACTATACAATATTCAGTCAATAAGTGTATATTTATTTATTTTACGTTTCGAAAGCGTGTTGTTTCCTCGATCACCGATACAGTCATTGAGTTTAAATATTTGTATATACGTACACAGTTATTTTCTCAAAAGTATGAATTCATATACAAACTGTTAAAGTTTATATATATATATATATATATATATATATTTATTGCTATGTTCATGTTAGGTTTACGACGCATTGTAATAATAACTAAGATCTATTGGCGTCGGATGAATGATTGAGGATATGGTGGGATGATGAGACAAAGGTTTTCTGGGTAATGAGAAGGATAGTGAAAAGGAAACGGTCGTGTTTTATATTGTAGGAACCATTCTGGAATTAGCCCAGACTACAGAGGGAAACCGCAAAGAAAAACTCTAAAGATGGACGGTGGTAGGGATCGAATTAAGTCCCGATATCTCCCCCAACTCCCTGATCAAATGAAGCGAGGGCGTTAACAACCAAGCTGCATGTACCTGTAATATATATATGAATATATATATATATGTGTGTGTGTGTAACACGTGGTTGTCTCGGGAATGCCGCGTTTACTCTTTTGGGAAGAAATTGCGGTCCCGTCTGGGACCTTGTCTTTCTCTCCAACGTTTCGGTAAGATGACACTTGCCATCATCAAGAATCCTTGTTACCTGCTCGAAGCTCGTGATGGCTCGATATATATGTATATATATATATATATATATATATATATATATATATATATATATATATATATATATATGTGTGCGTGTGTGATTCAAAACGAAATAGCATGGTGGTTGAAAAAATATCAGCAATATAAAAACATTTCGGCTCCTATAGTGCCAAATTTCTCAGCATTTTATAGAAAATTTGAAAATCAATCATATATTATTCACTTGCTCCCCACAATCTAAGGAACGTGTATGGAAACTGAAAAACAATGAAGCAAACATCGATCGAGTACCAACCTGAATTTCTCACGTCTGGCTAAAATCTCAGTGAATCACGTCGATAGCAATCTTAGTGTTCTTTCGTACCGATTGATCAGGTATTCAGGGTGATCAGAAAGGACACATTGAACGGGTTTTGTAATGGCTGAGTTATTGGATTCAGTGTATATCACGGAACGGTGACCAAGCCATGTTTTTGACAGTATACTATATACGGTCACTGGACAATCACCGATATGGTCATAGGAAAAAATCCATCACAATTTAAACAATGTGTCTTCTCATAAATATATTTCAAATGATAAAATTGTCGTTATACGCATCATTGATTATCATGTTATCATTGTAGGAAATGAATAAATATTGATGTTTAACCGTGCTTCAACGACGTAGTTGTATTGCGCTGGCATTGTAGGGTATACGCAGCTGGGATATATTTATGGTATTCGAGAAAGTCCATCTATGAAAGGTCAATCTCATTTCAAATGTCACACAGTTTTTATTCAGGTTCTCAACTACTCTAGCGAATAGATGATGCATTAAAAATAGTCACATTCCTTTTATACCTCATTCCAGAAATGTCAGTTGACATGTTCAGGCCTGCATTTGAAATATACTCACATAATGTTATGTTTGGTATTTGTTTTCTATTGAATAGCTTCGATCGATTCAATTATCATGTTTTATGTGTATAGGAACTTTACATCAAAATCAAATTCAGTGTTTTCTTTTATTCAAGAGAAACTCGTGTTTCACTTTTACACTTCAACAAATGTGCGTTCTCCGTTATTCTGCATGGAAATCACGTGAGAAAAAATTATTTGCATTTAATCAAGGGTTGAAAAAATTTTACTGCCTGGATATGTGACCGTACAAATTGGGTGGTGTTTACAATAGGCGTTAAGAGAGTTCGTGCACGTTGCTTATAAAAATAGAGAAATTCACCTTCACTAATATTTTTATATGTTCAAAAACCAGTGTAATTGAATGAAAAGTTTACATATCGTAGGACAATTTCATGGTCTTCGATTAATATGACATTCTATTTCAGTGAATTCAATCAGTTCTAAGATAAAACGTCAATGAATAAAAAGAATGCGATGACATTCATTGACGTATTATCTCAAAACTGATTGAATTCACGAAGCAATTCACGATGGCAAATCAATTAGAGAGCATACAATTATCTTGGAGATATGAACTTTTCATTCAATTACACTGGTTTTTGAAAATGGAAAAAAATAGTAAAGATACATTTCTTGATTTATGTAAGCACCGTGGACGCACCCCCTACCAATAATCCTAAATTTCCGATCTTATAAGTTTTTTTCAATCTTCCTTTTTTCCCCATGTGTTTCATTTCCAAGTGGCGACGTCTTTCATTATCGATTGTTTGAGCGGAGATATCAGCTAAACCAAAAATCAACTGTCCTAAAACTAAACTGTCTTGAACACAAACTGTCTCAAAAATCAGCTGTAGGCTGACCGAAAACTAACTGACCTAAACTTTTACTTTCGAGCAATATGTACATTGTACAGAATTCAAAGTGAGTGGTTTGACTAGGCCTCTCCTCCTCACAAGATTCTTACAACGCAAACCTCACCCACCTAATAATAATAATAATAATAATAATAATAATAATAATAATAATTCCTTCATTTTGACAATTGATCTTTCAAAAAAGGTATCTGTCACGTCAAGATTAATATATAACATACAGACAGAACGTCAATTTACAGAACTTATACAAACATGCAAACAGGAAAAACGTACAAATTACAATAAATAGACAAGTTAAAAACATGCTGGAGATTAATTCACAGTCAATAGTATGAATACTAAATAGAATAGTAAAAAAAATATGAGATAGTTGAAACGGACATTTAAGATAGTGATATTCAGTTAGCTATACCTGTGCAGCCGATAATAAAATCAGAGACTGAATAAAAACATTTGTCTAACTCTATAACCATCATAAATAATACAATTAGAATGTGATAAGTAGTGAAGGGGAGAAGCCATCTTCTTCTCCACCTTTTTTTCATCTTCTTCAGCCATCACTTCAACTTCTGCACAGGTTTCTCAAGAAGTAGAAGCTTTGGACAGTCGGTTTTCAATAGAGCTTTTTTGTACAGTTTATTTTCAGTACAGTCACTCGCTTTTTAATACACTTGCCGCTATTCAGTACTGTATGTCAAGTTTCAGTACGTTGGTCGATTTTTAGGACTGTCGATTTTTAGCTCAGTTTCCCTTGTCATACTCTTATGCATCTAAATTTACTTCATAAAGCGTACTATGGAACATATACTATTATTGTATCAGTATCTACTATACACGCTCAAATTACCTATATCAACAATGCCTTATGAAGATGCACTTTTTTAACCATGCATTCACCTTTTTGAACATCGGTACATTCTGAAACTTTTAATTAAATCCGTTCAAAACGCTTCAATGAAACACAATAATAACATCCAACATCCACACACCTCACCGTTTATCCAACAATGCCCAACTCCTATGACGTCCATGACCGCACGCATACGTCACAGTTGACAGTGGCAAACGGATTGTGTCCACGAATTGTGTGGTGGACTAGGCCGGGCTAGTCTAGGCTTGGCTAGGCTGCAGCTGATGATTGCCAGCTTTATTGGAGCATGGTTGATGAGCCATTGAGCACCCCTCCTCCGCTCTCCCGTCCACCCCTCCCCCCACCCCCACCCCCCAATAACCTCACCTACATGATGGGGGTCTAGCAGATCCAGCCCCCGGGACAATCCAGGCTATTGCTGTAATATATAATACATAATACACGGCGGTATAGCGTGCAGTATGTATAGGTTGATTTCATGCTCCGATCATTATTACCTCATAATGACTAATAATGCAAACAATGCAGATGGAATTTCATATGTAATAATACATTCTATTTGCTCAGCTGGATAAGGCATGTTTAGATCATATCATATGCCTATATGCATGTGGCTCCGTTCTTATTGATGGTATAGGGTTATTGTATGTATGTGATTTAGGTAGGGTTGCGGTCACATAAAGTAGTCGATCAAGCTATTTGAAAAAGCATCTTGAAGAGAATATACTGATATTATACGCAGTAAAACTAGAAGACAATGTGCATACGTAGTCCACGCATGGTCTGTTAAAAAATTGGCTGTTTAATGTGCGTGGATTTTAATTGAATTGAAATTCCAATTTCGAAAATGAAATATTTTATGTGACCGCAAGTGTACTGGATTTGGTGGCGTTACATTTAATTATCGAGCAGAAGACTTACGCGAGCGCTTGTATGCGGACAGCTAGAGTGGTCAATCAAGCCACATTTGAAATCGAAATGGCTATTCGTTGGTCCGGAAGAAGGTTTTAGATTGGTTTTAGTTTCGATTGAATTAGTTAGGATGTTTGTTTTGTTAGGTTAGTTTGGATAGATTATGGGTTCATCAATATAGTTGGATCGGGTTATTTAGGTTACTTTGGGCTGCGTGCAAGAACAAAAACAACAATGTTCGCCGCAAGTGAATGGCCGATATATCGATGAATAGAGGCCACTATTTCAAATTGATATACGCGAGGAAAATTACTGATATTACATCCCAAAACTAGGAGTCATATATTACATTGCGTGCACATAAAATATTATTTCCGAAATGAAATCGAAACTCAATTGAATGTACGCATCATAAACAGTTATATTTTCATTGACATTACCTGTGTATGTATACACTTCACTGTATGGTAGATTCACTGTTTATAATGTCAGTAAACTTCCTGCAGGATACATTCTAATGTTTTAGATACCTTTAAAGTATCACCGTGCGATCCATTGTTTGTTAAATTAGTTATCTTATCTCAATAATTCTTTGAAGTGGTGAGATCGCCCTTGTGATGCCCCGTCCGAACAATCCTACTTTTCATCCATGGCCTCACTTGAGGAACAATGATTTTGTATCGAGTTCCAATGGTAATGAAAACAAATGTTTTTGGCTTGATTGAACCATTTATGTGTCGGCAAATGTATATTCTGTTCTTGAGTCATATGCATGTGGTTATTCCTTGCGGTTACGCAATAATATTATTGCTCGTTGTCAATTATTATTAGAAACGACATAGTAGTCAATACAACAAAGCACAGCTGCATGATACAAGCTCCTGGTTGAGGGGGAGGGGGGTTGAATGAAGTTTTTACAAGTTATTGGTAGTTGTGAATTCACAGCGCATGGGATGTCTAACCACAAAATTCCAAGGTAAGCAATGAGTCTGTATAGTGAGCAAGCTCTCTTTGGTTGACTCTAGTTTTCCCTTGTTAATCAGCAGACGATTTTCATCTTTATTCTTGATTGCGCATGAGAATCGATTTGGCGATATTAGATTCTCGGACATAATTTTTGAGCGGTATGAGGGATCAAAATCTTGTCTATGATCACAATTAAAATGATTTCGTGGTGCAGAACATTCGAACTTTTTGCGCCAGTAGTTGGTGTATAGCAAGGCCAGTGAGGGTGAGGGTGAGGTATACTTTTTTATATCTCCTCATGTAGATATTCTTCGATGGCCCGTAATCTTCAACGTGTTTTTGATAGTCCGCATAAGCCATTGTGCACCTTCTGATTATGCGGTGTATTTTATTCTTCGATAGCCCGCCCCCTTCAGAGTGACTTCGATACCCCGCTGTTCAGTTTATCCAGGCCTACCTTACAAAGATACGAGAATAAAATATGAAAAAAAAAACAGGGTACGGGTCATCCAAGACAGGGCATTCATAGTGTGTAGCGTCCCAAATAATCGAAATCCCGATTCTTCGGCTTGCTAAAAAAATAGGTAAAATGGGTAGACTAATCGGTATTTCATCGGATCAGGAATTCAATGAATCGAGACAGTCGACGAATCGGGACAGCTACGTGAATCACTAAGAGTAGACGCATCGGGATTTCGATGAATTGAGACAGTAGACAAATTGGCATTTCGATGAATCGGAACGTATAAACATCGAAGATCGTATACCACAACGCCCACTAACTTACCTTTCTTTTCGCCCAATGGCGTATGAAGAGAAAGGAAATATTCACCGGCACATGCAGCGCAGTGGTTAACGCGCTCGCTTCATGTGATCTGGGAGGCGAGGGGAATTTCGAACCCAGTTCGATCCCCGCCGCCGACCATCTTTACAGAGGTTTTTCATGGTTTCCCTCTGTAGTCTACGCTAATGCCGGAATGGTTCCTACATGACCCCTATTCCTGAGATAAATGAGATGTGAGAAAAATCAGTGAGAAAACTATCTCATATAATAATGACATATTTCATCTCATATTTTATGTGAGATACTCGTTTTCTCATTCATTTTTATTTTTCTCACATCTCATTTATCTCAGGAATAGGGGTCCAGTAAGTCAGTCATGACCGCTTCCTACTCAATATCTTCCTCATTACCCAAGAACCTTCATCTCATCAAACCATCATCTCATTAATCATCCACCCGACGCCATTGGATCTCAGTTATCATAGCAGTGCGTCGTTGAACCCAATATAAAAAAGGAAATGTTACATCATGCGATGTTCTGTCGCGTCGGTTAGTGATTGAGTCTGACGAAAATATTCACAGCCCTACTGAGAAAGAAGAACAATCCAACGTCGGTGTTGTAACTTACAATGAAGATCTTGAATAAGTGGTCTTTTCTACTCAGATGGCCTGCTTTTACAGTTTAGTTCAAAATAACTCTCCAAGCAGGTTCACCTGAGATTCATCACAACTCTGATTTATCTCACATAATTATTTTACCAATCTTACCCTATGTTGTTTCATTGCAGATGGCAAATACCATATGCTGCCTACAGGCGAATTGTTGGTCTACGGTGTAAATTTCACTGATAGATACACGACATATCGGTGCCGCACAGTACACAGGATCACAGGACGAACAGTCGAGTCCTCGAGTCAGGGACGTGTCCTGATTACAGGTAATTCCATTTATATTCGATTATTTTCTTTGGAGTGACTGTGCGTTGGACTGGAAGTAGGTTTTGAATTGGTTTTTATCTTAGATTATTTTAGTTATGATTTATGTTTGGTTTTATCAGTTAGTTCAAGCTAGTAATTGGATTAGCTTGATTTATTGAGTCAAATGGGTTTATTCAGGTTAGTTTAGGCTGCACACAGCAATAACAACAACGCTCGCATGTGGTGACAAATACCAATGGTCCGATGAATAGCGGCTGCCGATAATAATGAGTAAATTGTTCAAGTCAAGGTTTACATGAAAGTTCATCTGCACTGGAAGTGAGGACGTGAATCATTATCTCGGGCTGTGTCAAATGCCAAGCCGTTTGTGAACTGTTGATTTATTTTGTGAACAATTATTCATTTGTTCGTTCACGACATTTCTTGAATAATTTCGTTAGTAAGCTGCAAGACATTATTGCGTGTGTATATGGTGTGAATGTAGTCAATTGAGTGGAAATGGAATCACACGCTTCTACCTCAAAATACGGAATCAATTACGAAGAAATATAATGTTTTTACTCTAGTAATAGTATATATCAATATAGGGGACGAATAATTATTTCGACCGAGAGATGAGGGTAGATCAAGCCTCGGTTTAAATCTCGCCACTAACCGTCTTTACAGAGGTTTCTCATGGTTTTCCTCTATATAACTTGATACCGGATTGATATCTACAATACAAACCACGACCGCTTCCCTCTCACTCGCCTTCCCACTATGACAAACTTTCATATCATCAACTCATCATCTCATTAATCATTCATTCGATGTCAATATATATTTTAGTTAGCATCACTCTGCGTCGTTTAATTCCAATAATAACAAATAAACAGGAGATTATTAATATATATTCATTAAATAAATAATGATATTCAAAGCGCGTTTTCAAGGGAAGTTGAAGAGAAAAGTGTTTACACGTTGTATAAGTGCTTCATCTATCAAGACAGAACTCACCCCACATCTGTTGTTATGTACTGAGGACACACTCCAGTACATGCTATCGGCCACCTCAATCTCGTCACAACATCATCTAATTCTATAGGTCCACACATCTCTTACGCCCCTGGATATCGGATTGACGCCTGACCTCTGATTATCGTTGCCCTATGAATCTGTCTGGGTGAAGTCACTAACAAGCTTTTCCTCGTAGTCCTTCTTACACCCTCTCACCCCACCTCCTCTACCCCTTATCCAAGCCAGTCTCTTCTAAAACCCTTCGCTTTGAACATGTACACATGAGGGCCACTCGTCGAGTGGAGCTCAATGCAAACCATGAGAAAACGTTAATGATGCTGAAAATTATTTTTAAAAGGGAATCCATATTGTAGGGTTGGTTTACGAGGCACTAGTTTTTCCCGTCGAGCTTTTGTGTTCAGCGAGCAAACCAGCTACCTCTTCTATATATCCCTTTCCTCGACTCGTCCCCCGACCGCCCCCCCAACCGCCCCCAACCCCCGTTCGCCATCACACTCTTGTTGGCTTACAAATCTCTCTAGCATCATTTCACTTCTCCTTCCTGAAAGGTTTGTGGAGAGAGTCGACGTACCCGCTCTGCTTGGGGCGAGATAAAAGGCAAGATACGCGAGCACACCCGTTCTTATTGCAACTATTCATCAATTGTACTCCGCACATAATAAATCCTATATCCTTTCACTTGGAATTGAGCCCGCCTTGCTCGAACGCCCGGTGTTTATGTTCAACCGCAGAACTACATATTATCATTGTTATACCGGTATATATATAGTTGGCTGCGAGGTAATGGTCTGACTTGTTAGAGAAAGTACATGAAAGTTTTGACACATTTTTTTTTTTGAAACGAAGATGAGTTGATTCTTTCTGAGGTTGGATTGCCATTTTTCAGATTATTCTCAGAACAATCTTCTCTTCTCTAATTTGATTTTTTTCTGTTTATATGGTCCTGATTTTTCAAGTTACATGGTTTCAGTTTTAGAACTCCAAGTTCTGAAGTTTATCCTACCCATGCATTCATGAGAATATTAGCCCTCGATCCCTTTATGTCGATAACCCACTTCAAGTCATTCAATTTAATCCAAAGTTGATTTTCAAAAAAAAAAAGATTCAACATACAGCTCGAAATGTAAACGTTATCTCATTCGGACTACTCGCATGTGCAGAATATGGTTGAATATATTTGTCTTTGCATCGCCATATTCCAACCATCGCGAATCTGAAATGTTTTATCAGTGCGTATTCAAGTAATATTCGAATCGTTATAATAACTATGATTTTACTATAGGTCTACTACACAATAATTCGGCAATCCAATACAACATTTTTGTGAATGGAACCTTCTATAAATTATGTTCAGAATTGGACTTATATTAGTAGTAATTCAGAAGTAGTAGTGTTTCTTCCTTCAGACCACTTTCGAGGAAATCACTTATTGACAATCACAATCACAAATGACTCATTTTACAATATAGCTTATAAATAACATTAACTGCTTGAGTGTGGCAGTATCATAATTTATAAATAGGCCCATCATCATTCATTCATTCATTCATTTATTTATTCTCACTTTTGGTCGCTTTTCTGTGAACCATTCAAATCTGATATGTGAAATCAAGTGATTACTATATCCAAATTAGTTGTCAATTATGACTCTTTTATAGGCTTTCAGGAATTCCAGAAACTTCATAACTCTTGGAAAAAATGTCATTCAAATATGACAATTTTTGAGTCACGCATTGAAATGTACTCGCTTTTGCCTTGTTTTGATAGAATTTGTGATTAGTGATGGGCAAATAAATTCCCGGAATTCATAATTGAGGAAATATTCCCGGGAGGGATTTTCAGGGAATATTTGGTTTCTGCTTGTTCACACCCTAAATGCAATATAAAATCGGAAAACACTGACAAATGTATACAAAAATGAAAATATTTTTTTACTTTTTGTGTAGGCTTATATTGACTGATACATAATCTTAAAGGTGGACAATATAGACTTGTGAATGATCATCAATCATTGTTATCGTCAACTTCCAAGCTATGACCAAATATTCACCAAATATGACCCAAATTTGCTTTTTTTCTACCCATAATTGCATGGATTTTTGCTCATCTTCTAGACACACCAGCTCTAGATTTTGATTGGACCTAGTGTAAATTTTTAATTTGAAAATATTGTTTGATGTTTGGTTCCATTTCATCTGTCAACCCCAAAACCTCAGATATAATTGCTGGCAACTTATCAGTTTGAAAACAAAGATCCCTGAATATGGGAATTTATTTGAACACGGGAGATATTTCCGGGATTATCACTAGCGGGGATATTCCGCGGGTAATATTTTATTGCGCTCATCACTACTCGTGATTGATTGGTCATTTGGTATTATCCAAAATAGTGACTATAGATCCACAGTGAAATTTAACTTCATTTATTGTTACAAATATATTTTGGTGGAGGTGCCGTACTTTTGTTTCTACGCTATTACGCTATAACGGTAATCATATCACTTCTATCTCATCCTACATTAATCTCATCTCACTCATTCATTCTCATCTCATCTATTCTCACATCCCAATAAAGCGTTTGTGACCAACTAGAACTCACTCCATTATTTACTTATAATTCGTTCGGCTATTATCACAACCATGCATCCTTGAGGGAAATCACCCACAAAGTACCATTTTATGTGTTGACGTAGTACATAAACGATTGATATGACTTTGTGGGAGAACATATCATACTGAAACTGCTACACACCATTCAGAAATGGATCTTCTAAATTACAGTCGGTTATCCATAACAAACATTCACATTGAGTCACTTGTTATTTGTTTGTAACGGTACGCGGTGAAATAAAATCGATGCCAAAAATATGGAAAGCAACTGTTGAATACAACTAACTGATCTTTCCACAAGGGATATTATAAAATTAGAGTCATCAGCACTCCCAAAATATTATCTGCATCATATGCAACATTGATTTGTTATGCATCTTTTTCCCTGTGACCAAAAAATATTTTTGTCTATGCCTTTCTGCCCTATGGAGACCGGGAGCTAGAATTTGTCGGCAAGTCGGTTTTAGGATGGGACCAAAAGTAACTAATGGGAATGTCAAGATTTGTGACGTCATGACTCAGTTGCGGACCCGTGCTACGTCATATAAACAATCAGCAAAATTCAGAACATATGGTGCTGTGGCGTTACAATTGGTGTAGCCGCCTCCCATGCACCGGGTCCATGGTTCGATTCCTGACGCAGTCATTTTTTTTACCAAAATAACTATCAAATGTTTTCTTGAGCGCAGGGTTATGGTTGAGGTTATTTTTGTTTCCAATTTGAACACAGAAATGAAAATATCTACACAAATGTTGTGATCTTCAAGTATTGTTTCAAGTTTCTTTAAAAAAAACGACTTGCAGAAAAATTCTCGCGACCGGGGACGCCTTGAATACGGTCTACCTAGCTGAAATAGATTGTTTCAATTCCGAACGAAACGAACGAGAGTGGAAAGAACAAAAGAGATCGTCTTGCAGGCGTATATAGCCCACGATTTGTTAATCGAACTCCAATGATAATTCGGCCATTATTCCACTACTTGTGTTCCAGAAGATTGATCTCACTATTTCTCTCTCTCTCTCTGTGAGGCGATTAATTCGAGGAAATGAAAGTGTCGATTGATTATAAAGTATATGAACTCGATTAAGAGTGAAATTAAGTACGTATTCGATAAAATTCAACATTATTCACGGATCTGGAGTATTTCGAAATACTTTCTCATCCATAATGTTTACTAATAAATGTTCATATCATGTGGGTCAATTTAGCGGAACATCAGTTTGTTGGTGATACATTCTGAATTCCTTTGAAAGAGAATTAGTTATAATCATTCAACGAATATCGCAAGGGTCGTAAAACGTATGCAGATAGATGAAAAAACATTCCATC